>CP137679.1:24344760-24690271 GCA_037976565.1 Mesocentrotus franciscanus | reverse complement strand
AAATGAAATATGAAAAATTATATAAAATACATGCTGTACGCAATTTTTCTAACTTGCATTTGTATGACCTATAGTGGTAGTTCTTCGACCTGTAGTATAGATTTGATTAATAAACAGAGACAAATGTGTGAAATTAAAAAACAATGATTTTCTCGAAATTAACCGGAATGGATTAAGCCCTTCAAATAAAGGTTAACTAAGGTGAAATTCTAGGATAATCCCAAATATTGAGATAATTACATCAATAGAAATCTTATAACCCCAGAATAACGCTTAAATGGCGTTAAACCGACAAAACAAGTTCAGAATAGTTAATTTATGCGGGTAAACTCCGCAAACATCTCGAAGTCGGAAACCCGGCCGGAAATGCACGGAATTGCCGGGTCCTCTATTCTTGACGTCACGACCGGGGATCATGGGCTGAGTGAGAGTGAATGCCAATGATATGCCTACGTAAATGCTATATCCTGTTAGAGCTTTGAATTTTTCTTGTTAATGAGTGTTTGTGATAGATTTTCTGTTTTTATTTGAATGAAGAATAACTAAGCAACTTTCCAGTCGTTGATTTCTTTTATATCCTCACATTATCCTTTTTGGTAGAGTTTTAAGACAGGTTTACTGCTTGGAAAATATGGTTAAATCATATGCAGGTATGAATAGGCGGGAGTACATATACATTATCTTGTCATCAGATAAGGGTACAGGAGCAGTTTTGTGAAACGAATAGGCCTAGAACTTTGACTGTAATCATCATGGATGTGTTTGACTGCCTCAAAAGGATACAGAACCAGTTAGATATTTGTTTTAAATATATATCACACTTGAACGAGATCAAGCTTCCTCTATTTAGCGGACGACGTCTATGAACGATATTCATCCGCGAGTGATACGGCTCTCGCACGAACGTTCGTGAAGCGAGCTGGCGGAATCGGCAGGTAAAGACCAGGCCTCTGCTCTAGGCGGCTTGTTGAACGTACATCGCCGAAATTGTCATTGAGCTCCATGTTTGAAATTCTTGCAGCCGTATTTTAAACTGTTACTGTCAATGGATGACGTCATCTTCCTCCATGCGCAGTAACAGTTTAAACTCTGACTCTAAGCTTCAACATGTCAATTCGGCGATGAAAATCAGAAAAAGACCCTTAAACGCATCATACAGTCAATCTGGTAAGTGGAACCGATGGTTTAGCCTAGGCCTAATTTACAATAAAAATGGATCGGATATGCATCGGGTAAAATGTAGTGTATTTTGGGCATAAGTTTACTGCTCGGACGCGAGCAGTAGTTTGCAATGCAGTCGCTATGGTCAGCTTCTGTCTCTAAAGAGGAGCCGACCCTACTAAATCAGAGCCAGAGGCAGAAATCTTCGGTCTAGACTGCCGCTACTCCCCGGCCCCGGCTGCAGGAACGTCGACATGCTTTCCGACTTCTCTATCGTCTTCCCCCTCAGTACTTGCGTCTACAAACTTCCATCATCATCCTCGTCTGCACGCTCTCATGATCCTCCTCCTTTATTACTTTCATCATCTTTCTCCATAAACTCTTCAAAATCCATAAAAAGATCGTTCTGGTCAAACTCTCCAGCCATTATCAATTGATATAATTATATAATATGTACCGCACGTGAATCGAAAGTATATGTATAAATTAAGCGAGAGCTAGACCGAACGCGAGAAGACTCGACGAAGCCCAACGACCGGATCGCTTTTTACCGAGCACACGAAAACAATCTCACCAAATTCAACACACTCGAACAAAATAACATGGTGAAAATATCGACGTATCGCATCGTTGGCTTGTTTATGTCATAATTCTGAAAAGGAATTGATATTAGTACTATAAATATTAGGGAAGGTGAAGAATTCTACATGAGTTATGAAACTAAACTTTGAAACTAAATAGCAGAAATTCGTATCTGGCTGCCCATGTTTTCCTATGGAACATCCGGGTACGTGAATATACTCGTCCCGGGCGTGACGTCACAATAGTGGACCAGCTCCGTGACTTTCTGAGCAAAGAGAGAGGAGGCTATTTTTCGACATTTCAATTGAGGATATCCAGTAGCTAGAAGATTTTTGTGATATGCAATGAAAATGAACAACTTCGAAATAACAAAGGCGTGCCGTAGGTACCAAATTAATGGACATTTATTGTCCTAGAATATGAGCTTTAAAAATACTATGTCCTTTTGCAGCCAACATCAAATTCCGTAGAACTTTGCAGGAATTATGAATATGTCATGTGTCCTATCTGTGAAATTTAAACCTTAGCAGTGTCTAATATTCAAATTATGCAAGGAAACCCGTTTACTTGCTAGACTTCACTGTCAGACACTATTAAGTGACTGACTGGCTTTTTTTCTTCTTTGGTAATAACATACATATAATGAGCTGTAAAGAGTACATGAGCATTTGTCTACATCAATAACCCTTCTTGTAATTGTCAAAATTAAACTAATTGAATCTTTGCGCAGCACAAAACGTACGACCATTCTGTACAATGGTCTGAAAATCAGATTATTACTTACTGTCTTGGTAGCACTTAAATCGATTCGACAACTAATAGTCGTTATTTTCCCACTTAAAGACATTTTCAAGCCCCCTTTTTTTTTAGGGAAGTTCTAAATTAGTATTATCTTTCAAATACCGTTGGAATTTAACCCTTTCATTTTGGCCTGCAAATGGGACATAGTATCTTTAAATACATTAATTTATGACATATTGTCTATTGTCATGATTGTTTTTCTCTACTTAGTTCTTTTCCTATCTTATTTTTTCAAGATATATTCTAATGTTTCCTTGTATTGATTGCTTCATTTATTTTCATTTTGGAGAGCCTCAATTGCCAAAATATGCTGACGTCATAATATGCGAATTCATATTTTTGAGTTTCAAGGCCATTATGATGACGTCCAGATCACTTGATGGCCAAATGAGACATGAAATCATATCTCCGACCCATACTCTATCCAAATATGGAAAAGGTTTGAGGTTCAGTGCATCAAAGCTACAATGGATTGTTTATAGGCATGTTTTTGCCCATATATGCTATGTATTAAAGAGCTCGCGCACGGACATTTAACTTAAATGGACGCTCATTCCCTTATTAATGGTCATAAAGAGATAAGCATGGTATCAAATTGTTCGAAAAAAAATAGAATATCGTGTCAAAAAATCTAGGAGGAATTATTTTGCGTTCGGCCGTGACGAACGAAAACGCTACTTGCGCATGCGCGTGTGCGCGACTTTATGAAATGCTAATGCTAATAATGGCGTACGTGCGCGTTTTTGACCTGGAATTGACCGGACGGATATTGACCTTGATCATGATAAATATGAATGAGAAGCGACTTTCGTTATGAAGATATGATCAAGAGTAGATTTCAAAAATTTTTACAAAATGGCACCTAGATTACGTCATCAGTCAAGGTCAAGGTTGAAAACGTTATTTAGATTTTCCATGTGCCTATACATTTTTCAAGGGATTTGATTTAGCCATTTTCAAATTATCTTGCTAACAAAAAAGTGATTGGAAATAAGAAAAATAAACTATTAGTGTGCCAAATTTCATGTCTATACAAAGCAATGTTTTAGAGAAACCATGTACAGTATATTTGACCTTTAACCTTAAAATCTAAATAACATAATGACATTTTTTAAATTTTATATCAACATGCAACATTTCAAGTCAATTGCGACCAATATACCAAAATACTCCACATAGACATTACACGTATACGGAATATGGAATTTTCAAATCACATTTTGTAGTTAAAATATCACCATGATCTCATTATCTGATTTAAAAAAATATGACATCCTGTGTGAAATTGTCCCAGCTACAACATATCCGAAGCTGGCAGAAAATCGAGCAAAAATAATCGAGATATTGCTCAAACAAGACTGGAATGCAGAATGAAGATTTCAGAAAAAGTCACCTCCCATAGAGAATACACGTAAAATTTGGCATTTTATTACATTGTTTGTGATTGTATGTGATAATATGTTATAATAGTCGAAGCAGATCATAAAATCAAATTTTAAACGACGGCAAAACAAAAAAGCAAAAACAATGACCCACGAATCGAACGTGGGTCGCCGGAATGGGAGGCAAGTGCTATGACCACTATACCAAAATAATCCCCATAGACATTACACGTGAACGGAAAATGAAATTCTCAAATCCCACTTTGCAAGTGAAATATGAGCATGATCCTGGCATCTGATCGAAAAATAAAGGGCACATCAGTGATAGCTTATTGTCTCAGCTAAAACATACTCGAAGCTCAGTGAAAACAAAACTAAAATGACGGAGATATTGCTCACAAAGACAGGAATGTAGAATCCTGTTTTGAAAAAGTCATGTCCCATAGAGAATACACGCAAAATGTGAAAAATTGACATGGCTCCTTTAATCGCAAAAATACGCCATGATACCTTTGTCAAAATGAAAAATCGTGGTGACTGCATTTGTAGAAAATTGTCTCAGCTAGAACATATCAACATTTGGAAGAAAATCGATCAATATTTACAGAGATACAATCAATTTTCCAAAAATATGCTGACGTCATAATATGCAAATTGAAATTTTGAGTTCGGAGGCCATTATTATGACGTCATGAGTTAATTGAGGGTCAAATGAGACATGAAATCATATCTCCGACTCATAATCTATCAAAATATGAAAACAAATTGGGAGTTCCCATCCATTCTGAAGAGTTACAATGAATTTTGTATAGGCATGTTTTTGCCCATATATGCTATGTATTACAAGAGCTCGCGCGCACGGACATGTTTCATGAACGGACGCTCATTGCGTTATTACTGGTCAGAAGAAGGTGAACAAGGTATCAAAATGCTTGGAAAAATGTGCCAAATATGATGACAAAGAAAATTCGGCGATTCTATGTTGAAAAATGCCAATACACGTGAAAACGCGCGCGCACGCGCGTGTGCGCGTTTTTTGCGAAATGCTTAAAATGGCCTGAAACGTATCCAAAATGAATTTGAGACGATTTGGAGCATTTTGAAATTTTGCACGCGCGCTAACACGCGGATTTACGCATGCGCGCGCGTTTTTTTGACCTGAAATTGACCGGACAGATATTGACCTTGATCATGATAAATATGAATGAGAAACGACTTTTCGTTATGAAGATATGATCATGAGTAGATTTTCAGAAAATTTTACAAAATGGCGCCTAGATGACGTCATCAGTCAAGGTCAAGGTTGAAAACGTTATTTTGATTTTCCATATGCCTATACATATGTGTGCCAAATTTCAAGGCATTTGATTGAGCCATTTTCAAATTATCTTGCTAACAAAAAGTGGGTGGAAATAAGAAAAATAAACTAGACATGTAATACTTGTTTCGGAACAAGTATAGGTGGGCTGTTCAATTAGTGCATCCCACACATGGTTAGTGAGATAGTGATCGGTGAAATGTTTGACCTTTGATCTAATTTACATACTAAGTAGTTAAGAAACCATTGGCATGATGTGACCTAAATTTTGAAATAATCCTCTTATTCAGGTCTATTAGTGTGCCAAATTTCATGTCTATAAAAAGCATTGTTTTAGAGAAACCATGTACAGTATATTTGACCTTTAACCTTAAAATCTAAATAACATAATGAAATATGCATATTCTCGATTTTGTGTTTTTATATGAAATATTTTGTCTTACCTAACAACATGCAACGTTTCAAGTCAATTGCGACCAATATACCAAAATAATCCACATAGACATTACAGGTGAACAGAAAATGGAATTCTCAAATCCCACTTTGCAAGTGAAATATGAGCATGATCCCGGCATCTGATCGAAAAATAAAGTGCACATTGGTGATAGCTTATTGTCTCAGCTACAACATACTCGAAGCTCGGCGAAAACTAAACTAAAACGACGGAGATATTGCTCGCGAAAGACGGGAATGTAGAATCCAGTTTTGAAAAAAAGTCATGTCCCATAGAGAATACACACAAAATGTGAAAAATTGACATGCCTCCTTTAATCGCAAAAATACGCCATGATGCCTTTGTCAAAATGAAAATCGTGACAACTGCATTTGTAGGAAATTGTCTCAGCTAGAACATATCAAAATTAGAAAGAAAATCAATCAATATTTACAGAGATACAATCAATTTTCCAAAAATATGCTGACGTCATAATATGCAAATTGAAATTTTGAGTTCTGAGGCCATTATTATGACGTCATAAGTTAAATGAGGATCAAATGAGACATGAAATCATATCTCCGACTCATAATCTATCCAAATATGAAAAAAAATTGGGAGTTCCCATCCATTCTGAAGAGTTACAATGAATTTTGTATAGGCATGTTTTTGCCCATATATGCTATGTATTACAAGAGCTCGCGCGCACGGACATTTATCTTGAATGGACGCTCATCTTGTTATTAATGGTCATTAAGAAATAAACATGGTATCAAATTGTTCGAAAAATATGGGAAATATCATGAAAGAAAAAAAATGGCGATTCTATGTTGTATAATCGTGTTACGCGCGAAAACGCGCGCATGTGCGTGTGCGCGATTTTTCTATAAAATGCTTAAAATGGCCTAAAACGTATCAAAAATGAATTTGAGACGATTTGGAACATTTTGAAATTTTGCGCGCGCGCTGACGCGCGGACGTACGCATGCGCACGCGTTTTTTTACCTGAAATTGACCGGACGGATATTGACCTCGATCATGATAAATATGAATGAGAATCAAGTTTTCGTTATGAAGATATGATCATGAGTAGATTTTCAGAAACTTTTACAAAATGGCGCCTAGATGACGTCATCAGTCAAGGTCAGGGTTGAAAACCTTATTTTGCTTTGTCCATATGCCTATACATATGTGTGACAAATTTCAAGGCATTTGATTTAGCCATTTTCAAGTTATCTTGCTAACAAAAAGTGGGTGGAAATAAGAAAAATAAAGAATAAACTAGACATGTAATACTTGTTAATAACAAGTATAGGTGGGCTGTTCCAAGTGCATACCACACATGTTTAGTGACATATTAAGTAGTTAAGATAACATTGGCATGATTTGACCTTATTTTTTGAAATAATCCTCTTATTCAGGTCTATTAGTGTGCCAAATTTCAAGTCAATACAATGCATGGTTTTAGAGAAACCATGTACAGTATATTTGACCTTTGACCCTCAAATCTAAATATCAAAATGAAATATGCATTTTCTAGATTTTGTTTTTATAAGAAATCATATCTCCGACTCATACTCTATCCAACTATGAATAAAAATTAATACACGACAAGGACTCAGATTTCCCATAAGGTTGTACTCAAACGATTGACATATTTCTCCCATAGATATAACACGCAAAATTAGGCATTTTATTACATTGTTTGTGATAGTATATGATAATATGTTATAATAGTCGAAGAAGATCATAAAATCAAATTCAAAACGACGGCAAAAAGAAACAAAAATTGACCCACCAGGAATCGAACGTGGGTCGCCGGAATGGGAGGCAAGTGCTATGACCACTATACCAAAATAATCCACATAGACATTACACGTGAACGGAAAATGGAATTCTCAAATCCCACTTTGCAAGTGAAATATGAGCATGATCCCGGCATCTGATCGAAAAATAAAGGGCACACTGGTGATAGCTTGTCTCAGCTACAACATACTCGAAGCTCAGCGAAAACAAAACTAAAACGACGGAGATATTGCTCGCGAAAGATGGGAATGTAGAATCCTGTTTTGAAAAAAAGTCATGTCCCTTACAGAATACACGCAAAATGTGAAAAATTGACATGCCTCCTTTAATCGCAAAAATACGCCATGATGCTTATGTCAAAATGAAAAATCGTGGATGTTGAATTTGTAGAAAAATGTCTCAGCTAGAACATATCAAAATTTAGAAGAAAATCGATCAATATTTACAGAGATACAATCAATTTTCCAAAAATATGCTGACGTCATAATATGCAAATTGAAATTTTGAGTTTGGAGGCCATTATGATGACGTCATGAGTTAATTGAGGGTCAAATGAGACATGAAATCATATCTCCGACTCATAATCTATCCAAATATGAAAAAAAATTGGGAGTTCCCATCCATTCTGAAGAGTTACAATGAATTTTGTATAGGCATGTTTTTGCCCATATATGCTATGTATTACAAGAGCTCGCGCGCACGGACATGTTTCTTGAACGGACGCTCATTGCGTTATTACTGGTCAGAAGAAGGTGAACAAGGTATCAAAATGCTTGGAAAAATGTGCCAAATATGATGACAGAAAAAATTCGGCGATTCTATGTTGCAAGATGCCAGTACGCGCGAAAACGCGCGCGCATGCGCGTGTGCGCGTTTTTTGTGAAATGCTTAAAATGGCCTAAAACGTATCCAAAATGAATTTGAGACGATTTGGAGCATTTTGAAATTTTGCGCGCGCTAACGCGCGGACGTCGCATGCGCGCGCGTTTTTGAGCTGAAATTGACCGGACAGATATTGACCTTGATCATGATAAATATGAATGAGAAACGACTTTTCGTTATGAAGATATGATCATGAGTAGATTTTCAGAAAATTTTACAAAATGGCGCCTAGATGACGCCATCAGTTAAGGTCAAGGTTGAAAACGTTATTTTGATTTTTCCATATGCCTATACATATGTGTGCCAAATTTAAAGGCATTTGATTGAGCCATTTTCAAATTATCTTGCTAACAAAAAAGTGGGTGGAAATAAGAAAAATAAATAAAGAATAAATAAATAAATAATAATAAAGGCAATTCTAACGAAAACATAAGGTGGTCTGTATTATATACAGCCCACCTAATAAATAATAAATAAAGGCAATTCTAACGAAAACATAAGGTGGTCTGTATTATATACAGCCCACCTGATAAAGAATAAATAAATAAAGGCAATTCTAACGAAAACATAAGGTGGTCTGTATTATATACAGCCCACCTAACTAGACATGTAATACTTGTTAATAACAAGTATAGGTGGGCTGTTCCAAGTGCATGCCACAAATGTTTAGTGACATACTAAGTAGTTAATATAACATTGGCCTGATTTGACTTTATTTTTTGAAATAATCCTCTTATTCAGGTCTATTACTGTGCCAAATTTCAAGTCTATACAATGCATGGTTTTAGAGAAACCATATACAGTATATTTGACCTTTGACCCTCAAATCTAAATATCAAAATGAAATACCGGTATGCATTTTCTAGATTTTGTTTTTATAAGAAATCATATCTCCCACTCATACTCTATCCAATTATGAACTAGACTTGAATTTGTCACTTTGACGAATTAGGTGATACGTATGCTAATGATTTACATAATGAAGAATGCATTTTCACGATTTCATATTGTTATATAAAATGCTTCTACCATTATGATCTATCCATATGTCAAGTTTCTACTGTTTAGCCTTGATCATTATGGATGTATGGAAGATAGATTGAGACAATTTGACCATTGACCCTGGACAACAACCAGTTATACCTTTGACTCTAATTGACATGAGGTATACAGGCATTGCATATTCCGTGGTAACAATGAAGTAAGCGAGAGGAAAATGAAGGCAATGACAAACGAGAGAGAGAGCGACAGAATATGGCCGGGTTCAAATTAAGTTTTCTTTAAATTATTAGACCCAGTACTGAGGATCTTTTTATCTGCCATGTTTTTGTTATTTGACGGCTTTTGACGATACCAAGAAATGCCGTCTTTTGTCACCAAATATTGTTCAAATATAGCATTGTAGAGACGATGAACTCTAATGCAAAGTCGTAAGCCATGAGAATGTCAATTTCTATGTCGTTCTGCAAAATAATCCGAACAATAGAATCAACCAAGTGGAATCAACTGTTAAACGAATTTATCATGAGTTCTGAAATTTTAATTTGTTACTGCACGTCATAGTAGTATTAAGGAGCAGCAATAGCGAACAATTGTTGCTAAAATTCAGAAATTGTTGCTTAGATTGCTTTTCCACTAAAAATTAACATGAGACATCAAGCTACATAGAACTATGATCGACAAACATGATATTGTTTTGAAAACAGTCAGAAAACATTGCAGGTAGAATAAATAAGAGATAATGTGGTCATGTAAACAAGTGCATTATGTCCATGTTAGTCCCCTAGTACCAAAATCATGATTGTATTCTCTACTTATTTCTCCTATATAATTTATTTCAATTTAAAATAGAAATTCTAATGTTTCTTCTTTTGGCTTGCTAATATTTCAGCAACGAATTGACAGTTTTGGTAGACATCTTGGATGTATCATAGCAATAAATTCTTGGCACATGACGTACTGTGTATACGATAATTATGTTAAGAAGAAGAAGCATACAAATAACTATAAGAATAATAACAATATCAAATAATCACTATAATAATGATTATAATTACGATATTTACTATAATAATAAATATAAAAATTATAATCATAATGATTATTATGATACTGCTGATATTACTACCACTACTACTTCTACTACTACTTCCACTACTTCTATGAAGAAGTAAATGAAGAAGAAGGGGTAGGAAAAGAATCATTTCAGCGATATAAAGTGGTTATATTGTCAATGATTGAGGCATACACATACACATTACATATTCCTATAAATTATTGATAAAAAAAAATTGACCCACCAGGGTCATTGACCCACCAGGAATCGAACGTGGGTCGCCGAAATGGGAGGCAAGTGCTATGACCACTATACCAAAATAATCCACATAGACATTACACGTGAACGGAAAATGGAATTCTCAAATCCCACTTTGCAAGTGAAATATGAGCATGATCCCGGCATCTGATCGAAAAATAAAGGGCACATTTGTGATAGCTTATTGTCTCAGCTACAACATACTCGAAGCTCAGTGAAAACGAAACTAAAACGACGGAGATATTGCTCGCGAAAGACGGGAATGTAGAATCCAGTTTTGAAAAAAGTCATGTCCCATAGAGAATACACGCAAAATGTGAAAAATTGACATGCCTCCTTTAATCGCAAAAATACGCCATGATGCCTTTGTCAAAATGAAAGATCGTGGTGAAAAATTTGTAGAAAATTGTCTCAGCTAGAACATATCAAAATTTGGAAGAAAATCAATCAATATTTACAGAGATACAATCAATGTTCCATAAATATGCTGACGTCATAATATGCAAATTCGTATTTTGAGTTTCAAGGCCATTATGATGATGTCACGATATACTTAATGGCCAAATGAGACATGAAATCATATCTCCGACTCATACTCTATCCAAATATGGAAAAGTTGGGGATCCCATGCATCCCAAAGAGCTATAATGGAATTTTTATAGGCATGTTTTTGCCCATATATGCTATGTATTACAACAGCTCGCGCGCACGGACATTATCTTGAATGAACGCTCATTCCGTTATTAATGGTCATAAAGAGATAAACATGGTATCAAATTGTTTGGAAAAAATAAGAAATATCATGAAAGAAAAAAATGGCGATTCTATGTTGTGTGATGGCGTTACGCACGAAAACGCGCGCGCATGCGCGTGTGCGCGATTTTGACAAATGCTTAAAATGGCCTAAAACCAATGCAAAATGAATTTGAGACGATTTGGAGCATTTTGAAATTTTGCGCGCGCACTGACGCGCGGACGTACGCGTACGCGCGCATTTATTGACCTGAAATTGACCGGACGGATATTGACCTTGATCATGATAAATATGAATGAGAAACAACTTTTCGTTATGAAGATATGATCATGAGTAGATTTTCAAAAATTTCACAAAATGGCGCCTAGATGACGTCATCAGTCAAGGTCAAGGTTGAAAACCTTATTTTGCTTTGTCCATATGCCTTTACATATGTGTGCCAAATTTCAAGGTATTTGATTGAGCCATTGTTAAGTTTTCTTGCTAACAAAAAAGTGGGTGGAAATAAGAAAAACTAGACATATAATACTTGTTAATAACAAGTATAGGTGGGCTGTTCCAAGTACATGCCACACATGTTTAGTGACATACTAAGTAGTTAAGAAAACATTGGCATGATTTGACCTTATTTTTTTGAAATAATCCTCTTATTCAGGTCTATTAGTGTGCCAAATTTCTAGTCTATACGATGCATGGTTTTAGAGAAACCATGTACAGTATATTTGACCTTTGACCCTCAAATCTAAATATCAAAATGAAATATGCATTTTCTAGATTTTGTTTATTATAAGAAATCATATCTCCGACTCATACTCTATCCAACTATGAATAAAAAATTAATACACGACAAGGACTCAGATTTCCCGTAAGGTTGTACTCAAACGATTGACATATTTCTCCCATAGATATAACACGCAAAATTAGGCATTTTATTACATTGTTTGTGATAGTATATGATAATATGTTATAATAGTCGAAGAAGATCATAAAATCAAATTCAAAACGACGGCAAAAAAAAAAAAAAGTTGACCCACCAGGAATCGAACTTGGGTCGCCGGAATGGGAGGCAAGTGCTATGACCACTATACCAAAATAATCCCCATAGACATTACACGTGAACGGAAAATGTAATTCTCAAATCCCACTTTGCAAGTGAAATATGAGCATGATCCCGGCATCTGATCGAAAATAAAGGGCACACTTGTGATAGCTTATTGTCTCAGCTACAACATACTCGAAGCTCAGCAAAAACAAAAGTAAAACGACGGAGATATTGCTCAAACAAGACTGGAATGTAGAATGAAGATTTCAGAAAAAGTCATGTCCCATAGAGAATACACGCAAAATTGGAAAATTGACATGCCTCCTTTAATCGCAAAAATACGCCATGATGCCTTTGTCAAAATGAAAAATCGTGGAACTGCATTTGTAGAAAATTGTCTCAGCTAAAACATATCAAAATTTGGAAGAAAATCGATCAATATTTACAGAGATACAATCAATTTTCCAAAAATATGCTGACGTCATAATATGCAAATTGAAATTTTGAGTTCGGAGGCCATTATGATGACGTCATGAGTTAATTGAGGGTCAAATGAGACATTAAATCATATCTCCGACTTATAATCTATCCAAATATGAAAAAAATTGGGAGTTCCCATCCATTCTGAAGAGTTACAATGAATTTTGTATAGGCATGTTTTTGCCCATATATGCTATGTATTACAAGAGCTCGCGCGCACGGACATTTTCTTGAATGGACGCTCATCTTGTTATTAATGGTCATAAAGAGATAAACATGGTATCAAATTGTTCGAAAAAATATGGGAAATATCATGAAAAAAAAATGGCGATTCTATGTTGTGTAATGGTGTAACGCGCGAAAACGCGCGCATGTGCGTGTGCGCGATTTTTATAAAATGCTTAAAATGGCCTAAAACGTATGCAAAATAAATTTTAGACGATTAAAAACATTTTGAAATTTTGCGCGCGCGTTAACGCACGGACGTACGCATGCGCGCGCGTTTTTACCTGAAATTGACCGGACGGATATTGACCTTGATCATGATAAATATGAATGAAAACGACTTTTCGTTATGAAGATATGATCATGAGTAGATTTTCAGAAAATTTTACAAAATGGCGCCTAGATGACGTCATCAGTCAAGGTCAAGGTTGAAAACCTTATTTTGATTTTTCCATATGCCTATACATATGTATGCCAAATTTCAAGGCATTTGATTAGCCATTTTCAAGTTATCTTGCTAACAATAAAGTGGGTGGAAATAAGAAAAATAAACTAGACATATAATACTTGTTAATAACAAGTATAGGTGGGCTGTTCAAGTACATGCCACACATGTTTAATGACATACTAAGTAGTTAAGAAAACATTGGCATGATTTGACCTTTTTTTTGTTGAAATAATCCTCTTATTCAGGTCTTTTAGTGTGCCAAATTTCTAGTCTATACGATGCATGGTTTTAGAGAAACCATGTACAGTATATTTGACCTTTGACCCTCAAATCTAAATATCAAAATGAAATATGCATTTTCTAGATTTTGTTTTTATAAGAAATCATATCTCCGGCTCATACTCTATCCAACTATGAATAAAAAATTAATACACGACAAGTACTCAGATTTCCCATAAGGTTGTACTCAAACGATTGACATATTTCTCCCATAGATATAAAACGCAAAATTAGGCATTTTATTACATTGTTTGTGATAGTATATGATAATATGTTATAATAGTCGAAGAAGATCATAAAATCAAATTCAAAACAACGGCAAAAAAAAAAATTTAAAAAATTGACCCACCAGGAATCGAACTTGGGTCGCCGGAATGGGAGGCAAGTGCTATGACCATTATACCAAAATAATCCCCATAGACATTACACGTGAACGGAAAATGGAATTCTCAAATCCCACTTTGCAAGTGAAATATGAGCATGATCCCGGCATCTGATCGAAAAATAAAGGGCACATTTGTGATAGCTTATTGTCTCAGCTACAACATACTCAAAGCTCAGTAAAAACAAAACTAAAACGACGGAGATATTGCTCGCGAAAGACGGAATGTAGAATCCAGTTTTGAAAAAAAAGTCATGTCCCGTAGAGAATACACGCAAAATGTGAAAAATTGACATGCCTCCTTTAATCGCCAAAATACGCCATGATGCCTTTGTCAAAATGAAAAATTGTGGTGACTGCATTTGTAGAAAATTGTCTCAGCTAGAACATATCAAAATTTGGAAGAAAATCGATCAATATTTACAGAGATACAATCAATTTTCCAAAAATATGCTGACGTCATAATATGCAAATTGAAATTTTGAGTTCGGAGGCCATTATGATGACGTCATGAGTTAATTGAGGGTCAAATGAGACATGAAATCATATCTCCGACTCATAATCTATTCAAATATGAAAAAATTGGGAGTTTCCATCTATTCTGAAGAGTTACAATGAATTTTCTATAAGCATGTTTTGCCCATATATGCTATGTAATACAAGAGCTTGCGCGCACGGACATGTTTCTTGAACGGACGCTCATCTTGTTATTAATGGTCATAAAGAGATAAACATGGTATCAAATTGTTCAAAAAAATGGGAAACATCATGAAGAAAAAAAAAGGCGATTCTATGTTGTGTAATGGTGTTACGCGCGAAAACGCACGCGCATGTGCGTGTGCGCGATTTTTATAAAATGCTTAAAATGGCCTGAAACGTATGCAAAATGAATTTGAGACGATTTTGAGCATTTTGAAATTTTGCGCGCGCTAACGCGCGGACGTATGCATGTGCGCGCGTTTTTTAACCTGAAATTGACCGGACGGATATTGACCTTGATCATGATAAATATGAATGAGAAACGAATTTCCGTTATGAAGATATGATCATGAGTAGATTTTCAGAAAATTTTACAAAATGGCGCCTAGATGACGTCATCAGTCAAGGTCAAGGTTGAAAACGTTTTTTTGCTTTGTCCATATGCCTATACATATGTGTGCCAAATTTCAAGGCTTTTGATTGAGCCATTTTCAAATTATCTTGCTAACAATAAAGTAGGTGGAAATAAGAAAAATAAATAAAGAATAATAAATAAACTAGAAATGTAATTCGTCATGAGGACGAATTAGGTGGTCTGTTATGTAATCTGAATAACTGATCTTTTAGAAAATTGTCTTAGCTACAACATAGCAAAATTTGGGAGTAAATCGATCCATATTTACAGATACAATCAATTTTCCATAAATATGCTGACGTCATAATATGCAAATTCGTATTTTGAGTTCCAAGGCCAAAGGGCAAAGGGCAGAGCTGTAGAAAATTAAGGAACATTACAAGACATAATAGAAGGAAAACGAGAACCAGAGCAGGCGGGAGAGGTAGAGGGGCAAAATAAGAGAGGAGAAGGAAACAGAGCAAGAGAGAGGAGAGAGAGAGATGCAATGGAGAACGATGCATTCAATATATCCAGCATAAATAGAATTTAATATAGAGAAGAGAGAAGTATAGACAAGTAAACAATTCTATGTCCACGGGAGAGACGTAAACATGCATATACCTTGGGCTGAATAACTGGAAAAGTAAAAACGTCTGGGAAGGAGACTAGCAAGGTGATTTGATATTGTAGCAGAGTTGGGAGATACACCCTATATTAGGTTTAATACCAGATTTCCCATAGGGTTGTACTCAAACGATTGACATTCTTCTCCCATAGATATAACACGCAAAATTAGGCATTTTATTACATTGTTTGTGATTGTATATGATAATATGTTATAATAGTCGAAGAAGATCATAAAATCAAATTTAAAACGACGGCAAAAAAAAAAAAAAAAAATGACCCACCAGGAATCGAACTTGGGTCGCCGGAATGGGAGGCAAGTGCTATGACCACTATACCAAAATAATCCACATAGACATTACACGTGAACGGAAAATGGAATTCTCAAATCCCACTTTGCAAGTGAAATATGAGCATGATCCCGGCATCTGATCGAAAAATAAAGGGCACACTTGTGATAGCTTATTGTCTCAGCTACAACATACTCAAAGCTCAGCAAAAACAAAACTAAAACGACGGAGATATTGCTCGCGAAAGACGGAATGTAGAATCCAGTTTTGAGAAAAGTCATGTCCCATAGAGAATACACGCAAAATGTGAAAAATTGACATGCCTCCTTTAATCGCAAAAATACGCCATGATGCCTTTGTCAAAATGAAAAATCGTGGTGACTGCATTTGTAGAGAATTGTCTCAGCTAGAACATATCAAAATTTGGAAGAAAATCGATCAATATTTACAGAGATACAATCAATTTTCCAAAAATATGCTGACGTCATAATATGCAAATTGAAATTTTGAGTTCGGAGGCCATTATGATGACGTCATGAGTTAATTGAGGGTCAAATGAGACATGAAATCATATCTCCGACTCATAATCTATCCAAATATGAAAAAAATTGGGAGTTCCCATCCATTCTGAAGAGTTACAATGAATTTTGTATAGGCATGTTTTTGCCCATATATGCTATGTATTACAAGAGCTCGCGCGCACGGACATTTATATTGAATGGACGCTCATTTTGTTATTAATGGTCAATAAGAGATAAACATGGTATCAAATTGTTTGAAAAAATATGGGAAATATCATGAAAGAAAAAAATGGCGATTTTATGTTGTGTAATGGTGTTACGCGCGAAAACGCACGCGCATGTGCGTGTGCGAGTTTTTGCGAAATGCTTAAAATGGCCTGAAACGTATCAAAATGAATTTGAGACGATTTGGAGCATTTTGAAATTTTGCGCGCGCTGACGCGCGGACGTACGCATGCGCGCGCGTTTTTGACCTGAAATTGACCGGACGGATATTGACCTTGATCATGATAAATATGAATGAGAAATGACTTTCCGTTATGAAGATATGATCATGAGTTGAAAGTACAAAAAAACACAAAATGGCGCCTGGATGACGTCATGAAGACCTGATGACCTTGAAAATGTTCCTGTCACGTCTCATGACTATGACCCATGACTGTGCCAAAATTGAAAGAAATTGACAAAACCGATCTTGAGTTATCCTCGGAACAAAAAAAGGGGTAGAAATAAATAAAAATAAAGAATAATAATAATAAAGAAAGAAAATTCTGACAAAAACAATAGGTGATCTGTCGATGCCGACAGACCACCTAATAAATAATAATAAAGGCAATTCTAACGAAAACATAAGGTGGTCTGTATTATATACAGCCCACCTAATAAAGAATAATAAATAAATAATAAAGGCAATTCTAACGAAAACATAAGGTGGTCTGTATTATATACAGCCCACCTAATAAATAAATAAATAATAAATAAAGGCAATTTTAACAAAAACATAAGGTGGTCTGTATTATATACAGCCACCTGATAAATAAATAATAAAGGCAATTCTAACGAAAACATAAGGTGGTCTGTATTATATACAGCCCACCTAATTAAGCGAGCCAAAAGTTATGTTCCAACAAGATCTCTAAAACTTCTGTGTAATGCCATCGTACTTCCTCATTTTGATTATTGTTCCTCGGTGTGGTCTGAGCGATTTCAAAGACAAACGATTAAATTACAAAAGGTTCAAAACGAGCTGCACGTGTAGTGCTGGGAGAAGGATTTGAAGTATCTTCAAATGATATGTTTAGTCGCTTAGGATGGATGCCTATTCAGACACGTTTCCAGTTTGGACGTGCAGTGATGATGTATAAATCAATGCATGACATGGCACCAACATACTTAAAACAAGATTTACATCATGTTAGTTCACTACATGATCACAACACAAGACATGCTGTAAGGGATGCATTGTGTGTACCAAAATTTAGGACGGACACTTATAAAAATAGTCCTCTAATTTCTGAAATTAGAGTATGGAACCAACTTAAAAGTTCTGTCAAAATGTCACCTACTTTGAACAGTTTTAAACACGCTCTAAAAGCCCTGTTATCTGTAGAAGACGTGTAAGTGAACTTTTGGGGGTTTCGTGCGAAGCTAACCATTTTTTTCCTATTTGCAAAATTATGAAATTTGGTTGACATGATTATCGTTATATCATGTATTCATACATGTAATGTATCCATTTTCAGCAATCTTGTAAACAACCTAAGTGTATTAGTTAAAGAGCAATTGAATGTAAATATGTATATAACAATTTTGGTATCCCGTGCGTTAAGCTATATCAGATTATTAAATGAACGTTTGTAAATTTTTTATTTCATTTGAAAATTACATTCACCTATTTCTTGTAAATGATCAAGGATGGTCCTTGAATGATCAGTTATTTAATGGGGATACCAATTAATGTGTATTTTACCTGTTTATATGCTTGTGTATTTATCTATTTTGTTTTTGATGTTGTTATTTGTTTTATTATTACCAAACAGGGCCTCATGGAAGACCACCAAATTGGTGATATGTGCCACCCTGTATAAATATCAGAAATAAATAAATAAATAAATAAATAAATGTTGTGTTATCTCATTCCAGACACAATCGCTCAAACATTTACATTGACTATTAGGCAGTTGAAAAGAAATAGTGTTGATATCAACTCAAACACAAGGAAATGCTTATTACAAGCAAAATGTATGATATTATCTTCGTTATAATGTTAACAATCTTGACTTCATTCGCATCTCTTGTTTGAGGTAACCCTTCTCATTGAGTGATACAAAATGGATAAAGTTTGTTATTATCTTTTTTTAATGAAAGTCCACTGTCAATTTCATTGATACTTATCATCATATGTGTTCTTTCTTGCATTTGGGTTTCGAGATAAACACCCTATGCTCCTTACGCATGTGAATGGTGCAGTGGACAAGTGAGTAGAGAGAACTTACATATGAGACAAGAAGTTAGTAGGCTCTTCCAAATAATAACAAGGTTTTTTTTTCTTTCCCCTTCCACAGGGTTCTTTATTTCAAAACAAATTCCATCATATACAGTATATCCATAAATTATATACAAATAATTAAAGAAATAATTTCCATACATAATAGAAAACTTAATGACAAAATTAGTATTTTAAACATATGATATAATAGCAAACATAAATACATGATCATGTTCGTGTTGGCACATTTCCAACACTCTCAAAATATTTTTTAAAGTGAAACCATTTCTTTCACAATTTGTTCTCTCTGAGACTTGTTTGGTATATATATTTTCCATTTCATAATAACGTTTTACAGCTGATCAAATTATATCAAATGAACTAGGTACACTGTAACATTTTTAGCGTTTGTTTACTAACATGTTTTTGTCCCCAAAATCCAAAAGCATACATGTTTAGTTGTTAGTATTCAAACACTTAAAACGCAAGTAAATTAGCACTTATTGTTAAAACAATCAGTTTATCCGCTTGTTAGCAAACAGTTTGGTCTCTTACTGTTAGATATTGAATGGTTTTTCCGTTGTGAAATTGGTCAAGATAAGTAAGCGTTTGTAGACACGCTGCTGCTAACAGTTCACAAGCACTATTTTCAGAAACAATTGGTTGAATCGCTTGAACACAAGCACATACAAATGGGTCAACCATTTTCTGACTGTTTTCAAGACAATATCATGTTTGTCGATCATAGTTCTATGTAGCTTGATGTCTTAGGCGTGGCGTCAAAAATGTCTTAGCATGCTGCACGCCCGGAGCATGGGTCGCACGCCAATGGCATGCCTTAATCTTTCATGCCGCACGCATCCGGCTAGCTTCACTCTATCAACTGATTACCCCATGCCGCCTGCGTACGCAAGACAGTCTGAGCATGCTGCACGCACCGAGCATGCGTAGCTTAGCGCTGAAGATTATCCCCGTGCGCCTGCACCCGGCTTGCTTCACTCAATCAACTGATTACCCCATGCCGCCTGCGTACGCAAGAAAGTCTGAGCATGCTGCACGCACCGAGCATGTGTAGCTTACCGCATGGGTCTTTAAAAATCCTAATATTGCGCTCCGCACGCAGTCGGCACAGGCATATATTGCATTTTAATAAGCATCTGCGAGTTGCAATGATTACCATTATATCAGCGATCCCATTTATCATGTTTTTAGCTTTCTAGGCGAAATTTCCTTAAGAACTTTATATCAATTGATAAGAATTATGGCGATGATCGCATTTGTTCCAAACAAATATGAGTAATACGGAGAAGGGTTTCGAAATCGCAATTGTCATTTTAGAGGTTTTAGAGATTTCATAAACCAATCCGATTGTATGATATTTTATTGAGGGGGCACAAAATTGATCTGAAACTTAGGGGCGGAAAATTTATATTTTATTGAGGGGGCGGAAAATTCATAATTTATCAAGAGGACACAATCTGAAACTTAGGGGGGGGAAAATGTATATTTTATTGAGGGGGCGCAAAATTGATCTGAAACTTAGGGTGTGGAACATTTATATTTTATTGAGGGGGCGCAAAATTGATCTGAAACTTAGGGGGCGAAAATTAATCTGAAACTAAGGGGGGACGGAAAATTTATATTTTATTGAGGGGGCGCAAAATTGATCTGAAACTTAGGGGCGGAACATTTATATTTTATTGAGGGGCGCACAATTGATCTGAAACTTAGGGGCGGAAAATGTATATTTAATTGAGGGGCGCAAAATTGATCTGAAACTTAGGGGCGGAACATTTATATTTTATTGAGGGGCTCAAAATTGATCTGAAACTTAGGGGCGGAACATTTATATTTTATTGAGGGGCTCAAAATTGATCTGAAACTTAGGGGCGGAACATTTATATTTAATTGAGGGGCTCAAAATTGATCTGAAACTTAGGGGGCGAAAATTAATCTGAAACTAAGGGGGGACGGAAAATTTATATTTTATTGAGGGGCGCAAAATTGATCTGAAACTTAGGGGCGGAACATTTATATTTTATTGAGGGGCGCACAATTGATCTGAAACTTAGGGGCGGAAAATGTATATTTAATTGAGGGGCGCAAAATTGATCTGAAACTTAGGGGCGGAACATTTATATTTTATTGAGGGGGCTCAAAATTGATCTGAAACTTAGGGGCGGAACATTTATATTTTATTGAGGGGCGCAAAATTGATCTGAAACTTAGGGGCGGAAAATATATATTTAATTGAGGGGCTCAAAATTGATCTGAAACTTAGGGGCGAAAATTAATCTGAAACTAAGGGGACGGAAAATTTATATTTTATTGAGGGGCGCAAAATTGATCTGAAACTTAGGGGCGGAACATTTATATTTTATTGAGGGGGCGCAAAATTGATCTGAAACTTAGGGGCGGAAAATGTATATTTAATTGAGGGGCGCAAAATTGATCTGAAACTTAGGGGGCGAAAATTAATCTGAAATTAAGGGGGGACGGAAAATTTATATTTTATTGAGGGGGCAAAATTGATCTGAAACTTAGGGGCGGAACATTTATATTTTATTGAGGGGCTCAAAATTGATCTGAAACTTAGGGGCGGAAATTTATATTATATTGAGGGCGCAAAATTGATCTGAAACTTAGGGGCGGAAAATGAATATTTTATTGAGGGCGCAAAATTGATCTGAAACTTAGGGGTGAAAATTAATCTGAAACTAAGGGGGGACGGAAAATTTATATTTTATTGAGGGGGCAAAAAATTGATCTAAAACTAAGGGGGGGCGGAACATTTATATTTTATTGAGGGGGTGCAAATTTGATCTGAAACTTAGGGGGCGGAAAATTTATATTTTATTGAATTGGCGCAAAATTGATTTGAAACTTAGGGGGCGGAAAATTCATATTTTATTGTTCGGTACTTCCATTCAATACACTACTCTTAGAATATGCGCCCATAGGTCGGCGGGGTTGGGCAAAGGCAACATTGAATATCCGGGAATGCCATTGTTACCTCTTTTATTAAGTTCACTATAAGCCGATCAAAATGTTTAATTATAGATGAGGCATATAAACTCTTAAAACATATCTTCTTGGATGAGGTGTATCGTACATTATATGCTCACTTATATAAACACGAATAACATGTTTATAGCTCATGATCAGCTCAAGCTTTAAACACTTGAGTGATTATACATCACTCAGATTTTTAAAGATTTGTTTGAGTAATGTTTTACCCGTTCCTTCGGGTTTCCCGTGGAGAAATAGAAAGTCTCATTCTTTCTCGTATAATGTTGTCCACCTTCTTCTAGATAACCCTTTTGGGTATAATGTCCGATGTATATTATTTCCGTCAATAGCATATAATGAACGTATCATTTTCATTTGATGCAACAGAGCTTTACAATAAAAATCAAAAAATTATTAGGTGGGCTGTTTATAATACAGACCACCTTATGTTTTCGTTAGAATTGCCTTTATTATTTATTTATTTATTTATTCTTTATTAGGTAGGCTGTATATAATACAGACCACCTTATATTTTCGTTAGAATTGCCTTTATTATTTATTTATTTATTCTTTATTTATTAGGTGGGCTGTATATAATACAAACCACCTTATGTTTTCGTTAGAATTGCCTTTCTTATTTATTTATTTATTTATTCTTTATTAGGTGGGCTGTATATAATACAGACCACCTTATGTTTTCGTTAGAATATTTTTCTTATTTCCAAGCACTTTTTTGTTAGCACGATAACTTAAAAATGGCTCAATCAAATGCCTTGAAATTTGGCACACATATGTATAGGCATAAGGACAAAGCAAAATAAGGTTTTCAACCTTGACCATGACTGATGACGTCATCTAGGCGCCATTTTGTGAAAATCAACTCACGATCATATCTTCATAACGGAAAGTCATTTCCCATTCATATTTATCATGATCAAGGTCAATATCCGTCCGGTCAATTCCAGGTCAAAAACGCGCGCGTACGCCATTATTAGCGTTAGCATTTCATAAAGTCGCGCACACGCGCATGCGCGCGCGTTTTCGTTCGTCACGGCCGAACGCAAAATAATTCCTCCTAGATTTTTTTGACACGATATTCCTCATTTTTTTTCGAACAATTTGATACCATGCTTATCTCTTTATGACCATTAATAAGGGAATGAGCGTCCATTCAAGTTAAATGTCCGTGCGCGCGAGCTCTTGTAATACATAGCATATATGGGCAAAAACATGCCTATAAACAATCCATTATAGCTCTTTTGGATGCACCGGAACCCTCAAAATTTTTCCATATTTGGATAGAGTATGGGTCGGAAATATGATTTCATGTCTCATTTGGCCATCAAGTAGATCGGGACGTCATCATAATGGCCTTGAAACTCAAAATACGAATTTGCATATTATGACGTCAGCATATTTTTGGAAAATTGAGTGTATCTCTGTAAATATTGATCATTTTTCTCCCAAATGTGGATATGTTGTAGTTGAGGTAATTGTCTACAAGATTGGTACACACTAATTTTCATTTTAATGACGTCATCATAGTCAAAAATTCAATCAAAGGCCACATGTCACAATTTCTTCATTTGCGCGTTATGTCTATGGAAGGTGAATTTCGTTCACATGATGTGTCTACATGACATTATCCTTTGAGCTCTATCTAGCTTATTTGTGCTCTATGTTCTCCCAAATTTTGGTATGTTATAGCTGAGACCATGGGCTATAGAAACTGTGCTTTTGGTTTTTGATCAGATGTTGAGATCATGTCGAAATTTTCAATTGAATGTTGAAATTGCGACCATGCCAAAACGAGTCATCAAAATTAAACCATATTTGAAACACTTGAATTTAAGGTCAAGGATCAGTATAACATGTCATCAAAATCCGAAGGCGCACCATGACGCTCACGTACGCGCGTCAAAATAAAAACAATCCTCAAAATCACTTTTTAATCAAATAAGAGTGAGTTTTAGGCCATTTTGAGCGCGCGGTTCGTGCGTAACGTACGCCATTACACAACATATAATCGCCATTCTTTTTTCTTTCATGATATATTACCCATTTTTTCGAACAATTTGATACCATGGTAATATCCTTATGATTATTAATAACGGAATGAACGTCCGTTCAAGATAAATGTCCGTGCGCGCGAGTTCTTGTAATACATAGCATATATGGGCAAAAACATGCCTATACAAAATCCATTATAGCTCTTTGGGATGCACCTGGGCCGGTATTCAATTAAATACTTAGAATAAGTAAGAAAATTACTATGTAAATGGCTTAGCTAAGAAGTTTACTTATCTCGTATTCAAATCGCATTTTAGACTATTACTTACCTGAGACAAAATCTAGGTAAAATAATTACTGAATAGCATTTTGACATCACACCGTCAATCAAAAGTAATGCGTAATTATCGCGTCGCAATAAATGCGCGCAAGATAATTGTGGGCAGGTTATGATACTGCGTAATAAAACCATATGCTTGACAAGCGCCAATCAAGGCCTCCAAATGATTGGCTAAAGTCTGGTAGGGAGCCGTCTAAAATTTAGGGTAAAATACTTAACCAAAAGTTTGAATTGAATACCAAAATTGGCTAAGTATTTTATCGACGACAAATACTAAGTAAACAGCTAAAATTTTGTAAGTATTGAATTGAATACGGGCCCTGGACTCCCAATTTTTTCATATTTTGATAGAGTATATGAGTCGGAGATATGATTTCATGTCTCATTTGGCCATTAAAAATATTCTGACGTCATCATAATTGCATTGGAACTCAAAATACGAATTTGAATATTATGAAGTCAGCATATTTATGGAAAATTGATTGTATCTCTGTAAATATTGATCGGTTTTCTTCCAAATTTCGATATGTTATAGCCAAGACAACTCTCTACAAGCTCAGTGGCCACCGTTTTTCATTTTGATGACGTCATCATAATAAAAATTTCGCTTAAAGGCCACATGTCAAAAATTTCTTAAATTGCGTTTTATTCCTATGAAAGGTGAATTTCGTTCACATCATCCTGAATCTACATGTCATTGTTTTTATAGCAGTATCTCGCTTATTTTTGCTTTATTTTGTCTCAGATTTTAGTTGGAACAGCCCACCTATACTTGTTCCAAACAAGTATAACATGTCTAGTTTTTCTTATTTCCACCCACTTTATTGTTAGCAAGATAATTTGAAAATGGCTCAATCAAATGCCTTGAAATTTGGCACACATATGTATAGGCATATGGACAAAGCAAAATAACGTTTTCAACCTTGACCTTGACTGATGACGTCATCTAGGCGCCATTTTGTAAAATTTTCTGAAAATCTACTCATGATCATATCTTCATAACGGAAATTCGTTTCTCATTCATATTTATCATGATCAAGGTCAATATCCGTCCGGTCAATTTCAGGTCAAAAACGCGCGCACATGTGTACGTCCGCGTGTTAGCGCGCGCGCAAAATTTAAAAATGATCAAAATCGTCTCAAATTCATTTTGCATACGTTTCTGGCCATTTTAAGCATTTTTTTTTAAAATCGCGCACACGCACATGCGCGTGCGTTTTCGCGCGTAACACCATTACACAACATAGAATCGCCTTTTTTTTTTCTTCCATGATATTTCCATTTTTTTGAACAATTTGATACCATGTTTTCTCTTTATGACCATTAATAACAAGATGAGCGTCCGTTCAAGAAACATGTCCGTGCGCGCGAGCTCTTGTAATACATAGCATATATGGGCAAAAACATGCCTATACAAAATTCATTGTAACTCTTCAGAATGGATGAGAACTCCCAAATTTTTTTCATATTTGGATAGATTATGAGTCGGAAATATGATTTCATGTCTCATTTGACCCTCAATTAACTCATGACGTCATCATAATGGCCTCCAAACTCAAAATTTCAATTTGCATATTATGACGTCAGCATATTTTTGGAAAATTGATTGTCTCTCTGTAAATATTGATCGATTTTCTTCCAAATTTTGATTTGTTCTAGCTGAGACAATTCTCTACAAATGCAGGTTCCACGATTTTTCATTTTGACAAAGGCATCATGGCGTATTTTTGCGATTAAAGGAGGCATGTCAATTTTTCACATTTTGCGTGTATTCTCTATGGGACATGACTTTTCTCAAAACTGGATTCTACATTACCGTCTTTCGCGAGCAATATCTCCGTCGTTTTAGCTTTGTTTTCGCTGAGCTTCGAGTATGTTGTAGCTGAGACAATAAGCTATCACAAGTGTGCCCTTTATTTTTCGATCAGATGCCGGGATCATGCTCATATTTCACTTGCAAAGTGGGATTTGAGAATTCCATTTTCCGTTCACGTGTAATGTCTATGTGGATTATTTTGGTATAGTGGTCATAGCACTTGCCTCCCATTCCGGCGACCCAAGTTCGATTCCTGGTGGGTCATTTTTTTTTTTTTTGCCGTCGTTTTAAATTTGATTTTATGATCTTCTTCGACTATTATAACATATTATCATATACAATCACAAACAATGTAATAAAATGCCTAATTTTGCGTGTTATATCTATGGGAGAAGAATGTCAATCGTTTGAGTACAACCCTATGGGAAATCTGGTTCCTTGTCGTGTATTAAACCTAATATAGGGTTTATCTCCCAACTCTGTAACAATATCAAATCACCTTGCTAGTCTCCTTCCCAGACGTTTTTACTTTTTCCAATTATTCAGCCCAGGTATATGCATGTTTACGTCTCTCCCGTGGACATAGAATTGTTTACTTGTCTATACTTCTCTCTTTCTCTATATTAAATTCTATTTATGCTGGATATATTGAATGCATCGTTCTCCATTGCATCTCTCTCTTTCTCCTCTCTCTTGCTCTGTTTCCCTTCTCCTCTCTTATTTTGCCCCTCTCCTTCTCTTGCTCTGTCTCTGCATATATATCTCTCTACTCTTTTAGCCTCTCCTCTCTCTCTCTCTGCCTCCTCTCTCTCGACCTCTTGCCTTGCCTCCCTCTTATTCTCTTGCTCTGTCTCCCTCTGCCTCTGCCCTTCTCTTTTCTTCTCTCTCACCCTCTACCTCTCCCGCCTCTGGTTCTCGTTCTCCTTTTATTATGTCTTGTAATGTTCCTAAATTTTCTATAGCTCTGCCCTTTGCCCTTTGGCCTTGGAACTCAAAATACGAATTTGCATATTATGACGTCAGCATATTTATGGAAAATTGATTGTATCTCTGTAAATATGGATCGATTTTCTTCCAAATTTTGATATGTTGTAGCTAAGACAACTTTCTACAAGATCAGTTATTCAGATTACATAACAGACCACCTAATTCGTCCTCATGACGAATTACATTTCTAGTTTTCTATATTTTTTTAACAGTAATATTCTTCTCATTCGACATATCAGCCGCGCGTTTTCTATTTTCGTTCCTTATAATATATAAGGTATATGTGTTCATCATCAGGGATATGTTATAATAATTTATCTCAAAGAAGGAATGATGCTGGCATACAAGCAAATGGCGGATTAGAAAACAATATGAAAGATGAAGATGGAAAACGACATTGACAGATAGACAGAGAGAGAAAGAGAGTGAGATAGAGAGGAGGGAGCAAGAACCATTGACGTAGTCTGTACTTAGTTTGTACAGTAATATACTTCTCATTTCGATATCAGCCGTTCGTTCCGTTTTTTCCTTATTCATATCAAAGTTATGGTATAATAATTTTTCTCAAAATCGAAAGGAATAATTTTGGAATAAAAAAAAATAGTGGAACGGAAAGCAGAACGAGAGATGGAGATGGAAAACGGCGTTGAGAGAGCACTTAGTTCTCCTATCATCTTTTCGTCTGTGACATTTTACTGAATCACATCTTCTTGTTTATTCCTTTATCTTTCCATGATTGTGATATCTTTGAATGAATATTTCAGATAGGGCAAAATCTGGTTCTGCGTTACGTGATTAACGATTTTTATTAAGGAGTAGGCCTAGATCTATGTCGAAACGTGCTCTCATTAAAAATTGCGGAACAGAAAACAGTATGAGAGTAGAAGATAGAAAACGGTCTTTAAAGAGAGCGAGAGAGACAGACAGACAGAAAGGGAGAGAGAAAAAGTCATTAGACATTATATAGTCTGTACTGTATTTATTATTATGCTATTTGTCTCTCCTATTACCGAGCCCCCGCCCTGGATTCTTCTTTAGTTCATTTTTATCATGTTTACATATTTTTGCTAAAGTATGTTTTGATCGGCTCTCGAGTTTGCACGTTCTATAAGTCTACAGTTGGTTGTATGTTTATAATCTTGGGGAAATTTTTTTGTATTGGTTTCTTGGGTAACAAATGATCAAATTAGAATTTAAAATGTATAACATGTTACAGAAAAGTATTTGTGTTTAGTGGTTTATTATTTTTGTCTTAATTCATCTCCTTCCTCTCTCTTTTCCTCCTTCTTGATCACCCTATTGTTTCATTTTTCTGTCCCCCAAGGATCTGTTCTCGGTCCGCAATTGTTTAATGTTTATACTCTACCCATACAGCATATTGTTCAGAAACACAGTATCAATTATCATATGTATGCGGATGCAGGCGCGGATCCAGGATTTCTTAGGGGGGGGGGGCAAATTTGAAATTAGGCGAGCCAAATATTGGTACGTAATGATGACCAAAAGTGACGTAAAGAGCAAAAATGTTGTTGTTTTTTTTTGGGGGGGAAGCAGAAAAAAAATCCGCATCACCCCACTTTTACATGCAGGCCCCTATGAACTTTTTTCAAAGTGGGTGGGGGGAGGCTAAAGTATTTACGATCAGGTAGAGCGTAGAATAAATTGGCGTGGGGTCTAGGGGCAAAGCCCCGGCGGGGGTCTAGAGGCGGAGCCCTCGGTAGCTCAGGGGTTTATAGGCATTTAATTACGGTCAGATGTGCATATTTTGATACCTTATTTTGTGACACTGGCAGGATACTAATTGGCGTGGGGTCCAGGGGGTTGAGCCCCCAGAAGCTCAAGGGGCTTTAGGCATTAAATTACCGTCAAATGAGAATCTAGGAGCCCACTTTAGGGCTCTAGGTGGGGTCCAGGGGGCGAAGCCCCCGGAAGCTCAGGGGTTTTAGGCAATAAATTACGGTCAGATGAGCATCTAGGGGCCCGCCTTAGGGCCTTTGGTTGGTTTCAGGGCTGAGCCCCGGAAGCTCAGGGTTTTAGGCGTTTAATTACCGTCAGATGAGCATATTTTGATACCTTATTTGTGACACTGGCAGGATAATAATTTTCGTGGGGTCCAGGGGTGGAGCCCCAGAATCTCAGGGTTTTAGGCATTTTATAACGGTCAGATGAACATATTTTGATACTTTATTTGTGACACTGCCAGGACACTAATTGGCGTGGGGTCCAGGGCGAAGCCTCCTGAAGCTCACGGGTTTTAGGCGTTTAATTACGGTCAGATGAGCATTTTTTTATACCTTATTTTTTGTGACACTGGCAGGACACTAATTGGCGCGAGGCCCAGGGCGGAGCCCCAGTAGCGCAGGGGTTTTAGGAATTAAATTACCGTCAAATGAGCATCCAGGGGCCCGCCTTAGGGCCTAGGGAATCCAGGGGGCAGTGCCCCCGGAAGCTCAGGGGTTTTAGGCATTTAATCACGGTCAGATGAGCATATATTGACACCTCATTATTTTGTGACACTGACAGGTCACTATTTTTCTTTCTTTCTCTCTTTCTTTCTATTTCTTTTAATATACTTTTTCAAAAAAGTGTGGGGAGCTCGAGGCCCCCAAGCCCCGCCGTTCCACGGGCCCTAACATGAAGGCCTCTAAATAAGCATATTTCTTCTTCCTCTATTTTGTTCCCTTTTAGCTCTCCTATTTCTCTTTCTCTCCCTTCTCACTTTTTTTTTGGCGGGGGCGGGAGAGGCAAGGCCTTTTGGCCCCGATCCACAATTTGTCTTTTCTTCTTCCTCTTATTTCCTTCCCTTTATCTCCTCTTTTCCTTTTTATTTTCCCTTTCCTTCCCAATTCTCTCGTATTTTTGATGGGGGGTGGGGGCAACAGCCTGGGAGACAAGGCCCTTTCAGCCCCCGATCTCCTTCTTTCCCCCTTTTCTTGTCTTATTCCTCTTCTTTCTTTCCTTCTTTTCCTTCTCTCTTTCTCTCTCTCTTTTTTGGGGGGGCCCGCTCGGCCCCGGATCCGCGCCTGTGCGGATGACTTACAGCTTTATTTTATTTGCAGACCGGTCCGGAAAGAAATAGATGAAAATGTGGAAAAAAAAGGAAAATTGTATAGCTGATGTAAGGAACTGGATGATTGAGAGTCGCTTAAAACTAAATGATGCGAAAACAGAATTCATTTTGCTTGGCAACAGTAGACAGCTCAGAAAAATTAAGGTATCTCATGTTCAAGTTGGTTCTGCCCCTGTATCTCCTGTTCATCAAGCTAGGAATCTTGGTGTAATATTTGATTCTGCTATGTCACTTGAAACCCATGTTTCAAATTGTGTTAAACTGGCCAATTGTAATCTGCGTAATATCCGAGCAATTAGGCAATATATCTCACACCTCAATCTATCCAACAGTTAATACATGCTTTTGTCTCTTCGCACCTGGACAATTGCAATTCATTACTTTTTCGACTACCCGCCAACCAAATTAACCGATTGCAAAAAGTTCAGAATGCTGCTGCTCGCCTTGTAACAAACTCTAGAAGATCATCACATATCACTCCTATCTTGAAATCTCTTCACTGGCCGCTCCCTGTTCAACAGCGTGTGATCTATAAAATTCTTCTCTTAACCTATATATCGTGCACTAAATGATCTAGCTCCAGAATGTATTTCATCCCTTCTACCGCCCCACTCCACAGGTCGATCGTTCTGGTTTACGTTCATCACATAATAATGTTAGGCTTAAAGAAATACGTACCAAAAGAAATTGGGGGGATCGAACATTTGCATCAGTCGCTCCTTCGGGAATAAGTTACCTTTCTGTATTCAGACGGCCAACACTCTTTCTACTTTTAAAATTGGGCTTAAAACTTACCTGATGCTTAATGCATATTGTTAAATTTCAATGTTTTCTTTATACAATGCATGCCAAACAAATAATCACCCTGTGCCACATTGTATATACCATGTCGATGCCATGATGAATTTACATGTAAGTTAATATTTAATATTTCTTTGATCTTAAGTATGTTCAATTCCTAATATAAATTTTTTTTTTGTATGCGCCTTGAGCATCTCTAGAGATGGATATGTTGCGCTTTATAAATATTGTTATTATTATTATTATTATTTCATATTGTTTATTTCTGAACTCTAAATATTATGATACCCATCTTTCTTCACTTGCATTTATTTGAACTTAAACTTTAAACAAGCAATATGATTTTGTTGTTCTTTTTTCCCTGTTTAACACTTTTTGTTACCTAATTTCGATTCTTTCGCTTAAAATCTATCACAATCACTAACATAATAATTTATGGCGCATATTATGTGAACGCAAAGTAGCCATAGCGTGAAAGGCGAGTTTATTAGTTTAATAGAGAGGGGAAATGGGTGGGGTACGTGGGGTCGAGGAACAAAGGGGAAGCATTATCCCGTGTGTTGTTCGTGACATCCATTCAATACACTACTGTTTAATACCCCCATGTAGGCCGGCGGGGTAGGGCAAAGTCAACTTTGAATGCTCAAAGGAACAATGTCAAAGGTGAAAAGGGAAGCGTTATCCCGTGTATTGTTCGTGACATCCATTCAATCAAAGAGATATCACATGTTGTGTTATCTCTTTGATTCAATACACTACTGTTTAATACCCCCACGTAGGCCGGTGTCGTGGCGAGATGTGTCTTAGCGAAATCACGTCTGTATAGACGCATCTCGCCGGCGAGATGTGTCTCCTAGATCGGCGAGATGAGTCTGCGATTGGCGAATGGTGTCCACTGGCCGATCGGCGATATGAGTCTGCTAGCGACTGGCGAAAAGTGTCTATTGGCCGATTTTTTTAACTTTCGTGTCCCATCTAAAGGAACAAGATGTTTTTTGTTTACATTATGATGATATCATTGTCTAAAAATATATTTAATAACGTTCCTGAAAGCTGTGAAATGCAAGTGCATTTATTGCATGTCTTAAAGAGGCTCATATCATTACTTACTATTCCTAGAAACTTTTAAGGTGAACAAAAAATGTAACAGGTGATGTGGGAAAATTATTTTTAAATTGTATTATAATATTTTGTATTCATTAAATATTGTCTGCCTATGACAGTGAGAATATGATCTAATTCATAACTCAACTTTTATTGTATATATTAACAGTTTCAATGTTTAAACCGCAGAGCATTTGACGAAGCGTAATCATGTGATGTGCGAAAGGATTTTGTTTATTGCTTATTTAATGTGTATGAATTAATATTTAATATTTCATTTATTTTCCACAATTGCGACCCTCATTCCGTAGTAATAGCGACCCCTCATTTCGTATAATGAATAGCAACCCCCTTTCCGTATTATGAATAGCGACCCTAGCTCTCGTCGTATAATGAATAGCGGCCCTCTTCTCCTATTATGAATAGCGACCCTCTTCTCCTATTATGAAAAGCGACCCTGATTTCGTACTATGAATAGCGACCCTCATTTTGTATTATGAATAGCGACCATCTTCTCGTTTTATGAATAGAGACCCGCGATCATTTCGTATTATGAATAGCGGTCCTTATGAGTAGTGACCCCCAATGTAAATTATGAATAGCGCCCCTTCTTCATTTTTATGAATAGCAACCCCGACTTAGTATTATGAAAAGTGGTCCTTATGAGCGGTGAATTATGAATAGCGGCCCTAATGAATAACAATCCTTATTTCTTTATGAATATATAATATAGTGCCCCCCCTTCCGTTTTATGAATAGCGGTCCTTCAAATATAGGAGGTTACGCGTTATGAATAGCGAGCAGACCCCGAACAAATATTTAATAAACTAGCTGGAATATCTCGAGCCCTGCAATTTCATTTTTCAATTTGAGATTATAATATGCCCTTTTAGTTTTAGGAACACGCATTTCTATTGAATTTTGACATTTCAATTTCAAGTTGAGATTATAATACGCCTTTTTTATAGGAACATGCAATTCTATTGAGTTTAGAAAATTAAACAAATAGATGTAGGTAATTTTAAGCATTTTCAGACTATAGCTAAATAACTAGATTGAACTAAACAAAATGTGAAATACTTGAGTTTCAAGTTATTTGCAGGTTTTCACAGTTGCAAAATTATATTAGAGCTTCAGATGGGAATCGACCATTAACGCATAACGTTTAATAAAAGTATAACTCAAATTAACAGCACAGTATTTAGCTCTAAAGGCCATATAACGTATTGTATATTGTTTCAAAAGGATACAGAGCTTATCAAATTAAATGTTTTTGACAACTCCTAATTAGGACTCCTATGTTTGTCACATGCCAATTTTTTTCTTCTGGGTTTTCTTTTGCAGATTGAAGTTAGGGCTCAAACCAGCATATCAAGGGCTTATCCACACACTACATACAATAATGGCAACACTTCGACTTTAAGTTTGAAGTCTTTTAAAACTATCGTATAACATTTCAGTTACATATTGATCCACAACATGTAAAAGCTGTAACGTTGTTCTTTACTGTCATACAAGTCATGTGTCACATGCCGACAGTTTTTGTCCGGGTTTTTCCGTTTCAGATTGAAATAAGGGCTCAAACCGGCATTTTTTTTCCTTTTCGATTAGACGATTTGGAGACACTACTACCCGTTTGGTGGCTGGCTTCCTCATTGAACTCTAACATTGTGGGCTTCCAACGTATTGGTCGCAGGCTTATTGATCGCTAGTGTCAAGGGCTAGTCTCGTACGTACAGCTATTTGTATGGTGAAGTAATAGTCCAGGCTAGGCCCCATAGGAAAAGACCCGAACCTTGTTTTTTGGTATATACAATGTTTTTTGATGGATTCTTGTCAATTCGAGAGTACTGATTCCAAATCCGATGAGTGCCAGACGCGAAACCTTGAGCATTTTCCGTAAAATGCGAAAATTCAAAATGGCCGCCAAGATGGCCGCCAATTTATGGAAACATTTATTCTATTGCCATTTATCAGGTTATTTGATGTTTTTTTGTCAATTCGAGAGTGCTGATTCCGAATCCGATGAGTGCCACACGTGAAACCTTGAGCATTTTTCGTAAAATGCGAAAATTCAAAATGGCCGCCAAGATGGCCGCCAATTTATGAAAACATTTATTCTATGGCCATTCATCAGGTTAATTGATGGTTTTTTTGTTAAATCAAAGGTGCTGATTCCGAATCCGATGAGTGCCACACGTGAAACCTTGAGCATTTCTCACAAAATGCGAACAAACTCCAATATGGCCGCCAAATAAAATTAATTACGCCTTAAAACCATTTATGAGCTCTGTTTAAGACCTCGGAGGGTTATTTCTTAAACGTGAAGTTACCACCCGCAAACAAATAAACAAACACACACACATACACCCTACACAGACGCACCTTGACACACACCCACACCACCTCACCCCTCACACACACACACACAAACATCTACCACAACATCACATAAATCACATTAAGTACAATGCCACATTTTTATAATGCATGACACAAACACAAATTTATAACTTCTCATTCTAGTTGGAGCCAGCTGACTTGTCACATGACTAGTGCCATGTGCTTCATATTCACCATGGAAACAAGGAACTGAGAACTAGACCCATGGTTAACTGGTTACCACATGTAATTGATATGTACAACAGGTAAGATGAAAGCTTCTGGCATCAGGGGATCCACTTTGAATGAGTCTACTCTTGCTATCTGGGCTTTGTCTCTCAGCCTCTTTGGACAACTGAAGAATGACTTGGATCGAAGCCATGCAAGAAGGGGAAGATCAAAAAGTTGTCACTTGTAACAAAGAAGAGAGTCTTAAAAGAATCCAATCAGATGCGGCTGACAGAAAGGGAATTCGTGAGGCGCTATCGACTTGTATAGATGTATTTGACAGTGAGAATCACCCTCCTTCAAGCCTGGTGAACATCTACACTGGACAGGTTGTGGATGATCCAGCAGTAAATGCCGATGATGCAATCAAGATTGGAACTGATCAGATGAACGAGTACGAAAGAAAGTTGCCGAAGGGGTTCCACGACACAATTAAGAAGAAAATCACAGGAATGGCAAAAGCTTCTGATATATGTCATCAAGAGGTGAGGTATCTACAGTTACCAATACAGAGATGATTTACGCCCGGGTAATCAGGATCATGGCATCATCAAGGGTGCAATTCTTATGAATTGGCCTCCTATCCACCCGCACTGTTCGACAAGAATGGTGATGCATGTTCCACAAGTAAGTCTGTCTTGAAGTCAAGGAACAAAGTTGAGTGTAGTCAACGAAATGCAGAGGTGCCAGATGTTATCATTCTTGATGGATGTGCTCTTCTTTGGACCGTTCCTTGGCCTGCGTCTCAAGCAAAGATGTGTACTTTTGTAGATGTTGCTGTATTAGCAACGTTTATGAAATATGCAGACAGTTGTCCAGTTCTTCATGTGGTTTTTGACAGATACTACAAGAGCAGCATCAAGACATGCTGCCAAACAGCACATGCAAAAGGGTGCAGCCGTGTATGAGTCACCTCTGCCAATACAGAACGTCATCCTAAATGTAACTGCAAACAAGAAACAAGTCATCAAGACGGTGGTAGATCAGTTGCGTTCCATGCAAGTACCAGAGGGCAAACGATTGATTGTACAACTGGACCTGATCCGCATCCAATTGTTGTTGGTGTTGGTGCGCACTTGAAGAAGAGGTGAAACACAAAGAGGCAGATGAAATAATGGCCTACCACATGATAAAGGAGGCCAAGAGACGTCACTCACCTATCAAAGTTGTGTGCGATGACACAGACATTTCTACATTTCCAAACTAATGGCATACCACACACAACAAAGGTGGTAATGGAATCAACTTCTCGCACTCGAGCAGTTATAGATGTCAATTAGGTTATCAAGAAACACAAGAAAATGATGCCCAATCTACTTGGAGCCCATGCAATGACTGGATGTGACACCGTTTCCTGTTTTTATGGAGTATAGGAAGGGCGTCTGAACTGAAGAATTTGGAGCCCTATCCTGATTCTCTACTCCTTGGGAATACTGAAACGCCTCTCGATCAAGTAATAGAATCCTGCTTGACATACGTGGCATCCCTGGACGGAGAAGAACCAAATGAATCTCTTGACACAATACGAAGGAACATTTTCGCAAGGAAGGCTTAATTGTGGCAAGCGCCTAGTCCCTCCCAAATTGATGAGTCTAATTCCACCAACTATTGCCACTTTTCGGCCACATTGCCAGCGTGCCCATTATCAAGTGGCGTTGTGGGTGGCTGCTGGCAAGCCAGTACCCCAAGCCCTAGACCCATTGAAGAATGGATGGAGGAAGAAGTCTTCTACGATTCAACCTGTATATCTAAAAAAATGATCAGCCAGTCGCACCGGAAGAAGTCCTCAACATCATTAAATGTGGGTGTATATAGGAGCGACTGCAGATCAGCCCAGTGCAGCTGCATGAAATCTTCACTGGCATGCGCAGAAATTCTGCCGCTGTAAGGGCGATGTCCGCTGACAAAATCCAATGAACAAGACATCAGAAGACAGTGAAGGTGACATTAGCAGTTGTGAAGACTAGTGCAATTTGACATTGTTCGGCTCTGTTATTTGTAAGTGTTAAGACTAAAAAGACTTCAAGTATGGTAAATGATTGTCTATAATGGACAAAGATATGGTTTACAATGAATATCTATATTATCTATATATTCATTTATTCATTATTTTATTCCTATATAACTTTCCCATTACACAAAGTATACTTTGTTGTCTTCTAGCTAGCCTGCTGGGTTCACTGTACCGGTATCCACCGCAAAAACGCAGGTGTTAAGGCAACACAACTGATATATCGGACCACTTGGATAGATATAATATGCTGTTATTATCACTCGCGTTTTCCAGTATATACTGTAGTTGAAGCACTGGATTTGTGTCTTTAGCTAATTCAAAATTGTTGACCCTTTAATAATAAACTATCCGATGCTCACAAAAGTTAAGCTACCCATATTAAGACTAACCTTGGGAATCTAGTATTGCATCTAAACTTTTATGATTAACCTCTAGATAAAGCACACACGCTGTATACTATTTCTATGCATACAGCTGGCAAACATTATTGTACATGTTGGGTATGTCGGCCATTTTAATTATAATTGAACAGGAAAAAGATCAAACTAATACAGAAAAGTTTCTTTCTTTGCAGCTAAATGAGCTAAAGGTAAACAATGTCTACACTATGATGATAAGAATTAAGAAACTGCGTAATAATAAGTGATGTAGAGAGATTTTAGGAATAAAGAATCCTGTTTTGGCGGCCATTTTTATTTTTGTTTATGTTCACAATGCCGCATCAAATGCTCAAAGTCAGCATCTACAATCATCGGGTTTGGAATCAGCACCCTCGATTTGCCAAAAAACCACCAAGCAACATGATAAATGTCCATAGAATAAACGTTTTCATGATTTGGCGGCCATTTTTAATTTTCGTATTTTGCGAAGAATGCTCAAGCTTTTCGCGTATGGCACTCATCGGATTTGGAATCAGCACCCTCGAATTGACAAGAAAACATCGAAAAACCTGTTAAATGGCCATAGAATAAGTGTTTTCATGATTTGGCGGCCATTTTGGCGGCCATTTTGAATTTTCGCATTTTATGAAAAATACTCAAGGTTTTGCGTCTGGCACTCATCGGATTTGGAATCAGCACCCTCGAATTGACAAGAAAACATCGAAAAACCTGTTAAATGGCCATGGAATAAGTGTTTTCATGATTTGGCGGCCATTTTGGCGGCCATTTTGAATTTTCGCATTTTATGAAAAATGCTCAAGGTTTTGCGTCTGGCACTCATCGGATTTGGAATCAGCACCCTCGAATTGACAAGAAACCATCAAAAAACATTGTATATATAACAGAACGAGGTTCCTTGCTCTCTAGCCTGGACTATAATGTTCCGTTTGGGGCTAGACTCGTACGTTTAGCCATTTTTATTGTGTTATTAATTTGATATAAATTGTAGCCAACAAACGATTTGGGAGTAAACAGTACATCTCTCTTGTCTTATGTTACAGAAAAATACAATATTATTGGTATTATTGGTACAATCAAGTGGAGCAAGTGGAGGTATGTACATTCTAAAATGGTCTACAAGGCAACTGCCTCCGAACTCGGATGTCTCGACAATAACTATATGTTCGTGCTTTTAACCGAGCCTATACGCGCATCCGATGCGTTGCACTGTGCCTCGCGCACCGAGAATGCTTATCCTTCAATGTCTACAAGAGAGAGAAGAAGAATTGCCATCTCAGCTCGGTCAGCATTGGTTCTGTTCCTGATGATGGGGTGAGATACAATACGTCATGCACCTATTATTATTAAGAATTTATCGCCACTCACTATTTGTTGTAATTCAGGCTACATTCGTTTACGTCTTTTTGTCGAAAGTCATCCAGAATTTGTCATTTGAGTACTGTTTGATATGAAATTCAGTTCGGTATTATTCACAAATGAGAAAATCTCACACACTTCGTTCAGGTCATACCTGGTTATACCTAATTAAAATATTTTCAACGTTCAAGAGATCCGTAATTATGAAGTCTGAATGGAGGCTATTATTGATTCAATCTTCAAGAAGAAGAAAACATATATTATAATGTACATTAAGTTCAATGATCGTTTTTATGACTTTTCATGACCTAACACACCTAAGAAAAAGGTAAACTACATGTGATTCAGTCTGAGGAAAACTTTGTACCATTACCGATTCTTGTGGCTACGCCTACGTGTGTATGAGGGTTGAATGAGGTTGTGGGTGTGTCAAGGTGTGAATGGATTCGGGTGGGGCGGGGGAGGGAGGGTGAGGGCTGTTGGGGGTCCCTTTTATCACAATAACTTCACCCCACTCTCTTATCTTCTTCTTTTCCCCTTTCTCTTCTTTCAATTTAAAACAGGAAATACCCATGTTATTTTTATGAACAATATAATAGACTTGATTCAATGTATTCTAATTCATGTATTTTGACTATGTTTGAAATTCAGAAATTTGATTTGTAATTTTGTATGAAATGTGAATGTGAATATTATTTGCAATTTTGTTATGAGAGGATAGAACAAATACTCATAAAAAATAAACAACTAGTGTTGCAATTTTCTTTATTGTAGCCTTCAAATTTGCCCTACCATGATAATTGACAACACTATACCAAATTACTGCAAAACTACCGCGGTCACAACCGATCCCAAATGTTACTCCGTTACTGACACTCTATATAGCTATGCGTGAGTGACCTAGGTCAAACTTTCTTTGGCCGAATGTCCGAGAGACAAACTTCAAGTACTGGTAAAACGGCATCGTGAATACAAAAATAATTAATCCTGACTGGTTTCCAAACAAAAATAAGTAACACAAAATGGTGTAGCGCTTTTCTTTTCGAGGCTTCGAGCATGAACTGCGTCTTTCGGATTGTGGCATCATGTATAGGGGCATTCACACACCAAGCAATTAGTGAGATTTAATACGGGAATACATCTCATTTTTCAGAATATCTTCACGTATTCTTTGAGGTGAGGTTTCTTTTAAATATCGATGTTTGAATCGAGGTCAAAATCTCAGTAAAATTTTGATCGCGATCAGTATTTCACCATCGATGAGACTTTTGATTCAAAATCTCACTAATACGGCACAATAACAAATAGGCCTATGCGTTAAATTTGATTATATATCGAAAATAAATTATTGAATTATTGAAAAACACATACCTTGTAACTTAATATAATCTTAGATTTCGATGTTCCAAACAAAACCATCCTAATTAATTTCACGCTATTCTTCCGTGTAAAGGAAATGTAGACTGAGTCAAAATAAAATTTGATTGACGGACAACTAGGGCTCGGAATTTAACTGATCATGCTCTTTTGGATTTTTAATGCAAGTATCAAAGGCACTTAAACACAAAGAAATCATTATTGCTTTTTTAAATATTTAAGCAAGACAGATGCAACTGCGTCTCCTATGTGCCTCCGCCCTAAATTTAGTATACGAAATGTATGGACTTATTCGTAACATTTCACGGTGAAAACAAAAACCCTAAAATAAAATGTCAACCGACGACTATGATCTTGACCTACTACCCCCAAAATCTAGCCGGACCATCTTCCTATAGTAATACCGTCACCATGTTTAGACATTGCGATAGCAAGGCTAAAAACCTTTAATTTCAGAAACTGACCTCTGTGACATTTGACCTAATAACCCTAAATCAGATCAGATCAGATCGTCTTCCTATGGTAATATATATTATCAAGTTTGAGGCTCCTACCTCTAATGCTTCTAGAGATTTTGCATTAACGAGGTTAATAGCTGTATTTTCAGAAGTTGACCTCTGTGACCTTTGACCTTCAACATACTAACCCAACATCTAATCATATCGTCTTCCTATTGTGATACATATTATCAACAAGTTCGAGCCTATATCTCTAGTGGTTCTTGAAATATGGCGATAACGGGATGCCAATACCTGGAATTACTTAATTTGACCTCTGTGACCTTTGACCTTTGGCCCAGTAACTCCCATATTTAATTAGGTAGTTTTCCGATAGTGATACATACTAACATCAAGTTTGAAGTTCATATCTCGAGTGGTTCTTGAGATATCGCGATAACGAGAAAGCGGAACGGGCGGACGGACGTGGGATAACCCGAAAACATAATGCCTCCGACAACACCTTCGGTAGGCGGGGGCATTAAAACTTTGCGATTTAGTAAGCCCATGGAGCTCCATGGTAAGCCATCATATTCTTTTTTGAAAACTTGATTATCATGCGAATTGCATACATTAATTGTTGCTAGGTAGGAAAAACATTATGGCTTATCCTTATCCTTATCCTACCTAACAACACGTTATGTATGCAAATCACGTTCTGACTATTGACATACAATTATTTGTAAAAGGTGAATTGAATAATTTCTAATGAGGCACTTAACAAACTTATGCAAAACAAATAGAACACTACGTCGCCGCGTCGGCTGACCGCAAAACGGTCGTCCCGTCATTAACAAAGCTCTTGCAGCCTTCTTATCTACATACCAGATTTATTGATTAAAAGAAATGACAACATATTAAGTACGTGTCTTCAGATAATGTAGACGTATAATTATCTTCAATTTCTAAATTTACTCAAACTTTAGTGAGTTTATTTTTCATTTCAAATCTGTATTCAATCTTTATCAAGCAAGTGCATGGCGGTGATAACATAACAAATAAAGGTTTGGACCCCAAGGAAGCAGAATTCTGCTTGTAGTCGGGGTCCTGAAACACACAAGAACAAGATAATGAACTAAAATTATAAAATTTATTTAAAAACCTTGCATAATTCAAGCGCTGTAAGTATATTGAGCCTTTCTATGTGGGAAAAATCTAGTTGTCAGATGTTTACACAATTTATTGGATCAGAATATACTGGATATCTACTAGTACTAGCCAAAATCATTTGTGATTTAATGTTCTAAAGTAACATATCAACCGTTAACAACATATTTATTAGGTATTTGTTTGGCTCAAGCAAGTGAATGAAACAGGACGAGATTATGTTTAGATATACATGTATCTTCATTTTGAAGTACTTTATTTTTTATTTCTTATTTGTTATATTCCATGTATTTGTTAGATATTTTGATTTCATAACATGTGGAATGATTTTGTTTCGATGGCAAAGTAAAAGAAGAAAGTTTTTTTAATTCAGTTCACTTCAGTTCAGCTTGGGTTATTTTATATATCGCATTTCACATACACATTATCAGTTCAGTTTACAAAAAATACAACGACAACACTCGTAATAATAATAACAATAATAAAGTAATAATGATAAAAGCACTACTACTACTACTACTACTACTACTACTACTACTACTAATACTACTACTACTACTAATGATGATACTAATGCTAATATTGATATCATGTTTATCATTAATGATTATAATAAAATTATAACAATAATAATTATGATTATGATAACAGTGATATAAATAGAGATGATGATGATGCCGATGATTATGAGGTAGAAGAAGAAGAAAGAAAAGAAGAATAAGATGATGAAAAAAATTAAACAAGAATAATAACGACAATGATAACAATAATGATAATAATACAAATAATTTTAGATGTTATAATGATGATAATTATAATAATATCAATAATAACAATAATGATAATGATAAAAATTATAATAAAAATGAAAATGATAATTTATAGTAATAATAATGATGACAATAAAGGTATTGATAATAGCTTTAACAATATTAATAATAATGATAATAATAATAATAATAATAATAATGTTGATAATAATATACAGAGGGGCATTACATTAAATAAACATAATGTGGAGTACAGGATGACGTTTTGCTTGAAGCAGATGTTTGTGATGTCACAAGCGGCTCTTTATAGATAGGGTTTGGATTTGGCCGCTTGAGGGCGTAGTGAATTTTGTGTGCTGCTAATTCTCCACGTCATGGGAAAGTTTGTTGCCTAGAGTTGCCTATGTTTTCGTTTAATTTAATTTGTGATACAAGTCCAATGATGTACTAAGTAGAAAATATTGTGTTATCTTGAAGTTTATGAGTTATATTGTCTTTATAGCCAAGTAGCTTGATGAAATATGAAGTTTATGACACTAATATGAGGTGATGAAATAATGACATGAATGAGTTGTTCATGTGCAAGATTGCACACGTGTACAGTGAACGTTACGTAATTGTAGTGTAGTTGTAACATGAATGAGGCCTTCGAGCATGACTTTGTAGAATGTCAAAGTCAATGTCAGTGAGACATTGTTGCATGTATTTAGTCAGATTTATAGTGAAAAAGGCATTGTTTGTTTTCCTTTATTATGATTACAGATGGCTATTAGGATTGTCAGGGTACATTTAATTTGATACACGATATGTTACTTTCAAGCCAGTTTATGCAAGATGACTTATTACTGCATGTTTGTCTTTATTAAATTGCAGATTGAACCCTGCCTGCTTACAACACTCAACAGTGTAACCAATATACAGCGGTGCATGGTCTCTTTTCTTGGGTATTGGGCATCTGGGTTGTCACGCCATATCACACGTCACACAAAAGAATATAAAATATATAAAATCTTTCAGCTTCGCTTATATAACGAGGATTATGAAGGAGATTTGATAAGTAAGCGAGTGAACGAAACAATCGAATGTCATTATTCTGTGAAGAGTATATACTTATGCTCGTACCTGAAGAAAGTTCGCTGTAAAAAAATTAAAATAGCCTGCAGTGGCGATTCCTGGAACGGGAGAGCCGGTATACACCCCCTCCGTTCGAAGGCAAAGGAAAATTCGATACAAAATTTCATTGGGTGCATTATAATTCCCCGGCCCCTAATTTTTTTTTCTTTTTATAAAATATGTATTCAGATACAAAATCACGCCGGATGACATCATACATAATTATTCTCAACAAGCAAATCATCACATGTTTGAATAAGATCAAATTATATATCTTTATTATCAATAATTATCCTTAAATATATCAAATGTAAATATTTACATGACAACTTTGGTATTCCTTGTGTTAATCTATATCAGACACATGTACATTTTTCGTCGTTGCTTATGATCTTTTAAATCCACAAGAGGCTATCTTCTCTTGTTGATTTATTATTATTATTTTGTAAGAATGCCTGAAAATCTCACGACTATCAAGCATCTGATTTAAAAACTAATAACTGTCTGTACATACAATAATATATTAAAAATGAGCAACGGTATTTCTTGAATAATCCGCTTTTTATGAGGATACCAATTAATTTGTAAACTTTTATATATATATATATTATATGTGTGTGTGTGTGTGTGTATTTATTTCTCTATTTTGTTGTGTTACTGTTATCTGTTTTTATTGATGATTGTTATTGAATAGCATTGTTACCAAACAAGGCCTCATGCCAGACCACCATAATTGGTGAAATGTGCCACCCTGTATAAATATCAGAAATAAATAAATGAATGAATAAATATTGAGAGCAGACTATAAATGCATTTCCTGTAAATCATTCATTATCTTCATCCACAGTGTTCGCATCTCATCAGCTTTTTGAGTGCGCGTTTTTATTCCAAAATTTTCTGACAGGTATGAAGAAGAAGAAAAAAAATGTCCACTAGGACCTCCTCTCTTTCCCCTCCCCTCCCCACTCTCTCTCTCTCTCTCTCTCCTCCTTTCTCCGTTACTCTCACATAACATTAAAAGATACTGGTCCCAGGGCGCCATCTTATGCAGCACATTTATATACTATGTAAATAATCAATTCAGATCGCATAATTTACAAGAAAATATAATACCTAGGTCTTTGTACGTGTATACCATGCGTCTGGTGGAATAAAGCCTATGTATTTCCTTCTTTTAAGGAATATTGAAAATTAGGATACTGTATCATTCTCTGCATTTTCATGGTAAGTTGCAATTTACTATCATATTGGGCGGGAATCATCTATCTGTTCATGTAAGTTTTAAGCAGTACGAGTACGTTTCTTGGACAATTTGTCATTGGTAATTTAGCCTAATTAGACAATGATTGTATTCATATTATGTTGTCTCCGCTGGCTTCATTTTGACGGCCTTTTGTATTGATGTCTACTGCAAAAAAAGTGTGCGAGTATGAGGTTTGAAAGATAGCGTTAACGTTACTGCCTTTAGCATATAAATCTGTTGGCTGAAATCGAATTATGAATCAGGCATTAAAATTCTTAGATTTACAACTTTCTGGTATTTTTTCACAATGTCATCTACAACATAAACCATTAGAAAGTTATGCATTTGTGAAAGTTGTAATCACCATACGTATGGGCACTTCAAATTAACTGAAGCGGTAATGTGAATGTGATGTAATGCCGGACTACTTTCCCATCTATTCCAACATATAAAATCGCTAAAATTTAAATTTTTCAAAAGCTCATGGCTCAGGAGGGTCTATTCTTTTTAGAGGACCTTTAATACTATGCTAGCTATAATATATTTTGAGCAGTGCCCCAAGAGAGAAGGAACTTACGAGAAAAGCAGAAATTAGTGATATTTGTGTACACGCGGCAAATGGGAGAGTTATCCACGTCCTACGTCACAATCCACTAACTACCAATTTGAGATTCGCATAGACTTAGTGATCTCATATTAAAAAAAAATCATAACTTCCTTACTATCGGTCCGATTCATTTCAAACTTTTGCAATTCTGTTTCTATTACTTTTCTGCTTTCATACAATTCAACTTTGGGGTTGGATTGCCCTTTAATACTTTGAACTGAAATTCTCTTCTTTTTTTGTATCTATTGAAGTTTGAACTATTAATAGGCGTGTTTTGTATATATCTTGTTGGGGCAATCCGACATACCAAATATTTGTTGTAATCGAAAAGTACTTGGGGGTCTTTCATATTTGTCATCTATTAGTATCTTGTAAAAAAGGTCTGCTCTTAAGAACCGGTATCAGTCGAATATATTCAGGAATAATGATTTTCTCTTTTGCTTCTTCTTTAAATTTGTCATTGAACATTTCTATATTGAAATCTTTACGCTTTTTGACAGCCCTATAGATACATTGAATTCTAAAATAATCATTGAGATAAATATCAAATTCGTTATTAAATGACTGGAAGGTTTTACAAAGACCTTGAGGAGTAATGATTAGATGAAGCAAGTATATAACTTTCTCGAACATTTTTAATAAAAAAAATCAATTATCAATTTTGATATTACAATTATTCCATACCATCTGTGTTCTAAAGGGTTGGTCTGTTAGCATTGTAATCGAAAGCCATTTCTCTAAAAGTAATCTATAACATGCAGGCATATTCACAGAAATATTATTTAATTCATAATTGCAGTTAAATAGGAAGAGTCCACCGTACAAATATTTAGGTAGGCCGTCGCTACCAGAAGACTTTCCAGAAGGCATTTCACATAGCACTTTAAAACACTCGTCGTTAGACAGTTTGCCTTCACAAAGCTCCATTGATTCTTTAGATAAGCAATCCCCGTCTACGTTTAAGAACTTCATAGCATTTTCGTCATGTACATCTACTGACTGTTTTGAAGATAAAGCAGTTTTCTATTCACTTCTTCCTCAAATGGGGCGATATGGGGAAATCTCGTCTAGAAGTTCAGTAATCTTACCAAATGTTAACATTTCTTTCAAATGTTGAACCTTTGTATTAAAATCCACATTCTATACACTCCAGGGGCCCGTTTCCCGAAACCGTCATAAGTCTAACTTCTTGACTATCCCAGTTAAACGCGTGTTACTTCTATAACACACGTTTCAATGGGATAGTCAAGAAGTTAGACTTATGACGGTTTCGAGAAACGGGCCCCAGTATTATTATCAGGGTTAATCAGGGAGAGAAGAGAAATATGATATATAAGGGGGTGGGGGGGGAGGGAGGGCACGTGCCCCCGGAAGCACTTGAAGGGTCCCTATCCAAAAAAAAATTGCAAATAAAAAAAGAGACGGGTTAAAAGGAAAAGAAATTATGAATATTAAGGATTCACACTCCTATATCTTACTTTCGAAATGTTTTTTTTTTTTCTAAAGAAAAAAGCTTGGTCGCTAAGAATCACTATGCATATGTTAATATTACACATGTAACATATGTTTCGTCAGGCTATCATCCTTGGACTAAATTTAATTCAATTCAATTTTAATTCTATAGAAAAGGAATCACACATCATTTTCAAAAGCTGTATTTGGCTTGGCTAGCATGGTTATTCTCGGACAATAACTGGAGTGATTAAGATATAGCCGATGTAGGCTCAACCATCTGTCAAAGAAAGGGAATCTATTTTGTCGTGTATGGGTGCAACGATAAACAATTGGCATGTCAAGTTTAACTGAATGAATGCGGGTATTATATGATGCTCAAAAAGTTGTAACACAACTTTTAATTAAAGAAAATTGTTTTTCCTTTCTTTTCTCAAAGTGTGTGTTGATGTTGATCTAAAAACTTCAGATGCCTGGTTGATTAAGATTGAAATTTGATTCATTTCAAGTAACAAATAAGACTGTTGCCATGGAAACAGAATGTTAAAGAAGTTGTTATTTTTTAACCACGCCCCCTCCAAAAAATGAAAATAAATGAACCTAATCAATACAAGGAAACATTAGAATATATCTTGAAAAATTAAGATAGGAAAAAGAACTAAGTAGAGAAAACAATCAGGACAATAGACAATATGTCATAAATTAATGTCTTTAAAGGTACTATGTCCCATTTGCAGGCCAAAAAATGAAAGGGTTAAATTCCAACGACATTTGAAAGATAATACTAATTTAGAACTTTCCTTAAAAAGGGGGTTGAAAATGTCTTTAAGTGGGAAAATAACGACTATTAGTTGTCGAATCGACTTAAGAGCTATAAGCCAGTAAGTAATAGTCTGATTTTCAGACCATTGTACCGAATGGTCGTACGTTTTGTGCTGCGCAAAGATTCAATCAGTTTAATTTTGGCCATTACAAGAAGTGGGTTATTGATGTAGACAAATGCTCATGTACCCTTTACAGCTCATTTTATGTATGTTATTACCAAAGAAAAAAAGCCAGTCAGTCACTCAATAGTGTCTGACAGTGAAGTCTAGCAAGTAAACGGGTTTCCTTGCATAATTTGAATATTAGGACACTGCTAACGTTTAAATTTCACAGATAGGACATACATGACATATTCATAATTCCTGCAAAGTTCTACAGAATTTGATGTTGGCTGCAAAAGGGACATAGTATCTTTAAGTTAATCTTCATTTGAAGAGCTTAATCCATTCCGGTTAATTTCGAGAAAATCATTGTTTTTTAATTTCACACATTTGTCTCTGTTTATTAATCAAATCTATACTACAGGTGGAAGAACTACCACTATAGGTCATACAAATGCGCGCACACACACACACCACACACACATGATCATTAATGTGAATAGTAAAAAACGAATCTAGGAAGTCTGCCTGTGCTATGCTCTTTGTGTTCTGCTTTCTGATTGCTTTCTGATCAAATTTCCACAAGCTGGTATGATTGGGCCAATCAAAGGAAAGAAAAGAAAGGTGGATATAGCGCCTTTGGTTGAAAGTATAAATTTCAAATCAATATTTTCATATTTTCCTGAAACAATTCTGAGGGAAAATTTAGTGATTTAGATACACATGAGAGAGGTCTATTCAAATCGTTTAAAACATGCAATTTGGTGAAAAGTGGATTCAGCGCCTTTTGGTTGCAAGCTCTTCATTTGCATCTGGCTCGAGTTTTGCTTGGGTATTTGGTACTAGAGGATTAACATGGACAAAATGTTTACATGATCGCATGATCTCTTATTCATTCCAGTTCCAATGTTTTTCTAACTGTTTTCAAGACACTATCATGTTTGTCGATCATAGTTCTATGTAGCTTGATGTCTCATGGTAATTTTTAGGGAAAAGCAAACTAAGTAACTATTGTTGAATTTGAGCGACAATCGTTCGCCATTGCTACTCTTTAATGCTACTATTACCCCATTCACAGTGGCCTCAAACACCGCGACAGCAGCGGGACTGTCCCGCTGCTGTCGCGGTGTTGTCTTCAGTGTGAAGGCTCGGACCCGTTATAAACTATCGCGGGATAACACCGCCTCGCGATAACGCCGCGACAAACTATCGCTAGGTTCGCCTAGCTACAGCAGCGGGACAGTCCCGCTGCTGTCGCGGTGTTTACTCAGTGTGAAGGCTCTCCGCTATAACACCGCGACAAACACGTGTGATTTGTTTACTTACCTATCACTGACCTCTTTTCTACAGCAATGGGAACATAAAGTGAAATAGAAATAAAGTAACCAGTGGATTCAAATTGATTTTATTATTATGTAGATATTATAATTATCCAAATAAAAATATTTCACACTTCAAAAAATTAAAATATTCTGACTGGAAGCAATAAAAATGCTAGTTTTTTAAAAAGTAATATGATCGAGGATAAAGTACAGCTAGCGCGCGCAATTTCAAGCAATCGAAAACCCCGCGCTGAAGTATTTCCGGTCATATCGGGGTCACTCGCGGGTCATGAGCCATGCATACACGTGTTTGTTACGGAGGTAATAAAATCACCCGCTGCAGCGTGAATGGGTACATGATATTTATCCCGCTGCTGCAGCGGGATAACTTTTCTACTGTGAATGCATTTGTAGCGGTGTTATGGCGGTGTCGCCGCTCCGCTACAACGCCGCTACCAATTTTGAGGCCACTGTGAATGGGGTATATGACGTGCAGTGCCAGTGACACATTGAATCTTTAGGACTCATGACAAATTCGTTTAACAGTTAATTGCGCTTGGTTGAGCCCACTGTTCGCAGGAATTAGATGAGAGAGATATCCGTGAATATTCTCACCATTAACGACGAAGTATTTTTTTTTTCTTCACCGCCTTTACAAAGCTATTTGAATGGGGAACAAATCTAATGTTTGGATTCCTGGGAGAAGTTTAAATTGTTGTTAAGAAATTTCAGTCGATTCCTCTCGGTTCATTCTATTGTTCGGACTATTAAGCTGAGAGAGATAGAATGTGACATTCTCATGACTAACGGCCTTGCATTATTATTCTTATTTGTTCATCGTCTCTACAATGCTATTTGAACAATATTTGATGACAATAGACGACAATCTGGTACTATTTTTATGTAGCGTCACATTACAATAACATGACAGATGAATGTTCATGAGCACCGGGTTTAATAATTTAACGAATACTGAATTTGAACCCGGGCTATGCTTTCTCTTGCCATTGCCTTCCGTTTCCCTCGTTTACTTCCTTCTTACCACGGGGTATGTAATGTGTATGTGTATGCCTCAATCATAGAGAATATAATCACTAATATCGCTGAAATAATTCTTCTCCTGCCCCTTCTTCTTCATTTACTTTTTCATAGTAGTAGTAGTAGTAGTAGTAGTAGTAGTAAAAGCAGCAGTATAATAATCATCATTATTATTATCATTGTTATATTTATAATTATAGTAAATATCGTAATTATAATCATTATTATAGTGATTATTTGTTATTGTTATTATTCTTATAGTTATTTGTATGCTTCTTCTTCTTAACATAATTATCGTACACACAATACGTCATGTGCCAAGAATTTATTGCTATGATACATCCAAGATGTCTACCAAAACTGTCAATTCGTTGCTGAAATATTAGCAAGCCAAAAGAAGAAACATTAGAATTTCTATTTTAAATTGAAATAAATTATATAGGAGAAATAAGTGGAGAATACAATCATGATTTCGGTACTAGGGGACTAACATGGACATAATGCACTTGTTTACATGACCACATTATCTCTTATTTATTCTACCTGCAATGTTTTCTGACTGTTTTCAAAACAATATCATGTTTGTCGATCATAGTTCTATGTAGCTTGATGTATCATGTTAATTTTTAGTGGAAAAGCAATCTAAGCAACAATTTCTGAATTTTAGCGACAATTGTTCACCATTGCTGCTCTTTAATACTACTATGACGTGCAGTAACAAATTAAAATTTCAGAACTCATGATAAATTCGTTTAACAGTTGATTCCACTTGGTTGATTCTATTGTTCGGATTATTTTGCCGAACGACATAGAAATTGACATTCTCATGGCTTACGACTTTGCATTAGTGTTCATCGTCTCTACAATGCTATTTGATCAATATTTGGTGACAAAAGACGGCATTTCTTGGTATCGTCAAAAGCCGTCAAATAACAAAAACATGGCAGATTAAAAGATCCTCAGTACTGGGTCTAATAATTTAAAGAAAACTTAATTTGAACCCGGCCATATTCTGTCGCTCTCTCTCTCTCTCGTTTGTCATTGCCTTCATTTCCCTCGCTTCCTTCATTTCCCTCGCTTACTTCATTGTTACCACGGAATATGCAATGTGTATGCCTCATTATGTCAATTAGAGTCAAAGGTGTAACTGGTTGTTGTCCAGGGTCAATGGTCAAATTGTCTCAATCTATCTTCCATACATCCATAATGATCAAGGCTAAACAGTAGAAACTTGACATATGGATAGATCATAATGGTAGAAGCATTTTATATGAAATATGAAATCGTGAAAATGCATTCTTCAGTATGTAAATCATTAGCATACGTATCACCTAATTCGTCAAAGTGACGAATTCAAGTCTAGTTCATAGTTGGATAGAGTATGAGTGGGAGATATGATTTCTTATAAAAAAACAAAAATCTAGAAAATGCATATTTCATTTTGATATTTAGATTTGAGGGTCAAAGGTCAAATATACTGTACATGGTTTCTCTAAAACCATGCATTGTATAGACTAGAAATTTGGCACACTAATAGACCTGAATAAGAGGATTATTTCAAAAATAAGGTCAAATCATGCCAATGTTATCTTAACTACTTAGTATGTCACTAAACATGTGTGGCATGCACTTGGAACAGCCCACCTATACTTGTTATTAACAAGTATTACATGTCTAGTCAGGTGGGCTGTATATAACACAGACCACCTTATGTTTTCGTTAGAATATTTTTCTTATTTCCAAGCACTTTTTTGTTAGCGCGATAACTTAAAAATGGCTCAATCAAATGCCTTGAAATTTGACACACATATGTATAGGCATAAGGACAAAGCAAAATAAGGTTTTCAACCTTGACCATGACTGATGACGTCATCTAGGCGCCATTTTGTGGAAATCAACTCATGATCATATCTTCATAACGGAAAGTCATTTCCCATTCATATTTATCATGATCAAGGTCAATATCCGTCTGGTCAATTTCAGGTCATTCTTTTTCGAACAATTTGATACCATGCTTATCTCTTTATGACCATTAATAAGGGAATGAGCGTCCATTCAAGTTAAATGTCCGTGCGCGCGAGCTCTTGTAATACATAGCATATATGAGCAAAAACATGCCTATACAAAATCCATGATAGCTCTTTTGGATGCACGGAACCCTCAAAATTTTTCCATATTTGGATAGAGTATGGGTCGGAGATATGATTTCATGTCTCATTTGGCCATCAAGTACATCGGGACGTCATCATAATGGCCTTGAAACTCAAAATACGAATTTGCATATTATGACGTCAGCATATTTTTGGAAAATTGAGTGTATCTCTTTAAATGTTGATCATTTTTCTCCCAAATTTGGATATGTTGTATTTCAGGCAATTGTCTACAAGATTAATACACATTAATTTTCATTTTTATGACGTCATCATAGTCAAAAATTCAATTAAAGGCCACATGTCAGAATTTTCTTAATTTGCGTGTTATGTCTAAGGAAGGTGAATTTCGTTCAAATCATGAATCTACATGACATTAATATTTGAGCTCTATCTAGCTTATTTGTGCTCTATGTTGTCCCAAATTTTGGTATGTTATAGCTGAGACAATGGGCTATAGAAACTGTGACTTTTGTTTTTTTAACAGATGTTGGGACCATGTCAAAATTTTCAATTGAAAGTTGTAATTGCGACCATGCCAAGACGAGGCATTAAAATTGAACCATATTTGAAACACATCAACTTAAGGTTAAGGTTCAATAAAACATGCCATTAAAATCCGAAGGCGCACCACTACCAAACGTACGCGCGCCAACATTAAAAAATGCTCAAAATCACTCTTTAATCAACAAGGTACAAGAGGGTCTGAATTTTTAATCAGAATATTCATCAGAGGCTGAATGACGAAGCTACATGAAAACGAAATAATTTATTTTAGGGCGTTAGTGATTTCACCAGTATTATGCAATTACTAGTTTCTGAATTAGCAAACTCAGTCCTTAAATAACTATGATTATGGGGATGCTTGGTCTACTTAATGTCTCAGTGGCGTAGCCTGAATAATGAGCTTAGTCGGGGCAGGGTGGTGGGGCAAGATTTCCCGCAAGGAGGACAAATTACGATAGGATTATATGTGTGTTATATTTTACTTCTTTTTTTTCGTCACCACGGGAGCGGGGGATGTCTCTATATAATTATCAAAGATAAATGGTAACATTTACAAATATTCGGGGCCAGGTGTCGCCCCCGCAGCTACGCCAAAATCGAGGTGGTGTCCCCCATCTAATATTTCCCTTTGTTATTAGCATTTTGTTTTATTGCTTATTTATTTTTTATGAATAGAGACCCTCAATGTGAATTATGAATAGCAACCCTCATCTCACATTATGAAAAGCGGTCCTTAAGAATAACGGTCCTTATTTCTTCATGAAAAGTGACCCCCTTTTCGTTTTATTAATAGTGATCATTCAGGTTTTGGAAGTTCCACGGGCATACCCCGTATGTACTGAGCTGAGCAGCTTTGTAACAGCGGACTTGATTGATTGCCTTGAAAATCAATTTACTAGCATACTGCGCATACGTATGGAAACGGGCATACGTTTGCTAATAAACTTGCATACGTATGCTATCGCACTGTACAAACGTTTGCTAAATAACAGGCGGCGATTGGTCAATTAGCATACGTTTGCTAAGGCAGATGCATACGTATGCCGCGTTCCATACGTATGCCCCAAACGAATAATGGCACGAACGGCCTTCCATACACGAAGTCCGTGTAGAGTCACGTCTAATTTACGAATAGTTCACGCAATGCGTAACCACCAGGACATGCATTGTCGCGTCATGTTTACGCCCAACTTAATCACTGTTCACGCATTGTCACGTCATATTTACGCCAAACTTAAGAACAATTCACGCATTGGCATTCATTGTGATGATATGCTTCTAGTAGTCACCTTTTTTTCTTCTTCTTTTTGATCAGGAGACTTGTATTTCAACTCATTCACTTATTAGTTGGACAACATTTAAAATGTTGAATACCCAAGAACTTGTTTCAGGGCAATTAGAGTTTGAATGTGGTGGCTGCAGGGCTTATTGGTCTTGAGCAGCATAAGAATCTTGAAAAAGAGCAGAAAAAAGGAGAGGGGTAGGATAAGAAAAGCAAGGACGATGTGGGTGAGAGCAGGCGCGGATCCAGGATTTCTTAGGGGGGGGGGTCCAAATTCGAAATTATGCGAGCCAAAATATTGGTACGTTATGGTGACCAGCAGTGGCGTAATGAGCAAAAACTTTTTTTTTTGGGGGCAGACAAAATCCGCATCACCCCACTTTTACATGCAGGCCCCGCTGAACGTTTTTCTAAGTGGGTGGGGGAGCTAGGCTAAAGTATTTACGATCAGGTAGAGCGTAGCGTAAATTGGCATGGCCGGGTCTAGGGGCAAAGCCCCGGCTGAGGTCAAGGGGTGATGGCTGAGCCCCCTGAAACTCAGGGATTTGAGGCATTTTATAACGGTCAGATAAGCATTCATGGGCCCGCCTGATTCTCTCTGGTGGGGTTGAGGGGGCGGAGCCCCAGATGCTCAGGGGTTTTTGGCATTAAATTACCGTCAGATGAGCATTTTTTGATACCTTATTTGTGACACTGGCAGGACACTAATTGGCGTGGGGTCCAGGGGGCGGAGCCCCCAGATGCTCTGGGTTTTTTCATTAAATTACCGTCAGATGAGCATTTTTCGATACCTTATTCGTGACACTGGCAGGACACTAATTGGCGTGGGGTCCAGGGCGGAGCCCCCAGAAGCTCAAGGGTTTTAGGCAATAAATTACAGTCAGATGAGCATCCGAGGGCCCGCTTTAGGGCCATTGGTTGAGTACAGGGGGCAGACCCCCGGAAGCTCAGGGATTTTAGGCGTTTAATTATGGTCAGATGAGCATATTTTGATCCCTTATTGATTTGTGACACTTGCAGGTCACTAATTTGCGTGGGGTCCAGGGGCGAGCCCCGGAAGCTCAGGGTTTTAGGCAATAAATTACGGTCAGATGAGCATATTTTGATACCTTATTTGTGACACTTGCAGGACACTAATTTGCGTGGGGTCCAGGGGCGGAGCCCCCGGAAGCTCAGGGGTTTTAGGCAATAAATTACAGTCAGATGAGCATCCAGGGGCCTGCCTTAGGGCCATTGGTTCGGTCCAGGGGGCAGACCCCTGGAAGCTCAGGGGTTTTAGGCGTTTAATTACGGTCAGATGAGCATATTTTGACACTGGCAGGTCACTATTCTTTCTTTCTTTCACTCTTTCTTTCTATTTCTCTTCAATATAGTACTTTTTCACAAAAAGTGGGGAGGGAGGGAGCTCAAGGCCCCCGAGCCCCGCCGTTCCACGGGCCCTGACATGTAGGCCTCTAAATAAGCATATTTCTTGCCTGACTGTAGGAATTTGTCATTTTCCAACAAACGCATACAAAAGTATAATTTACTAAAAAGTGAGGAAAAAGTGAGGAAAATTATGTCATTTCAGCAACATTTGTAAACCACCGTTAATGAATTATAAATTAACCACGTTTGAATTATATTTGAGGGCAACTGCCCCCCCCCCCCATTAGTATGCCAGTGGCCCCCCCCCCAATCTCCCCTACCTTTCTTTTTTCTCTTCTTTTCCTTTCCCTTTCTCTCCTCTTTCTCTCTCCCTTCCCTTCCTTTTCTCTCTTTAAGTTTGCTGAGGGGGGCAAGAGCCTTTCGGCCCTCCCCCGATCCACACGTTGTTGGCGGGATTAATCGCAACTGATCTCTCTTTATTTTCACCCTTTTCTTTTCTTCTTCCTCTTTTTTGTTCCCTTTTAGCTCTCTCTTTCCCTTTCCCTTCCTTCTCTCTTTTTTGGGGGGGCGGGGGGAGGGGAGGGGGCGAAGGAGAGGCAAAGGTCTTTTGGCCCGCCCGATCCACAAGTTGTTAGCGGGAAAATTGCAACTGATATCCCCCTTCTTTTCTTTTTCTCTTTTTTCGTTCCCTTTATCTCCTCTTTTCCTTTTTCTTTGCCTTTCCTTCCTCCTCTTTATTTTTTTGATGGGGAGGGAGATAACAGCCTGGAATGCAAGGCCCTTTCGGCTCGATCTCCTTCTCCCCTCTTCTTTTATTCTTCCTCTTCTCTCTTCCCTTTCTCTCCTTTTTCCCTCTTCCTTCTCTCTCTCTTTTTTTTTTTGCCGGGGGCAAGGCCCGCTCGGTCCCCTGGATCCGCGCCTGGGTGAGAGAATGGTTTTCAAGACGCCATGTGTATGGACATTTTGACCAGTTATTGACCGAAAACCAGAAATAACCGTTTCTAGCAAGAATTGAACGCCATATTGTTTCCGAAAGCTCTGACTCACATTGTGTCAATACTCTCTTTGTAAAGAGACTCTATTTCTACCCTTGTGAGATAAATTATTAATAATCGTGTGTCATTTGTTTCACCGTGCAGTGTGAAAGTAGGACTGTAGGATGTTACTAAAAACTTACTTAAACAAGAGTTTCAAGTAATTGTAATTATGGGGAAGGGGGCAGAATAATTGACAACTTTACAAAAGCGACTTCGGAGAAAAAATTATTTCTAAAAAAACCGAGAAACATATTAATTGGGGAAAATCTGTTAAATCCCCAAACAAACATTTCAAAAACGTCGAATCATTTTACAAAGGTATCCTGCTCATCGACGTGGTGTCAAAGTCAGAAACTGTTCACAAGCTAAAAAATATAATTATTGTCCTTTACATTATACTTTATAATTATAAGTTATCAATTAATGATTTTTAACGATAATAAGAAATGTAAAGCCCCTCCAAAGCGTTGGGAGCCTCAAATTCCAAAAATGTGATTGCAAAATTTCATTTCAATTCTATAATGATGTGAACGAATATAGTCATAAAACTTACACTTCTGCAAAGATTTACCCCTAAAATGTATTTGAAGATGAATATTGATGACAGGATACAAAGTAAGGGTTTTCTGTTGTACGCAGAAAACCCAAATTTGGTATTCTTTCCTCAATATTCTTCTTCAAACACATTTGTTTTGAAAATCTTTCCAGAAGTGTGTTTTAATTGAATGACATCCTTGTTCATATCAGTATACAATTTAAGTGAAATTTGTCATCAAGATCACGTGTTCCACATTCGTAATCGTAGACTATGCGCATGGCATCCGAAAACTGCACTTATAAGTATGCGCAGCCAATGCGCAAATTGTGAGCAAATTAGTCGTTAACTAGTCGTGAACATGCGTGCCACTAGGCCGACGTACACGCATCGGCACTCATCGGCGCGCACTGTCACGACTAGGTAGCGCTTAGGTTGCGCATAGTTCACGAAGTGTTCACGAAATTTCCTCCAAAAAATTGTCGTGCCAAAATTTTGAACATTTTGAAAATTCTGTCACGCATTTCACGCACTGCCCGCATCCTCCCGCACGTTACCACGATTACTTCCCGCATTGGCACGCAAGAGTATGTGTCTATGCGCAAACTATGCGCAAACGAAAGTGCGGGCAAGTGTCAACGGGGCAATACGTACGGTGTTGTGTGAATGCGGAAGTAATTACCCCAATCTAACCCCAATCGCCTACGTCATCATCGAAACCGCCCAATGTGTATGATTTCGGTTTTGTTTATGAGGGGGATGTCAAGATTCAAAGTTATATGTCTGATTGTGGTCACATATGTGTTTTTAGGAAAAAGATATGACACTTTTCACTTTCTTTAGGTTATAAGCTTTCCATTAATATAATATTGTATTTGAATCCGTTTCTATTATACATGTATCAATATTAAACACTTACACCTCGAGGTACCGGTGCCATAAATACCAGTGTCCTAAAGACTTTTTGTTACACCGGCGCGCCGCGGCGTACTATATCCATGCGGACTGCACACATAGTCCCGCTTCTTGTGTTTAAAGTCTTTCCTTCTAGAATTCCAAGGCTTATCATAAAGTTATGCTGGAAAAAGTCACATATTTTAAATGATATCCTGGCAAAAAGTACACCAAATCGCACGAATTGAGTTTGAAAATTCTCAGGGGTGGTACATCCCCATCAAAGATTTTCTCACGAATTGACCCCTCGCCGCCGGCTGGATCCGCCCCTGTATGTACCCTATTTCTCTGTCCCCCTATCTATCTTCCTCCAATTTCATTGCCCTCAACGTTCAGACATTCCTCCCAGTGAGTGATTTCTCCTATATCTAGTGATATATCATTTTACTGTTTCATTTATTTTCAATGAGTGAATAGATGAATATTCTGAATATTCTTTTTAGTTTTAATTGTGCATGTGGAAATGAAACAAATGCAAATCAATACAATTCAATTCAATGTCATGAAAAATACACTTTTTTACATTTCCAAATATGCAGAATTGGGAACATTATATGTCAATAGCATCTTCAAAGAGGAATAATAGAAGTACGTTACTAGAAACATTGTCATTACCAGTGATAAGTTAACCACTGATTTTGTCAAAATTCAATACATTCAAATTCAAATTCGAATTTGTGATATCAAGAATTCGAATTTGTAATATAAATGTATCAAGAATTCAATTTGTGATATCAAAAATTGGGTTTATGTGATAAACCAATAGGAATTAGTGATATCACAAATTCAATGATCGTGATATTACTTAGGCTATTCCATTTCGCAATATCACAAATTCGAATTCGTGATATTACGAAATGGAATAAGTGATATCAAAAAATCATTTTATATAGCAAAACGGCTTGCCATAAGGCCGGTATTCTCGCCAATGGGCAATTATTACCCCCCCCCCTTTTTTTTCTTCTTCTTTCACGGTCTGGCCCTAATGCGTGAAAAAGTGGTTGCGGCGCGTGTGAGCGTGAGACACACCCCTGATGCGTCACTCTCACGCCTGATGCGTGAGACTTGGTAGGCCTGGAAGCCGAACATTTAAACATTTTATTTATTCGAATAGCATTGTAAAGACGATGAACAAATATGAATAATAATACATTGTCCTTGATCTCTGTTATTTCCTGCGAACAATGGAATCAACCGAGTGAAATCAACTGTAAAATGAACTATATCATGAGTCCCTAAAGAGTAGATTGCTATTTCATGTCATTGTTCAGTTTCTCTTTTCAGTTTTCAGTTTAGTTTTATTTCATATTTCACATTCACATTCATTACATAAATCATTAGCAATAAACAATAAGAATGAAAAGAATTGTTTCTCAATAGGTGTTCAAGTTCAAGTTCAAGTTCAAGTTTATTTGTCTTTCTTCCAACATGAATGTAATACAATTTAACAGATTTATAACATGTAGAGTATATAAAAGGAACACTTATAAGGATCAAGTTTATGTAATGCATTTAAGTGAGTAAAAAAAAAAAGAAGAAAAGACGAGGAGACCTAATTAAAGCTAAGCTTGTAGAGGTCAGGTCCCTCAAAACAATAACATTAGACACCAACAACAACAAACAGCCTGTTATATAATAGATTGATACAAGAAATGTTCGTCAAAGGTGCTAAAGTACTAAAACAAATAACTATAAACTATAGCCATATGATTATAAATATGGTTTAACGGAGTAATAACAAAGGATGGGGAGAAGAGACTATGTACAAAAGGATGCGATAAGAGTGATAATAACGTGGGATATAGAAATGAAGAGAGGGGCGGGAGAGAGAGAGAGAGAGAGGGGGGGGGAAGAAATATTGACATACTTTCACTGTAAGCTGAAAGCTAGCTACAGGCGAGAAAAGGAAAGAAAAAGGAAAAGGTAAGTCGGCAGTTGCTATACAGTAGTAAATTAAGGAATGGATTAAGTTCAAATAAACATGTAAATCACGACAGCATAGATTAAGAATCAACTAAGTAATTATTCAATAATTACAACTTCAGTTTACGTTTGAAGACAGATATACTGACAGAATGGCTAATGCTTGAGTCAAGAGTGTTCCAAAACCTTGGTCCAGTGCAAACTAAAGTGCACAAAGGTGTCGAATACATACACTAATATCAGGCCATGAAAGTAATAATACAATCGACTTAACATACGGAGATATGAATACAATTGCATATGGTACTTAAACTGATCAGACAAATATATTTGTAGTTAAATATGGGGAAATCTAGTCAAAAGCTAAGCTTGTAAATTGTAGATTCACTTTTATAAATAAGAGCAGTTTATTGAGTATTGAGCATGTAGATTATATAGGTTCAATAAAAATTCAAAAACAAAAACAAAACAAAAATGAGAGAGGCGAAAATAAGACAAAGGACTAATAACAACAAAAGAGCATTAAATATATCAGGGAGCCATGGGATGAATTACGTAAGTGTTTAAAAGGGACATTTAGAATTTGCGTTTAGAGGTATACAGCGAGCCGGTATTTATTACATCTGACAGGAGTTCATTCCACAATAGTGGTCCGGTGACTATAATAATTGTATTGTGTGCGAAAGCTGTTCGAGTATATACGTGGAAGGTGATCAGAATAGTAAAGTACATGCACAGACGGCTTCCACAGGAAAATATGGTGTTCACCTAAATTTTATTGCGGATTCCGTAGTAAAATTCAATGCTAAAATGATGCCACCGGCTAATTTTTGAAAATTAGTGCCCCAAAAGCCCAAATTTTAACTTTTAGGAGACTATGCATTTCAAAACACATATTTTGGCTGGGAATGTTCGTTTGGTGTAGAAAACCCAATATGGACAATACAGTGAAATATGGTACAGGTATAACAGACTACATGGGCCCTGGAGTTGCTCTATGAGGGTCCAAAGTCGAGAGAATTGCTTTAAACTATTTTCTTACGTAATAGGATCACATTGAAATTTCTATTTCGGTATCAAAATACAATAATACATTGTGTGTATGAGGCTTTGATAGCCCAATATGCATGTCTCAGGTACCCCAAATCTAATTTTAAGAGCCCAAATGTAACTTAAGTGATTCAAGAGCATCAAAGTATAGATAGATGAATTTTCTTTCTACATACATGTAGGAGGCGAGTTGGCTCAGTGGGTAACGCATCTGCCTGTCGAATCAAAGATCGTGGGTTCGAATCCAACCCAGGCGGATAACTGAAGCCTGCGTTATGTGTTAACGTGCCCCTCCCCTGTTTCACATACGCAGGCTATGTTAAGTGGAAAACACTCCGTCCCTCGGATAGGAAGTTAAATGGAGGCCCCATGTAGGAGAAAGTCACCACCTTTGCACGTTAAGAACCCACTGCACTATTCGTATACGAGTAGGAGAAACCCCGGTGTAGTGGTCCACCTGCACACCCCCAATCAGTTATAATGCGGAGGAGAGACCCGAGGGTTACAGTGATTCAGTTCACTTTTCGCCTCCCAGGCACAGGTGATGCCAAATACTTAATAATAATAATAATAATAGTAATTGTGTTATATAAAAGGTACTTGTTAATTCAACTAATATTACATCATTTTTAGGGCACCTGAGGGGGTGCCGGGAGCCGCAACCCAAATGCGTGAAAATCGTGTATTTTACTGACTAGAATATTAAAGCATAATGATGTGTTGAACCCATAGGTGTGAATAACAAATTATACACCGCAGGCACCTACACCTTCCATCACAATGCTTAAGGTACATTTTCTTGATTAAATCGTAAATAATTATAATGGGCCCACCGAAGGGCTCATTATCTTGCTTGAATAATGTGATCATTACAATATCGCTTTTTTTTAATTTGTCATTATTAAGAAGAACGTATATATATAAACTACCTAATTTCGAAATTCCAGCTTTCAGTCCAGGAAAAACTCTGAATTCCTAAATCAAAGTTCGAAAACACCTCTCTGGTGAATGTGACAGGCTTTGTAAGGCAGTCCCATGTGTAGCCTTTTGTGTACCACCCCACATCCATAATTAAGGCGAAAGAGGCAATTCTGAATTTAATATGTTCAATGTAAGTTTTGTTTTAAATCATGTACATTCATACGTTTATTTTTAGGAAGGAACTCGGTCTAATAAAGAATTGGCTGTGGTGAAAAAAGGGCAGTTCATTATGATTTACTAAGTAATGTCATTCAGCACAGTGACATAAATTGTTTGTTGGTGTACAGCAGCGCCGTAGCCAGAGTTTGATGTTGGGGGGGGGGGCACATACATGTAATTGATCGACGTCCTGGGGAGGGGTCTATGAGGAGGGGTGTCTGATCTTGGACATTTGGGGGGGGCACGTGCCCCCTGGCTACGTGCCTGGTGTACAGTACTCAGAGTGCAGCTAGCATTCAGATGTTTAAAACAGTTAATTGGCTGTTTTATCATGAATTATGACGAGAGATAGTAGTTATAGAAAGAAGAAAAATAGTACCTAATTAGCGCCTAATTAGTGAGTCATTCATGACTCAGGTATGACTCATGAATGAATCCTTAATGAATAATTAGCATTAATTAAAAGCTCCTTTGACTTATTCCGTCTTTAATTAGCCTTGTTCATCTTTGATTTGATTATCAGAAAAGAGAAGGTTTTTAGGGCTGCAATCTGATGATTTTAATTAATCGTCGTGCTTGTGATTGGTTAACTAAGAATTTGCTTGGTGGTGATTGGGCGACTAATTAAAGGAGTTTGTTGCGATTGGTCTATATGTGTGGTGCATGGGGCGTGTATTGAAGAAAATAGCCTACATATTAGTGTCGAAGGAAGGTAACACATTCAGCACTGGGGCTACAAGCCGGTCCTTGAAGAGCGTCTATAACATACCATACGTACCACTTCGTCACTGCACTAACCATGATGACCACACGCTCACGGATGAAGTCCACCACTTGAGCCAACACCAACGACAATGCTAAATACTCAAATGCTGAGAGTCACGCCACCAATGTCCTGCGCCTGGCCAGTCTTTCACTTTCTCCGGTGGAGCAGAAGAATCTCAAACCAATAACCCCAAGTGAGCTTGTGAAGCCCATTTGATTGACTTTGATTAATTATCAAATTGTTGACATCAACCTCATTTGATAGGATTAGAAAATTTAAATTACCTTCTATTTATTTGGTCAGTTTTCCCTATTCTTTCAAGATGTTCTCTTTACCTTATAGACACTTCAAAATAAATTTCTCTCTCGTAAAGTTCAATAAATGTATACACAATGTAGTGATAATGAATAAGCTATAAGAATGAGAATAACTTTTATCGTGTTCAAATATTCGGGAATGAATATTTGCAAGCGACTTGCATCTGTTTTTTTTCTCTCTAATTTAGTTTCTTTAAAAAAATAATTAAAACAAAATAATAATAAAATCATTTGTTAGATAATTTCGCACAAATCTATCATTTTTTCTTGAAAGTCTTGATGCGAAATGTATTAATGCCTGTGAACTTGTTTTTAAATTTTTTTAATGAAAGTGCAATGTCGAGGAGAAATTTGATTGAAATGTCGACATAAACAAAAAAATATGTGTACTCTTGTAGGCGACAATGAAAAACAAGTGTGGTTTGTTTTGTTATTATTTTCATTTTCTTGCTGTGTGTTTCTTCCCATGGTCACGCACAAAGGATTGCTGGCCTTCAAGCAACAAAGGGTTCCCACCCAGATGTCTATATTATCGGTTATTTTTGTGTTTTTCCACTATTCAGCGTGTGGAGATGGGTGCGGTTATTATATTGGTTCCATATTATGGTGATATGACGCAAACTCTCAGACAGTCTTTGACCCTTTTCTGACTGAGGGGCATTTTGAACCAATTAAATGGGCTTCACAAACTCACGTATATAGGGGTTATTGGTTTGAGCTCCTTCTGCTCCACCGGAGAAGGTGAAAAACTGGCCCGGCGCAGGACATTAGTGGCGTGACACTCCTTAACTTAGGAGTGTTTAGCATTGTCGTTGGCTTTGGCTGAAGTGGTGGACTTCTTCCGTGAGCAAGTGGTCATCGTGTTTAGTGCAGTGGCGAAGTGGTACGTATGGTATGTTATAGACGCTCTTCGAGGACCGGCTTGTAGCCCCAGTGCTGAATGTGTTGCCTTCCCTCGACACCAAGATGTAGGCTATTCTCTTCACTATATACACGTCCCATGCACCACACCCATATACCAATCGCAACAAACTCCTTTAATATCATTAGTTAACCAATAACAAGCAAGACACTTCATTGAAAAACATCAAATTGCAGCCCCTAAAATCCTCCTCTTTTCTGACAATCGAAGAGGAACAAGGCTAATTAAAGAAGAGGAAAAAAGTTGAAGGAGGTTTTAAATGCTAATTAGTTATGAATGGATCATTCGCGAGTCATGAAGGACTCACTCATTAGGCGCTAATTAGGTACTAATTAATTCTCCTTGTCTAGTTAAACTATTGTAACTACTTAAGATATTTGATCAATAGAAATTGGAGAAAAAACATTGATTGACCATGTGGTTCTTTTAAAACCGAGTGAAATTCAATATCACATTCTGGAATATCACGGACAAGAATTGTGTCAATATTGACGAATAGTAGCTATATGTTTCAGCTATCAGTGTGGAGTCTTGTGTATCGGACTCATTAACATTTATGTTAGTAATGGATGGTAATTTCGATTTATTGCTTAGGACATTATATATGACCTTCCTCGTACTTTTAGCATCACATTATATTTTGTAAATTTGGGATTGTCTAGAAAAGTAATTCTTTTTAGCTGCTCGTAACAATGACGTAAGGGTGTTACGACAGAAAGAGTATTTTTGTTTATTTCGTTCAGATTTTGTTTTCTTATACTTATAATAAAGACGATTTTCCTGTTAATGGAGCTGAGAAGAGAATTTGTAATCCATGGAGATCTTGGAACTTTTTTTATAGTTGGTTCGAGTAGTTTGTAAAAGAATGGGGATATTATACAGATTCCTGAATGTGTTAATAAAGATATTGAATGATTCATTAGCATCGACATTCGTGAACTAATACACCTGGGACCAGTCAGTATGTGCTAAGCATTCTCTGAACCGACCTACGTTGTTTTCTGAAAAGTTGAGGGTCATTGTTCGGGCAGAGCGTGCTATAGGGAGAGGCGTAGAAGTGAATACAAAATAGGGAAGTGATTAGACATAGGCCTATCACTAACTATTATCACGGAGTTAAATTTTTGTTCAAGGAAGTTGGTGAAAATATTGTCAATAAGGATTGAGGAATTATTGGATATAAATGGTTGTATTTTGATGATTGGATATTGATGGTTGCATTAACCCTAGTAAGGCCGGGGGCATATGCCCCCCTCCGCGATTTTTCTGATTGTTCGGGAACGCATACGGATGGCGCCCCGCCGCTCGCTGACTTTTTTTTCTTTCGAGTCTTGCGCATCTTTTAAATTTTTGTTTTGAAAATCGGACGTACAGTTACAAAGTCACGTGACCTTTTGTCTTTGCATGTCAGCCCGAAAATCGCTCATTTTCGTGATATGTGGACAAAACATATGAAAGGGGCTGTGGATAATGGGCTGCCAGACTTTAGTAGCAGAACAGTTTTAAAAGTCTGTTCATTTTTTATTTAGATAAGAGAAGATTCTTGTTTAATTAGAAATTCTAAATTTTTGTTGTGAATTTTGTATGATCATTTTGTCTGGAATAAGCACATGTTTGCACGCACACGTGCCTTCTTTTATGATGAGGTAGTAAAGGTCATTCGGGGCAAAATTCCAGACAAAGCCGCCCACCGGTGCTTATCTCCCAGCGGTAAGCCCTGATTTGGTTAAAATCACACATCCATTCGATAAATGTATAGTTTCATTTATTTATTTATTTTCAGTTCTGAATACAAAATAAAATCAGTGTACATTCAAACATACATAAAGAAATATGAAATATTTTAAACAGAACTGGCCAGGGCTCCGAGATGACCAAAGCTCGAATAGTCGGATGCCTCGTGAGCCCTGACAATTAGGTAGATGTACAAGCAAAATACATAAATTAGGGAGTACCTGGTGATGCAAAAGTAAAGCAACGAGAAGAGAAGAATGATAGGTAGAGACTGGAGAGAGAGAGAGAGAGGGGGTTCATTGTTAATAAAGTAGACATAAACATTCATGATTCATGAGTTGTATGGTTGTTAAGTTTCCTGCGTTCTGATTGGATAAAATCATACAAGTCTTTCGTCGTTTATATAATAATAATATATTACATTTATATTAAAAGCGCTTAATACAATGTTTCTAAGCGCTTAACAAAAATACAAAGTAATGTTAACCTACAAATTACAACAATACAATACATGATACATAATTCTAATAACAAATTCCTAATAACAATCATACAATAATAATATTTAATATTTACATAACGCTTTATAATTTAACAAACAAAATATGATTACATTACATATTGAACAGATAAGTCTTAAGTTTACTCTTGAAGGTTTCTAACGTTGGGGACTCGCGTATTTCAAGGGGAAGTTTGTTCCAAAGTTGGGGGGCACAAACAGAAAAGGCACGATCGCCATAGCGGGTGTGGGTGCGAGGCCTGGGGCTAGATGAAGATGTGCTGTGGACGATGATCGGAGACGCATAGATGAAGTATGAATTTTAGGAGTGATGAGTTCCGAGAGATATGAGGGAGCAAGTTTGTGAAAGGCCTTGTATGTCAGCATGAAAATCTTAAATTTGACACGCTGTTGGAGGGGGAGCCAGTGTAGGGAACGAATGATCGGCGTGATGTATTCATGTTTTCTTGTACGTGTGATGAGGCGTGCTGCTGTGTTCTGAATATGTTGAAGAGGGGCTAAATGAGAGCTAGGGAGATTGATTAATAGACCGTCGCAGTAATCAAGGTGGGAAGTTACAAAGGCATTAACAAGACGATGAGGGGACCTAATTTGATCCCGAAGTTTTTGCAGTTTTCCAACTTTGTGGATCCCGAAAGCTGCGATACGACATACCTTCCGGATATGCTGGTTCACATTCAACACGTTGTCCACTGCATGTGACTCCTAGATCCTTGGCAGATTGGGAAAGAGTGATTGTTGTGCCATCCATGTCAAGATCAGGTAGCACACTGAAATTGCGAAACATGAAAGTTATATGGATAATTTCTGTTTTTGAGCCGTTGAACACAAGATTATTACCGCAGGACCAGCTTTTCACGTCGCTGACGCACCTGTTGAGCTTGGAAATGCCACTGCATGGAAGCATCATTTTGCTTGAGCACTATGTACAGTTGCGTATCATCGGCATACATCATATGCATGACGCCATCATGAGCATGGATGACCTCACTGAGCGGACCCGTGTACAACGAAAAGAGCAGACCCAGATAGCAAAATATCTGGGGCCCATCTGGCTTTTGTATGGGCTGACTAGAGCCCACGTGGCCCATACAAAAACCAGATGTATACCAGATGGGCCTTCCCACCCAGAACCCACAAGTACCAACACATATGGGCCCCATGTGGGCCCCATGTGTGTTTTTGGTGGTGAAAATCACATGTCGAGCATCTTCTGGGCCCAGCTAAAAACCAAATGTATACCAGATGGGCCTTCCCACCAAGAACCCACAAGTATATGGAGCCCACGTGGCCCATATAAAAACCAGATGTATACCAGATGGGCCTTCCCACCCAGAACCCACAAGTATATGGAGCCCACGTGGCCCATATAAAAACCAGATGTATACCAGATGGGCCTTCCCACCCAGAACCCACAAGTATATGGAGCCCACGTGGCCCATATAAAAACCAGATGTATACCAGATGGGCCTTCCCACCCAGAACCCACAAGTACCAACCCATGTGGGCCCCATGTAGGTTTTTGGTGGTGAAAAGCGCACATCAAGCATCGGCTGGGCCCAGCTAAAAAAACAGATGTATACCAGATGGGCCTTCCCACCAAGAACCCACAAGTATATATGGAGCCCACGTGGCCTATACAAAAACTAGTTTGGCATTCACACCCAGAACCCACAGTATACCAACACATGTGGGCCCCATGTATAGGCCCTACATGGGTTTTTTGGTGGTGAAAATAGCACATCGAGCATCGGCCGGGCCCAGCTAAAAACCAGATGTATAGCAGATGGGCCTTCCCACCCAAAACCCACAAATATACCCAGAATTTGCATAATGAATATGGGGTGCGTGCACATCTATGTTTTTATACAATTTATCTGAATTTACAGAATATTTCTTAATTACTGATGATTTAGTGATATGCAATTCATTTCGAAAATACTACAACATGTAAATTTTTATTTATTAGTACATTTCACTACTTTGTATATATTACATTTAATTAAACATTAATTAGGAAAAACAAAAGTATATGGAAAATTCTCATCCACAGCAAATTAACCATGTCTTCTTAATACCAATGCCTTTACATTGGAATTTGCAGACAATGTGTTGTTGCCATTGGCAAAATTAATTAGTACAAGTGCTAATTATACCACAACTTACTAATTAAGTCTTTTAACTGGAGTTTTCAACTGGTTGTAAGTTGTGCCAAGTGGTACAACTGGTCCAGTTAGACCAGTTAAATCCAACTGGTATATAACCCTGGAAATTGAAATAGTATAACTGGTCCTGTTGTACTTGACCAGTTAAATGCTATAGCTGAACCCATTTAAATCATATGAAGCCCATTTAGAACCACATTGGCCCATATGGGGCCCACATCAAACCCACTTGGCCCATATTGATCCCATATATAGAACCCGCTTGGCCCATATGGGGCCCATACAGAACCCACTTGACCCATATGGAGCCCACTTAAAACCCACTTAGCCCATATAGAGCCCATATAGAACCCTCTTAGCCCATATGGGGCCCATATATAACCCATTTGAACCATATGAAGCCCATTTAGAACCCTCGTGGCCCATATGGGCCCCATATAAAACCCACTTGGCCCATATGTAGTCCATATAGAACCCTGGGTTTTATGTGGTAAATCCCATCTGGGGCCCATCTGGGTTCCACCTGGGCTCATCTGGGCCAAATGGGTCCTAGATGGGCTGCCCATCTGGGGTCCTTCTATAACCCGGGTGCAGATTGCTGGGCCCCACAAGGGGCCCATCTGGGGCCCAAGTGGGCCTATCTGGGCCAAGTGGGGCATAGATGGGCTGGCCCATCTGGGCCAAGTGGGCCAGCCCAGTTGTAACCAGATAAAACCCAGATGGGCCCCACTACATTTTGCTATCTGGGGAGGTCCTATAGAACGGATCCTTGGGGAACACCGCAGGGGAGTGGGAATGCTTTAGAAGGAACTCTGTTGACAACAATAACCTCCGGTCCTCCAGGTAAGAAGCAGGCCCCTGCAGTACCTTTCCATCAAATCCATAATCATGACGCAAACGGCACATCAGTTTGGCATGGTCGATCGTTTCAAAAGCAGCCGAGAAATCAAGCAAAACCAAAACAGCCTCTAGCCCTCTATCGACAGCCAGTAGTAGATCATTGTAGACTTTGATGAGGGCAGTCTCTGTTGAATGGAATTGTCAGTACGCAGATTGCATACACGGGAACAGGTCAATCGTCTCCATGCAGGTATGCACGAAGTTGAGCTGTGACAATCCTCTCAAGGACCTTTGAAATGAACATCAAGTTGGAGATTTATAAGTTGAGTTATAAATGGCAGGGGCTCATCTAAATGCTCTTTCATCAACCAGGTATAGGCACGGGGTCTATAGTTGACATGATTTTGATGGACTCTCCCGTATTACCTTTCGAACAGTACTTTCAGACACCGGTTCAAAATGAGATATTGTGTGTGATCGAGGGAGGCTGACTCTCGAAATTCGTCAGATTACAGGATTCTTTGAGACTGGTGACAATATCGCCAATGTTATCATGAAAGAACTTTCCAAATTTGTCTGCCAAATCCTCATTGGAGTCGTGGTTTGGTAGGACCTGCTGTGATTTTGGACAGGACAACTTCTGTACAATCTGGAACAGGCCCTTAGTGTCACGCTGTGCTATCTCATTTTTTAGATATTGCGATTTCAAAGCACACAAGATATTATTGTAAGATTTACACTGCACGTCGTAAATGTGTTCGTCAATCTCCAGGCCGGATTTGACAGATTTGCGCTCAGCACGCCGTCTCATCCGCTTATAGCTTCGCGGACCGTCTCGGTATACCAAGGAGCGTTAGGCCGGCCTGAATGACATTAGTGTCAGCTTTTCAGGTGCATGTTTGTCAAGTAAATCTTTGAGCACCAAGTTGTATAGGGCCTATCTGTCTGCCATATCAGATGCATTTGTGTCATTTGTTGCTGCGAGAGATGAGTTCTGGATGTCGTTCCGGAAGTGATCCAGGTCAATGCTCCAAAACTTCCTGCATGCAATTCGCTTCTTAGTTGGTGCAGGACGATCAAAGTTAAGGGTATACTGAAAACAGCTGAATGGTCAGATGGTAATCCAGAAATTATATCAGTATTGAGAAGAAAGTTGTTGTCGTCCTTCCTGGAAATCAAAAGATCTAGTGTATGCCCAGCCCGGTGAGTAGATCCTCTCACATGCTGAAAGAGATCCGCTGAATATATACAGAATATCAAGAAAAGTCTTGGGATCTCTATCACTGCCATTATCAACGTGTATGTTGAAATCTCCCAACAAGACTGGAGGATGCTCAGAAATTGTCACCGATTCCAAGAAGGATGACAAGTCTCGGACAAACATTTCAGACGTGAGTTTGTTTTTTGACGATGGAGGTGGCCGATAAAATGCACACATTCTGAAGAGAATGGACGGAGAGACACGAACTGATATGTCCATATGTTCAAAAGATTCAAATTTGGTAGATGTATTTTGTGTCAGTTGGAGACATGATCGATATATGATGCATATGCCTCCACCCCGCGTCAGACGATGTTCATGTAGTACATTGTAATTTTGTAGAGTACTGTTGATATCAGCAATGATCGTGGACTGATCGCGAAAATCTCATGAAAGCCATGATTCAGTTAATACCAGAATGTCCAGGCACTTGCTTATACAAGATCACATATAACTGTTATTTTTTTTTTTTTATAGTATTCTTTATTGTTTTCATTCAATACATATGTAAATCATACAAACTTCATTTTGAATTGGAATACATAACATAATAAAACAAAATACAAAAAACAAAGTACAATCAAATTAATTATATATTGAATGAATATTATCGTTTAACCTTCAACCTCACCACCCTCCCCCCCCCCTTCCACTCCCGCCCCAACCCGCCCCTCGTCAACGATCGCTTAACATTCCACACTCTCATTCACCTAACAACCACCAAACAAAAAACAAAAACAAAAAACAAAAAAAACAAAACAAAACAAAAAAAAACAAACAAAAAAAAACAAAAAAACAAACGTTATTTTATTGTTCATTGATCGAGCATTCCATTGGCCGATTCTCAATAGGGAACGGGGCTGTGAGTGAGATCTGATGTCGCTAGACTTTCTGCTTGACTGTGTCAGATGTATGAGGTTTGTATTTGTTCTAGTGTTACGAGCTGGTGGTACAACAGATTGTTGTGATCGATGTCGTGTGTCTTGAATTGAGACTATTACTGGAATCGATTGAAAAAGACTGACTTTGCCTCTTCTCTTTCCACGTCTTCTCCATCTTTTCCGTTTGCTATACTTCCAATATCGCGAGCTTGGAACAGAATATTGGTGCTGTATGTGAACAGAGCAAGTTTTCCGTAACAAACATCATGAAGGACTGCATGTAAACTGAAGCAGACGTCACTGTCCAGACTACATTCATCCTCTCGGGGTAGTAATAGGGACACAATCCATGAAGATACAATGCTGAGTATTGAATTAGTCTCAGACCCAATAGGGACTTTTAGATTTGCACGACGAGAACGTGGACTGCTAGGTGTGACATCCTTTTAAGGCAATGTGGAATCCTTTAAGGCAGTGCCGGGCACTGCCAGTGCCTTAAAAGGACGTCACACCTAGCAGTCCACGTTCTCGTCGTACAAATCTAAAAGTCCCTTTGGTCATGCCTGAACGCAATGCCGACTTTGGTTTCAGATCAAAGGAGTGAAGATTGGTAACAAAAGTAACAAAAGAAGGGCTGGCATAATCTGTCTCTCCAGAGAAAGGCTTGGTTGGATAGATAGTCTGAAACAGAGGCGGCCCTCCCGAAGGCAGGGGGACACAGTGCCCCCACTTTTTCAAGCACCCGAAAAGTGCCCCTTTAACTTTTTAAGAAATGCCCCTTTTTACATGAATTAGTGCCCCTTTTACTTTGACAAGTGCCCCTATTAATTTGTAAAAGTGCCCCTTCCCCTTTTCAACTCTGATAAGTGCCCCTTTTATTTGGACACGTGCCCTTCTTCCTTCGACAAGTTCCCATTTTCCTTTGCAATAAGTGTCCATTTTCCATTCTCATAAGTGCCCTTTTTAATCTATAGTAAGTGCCTCTAGTCAGGTACGAGAAGTGCCTCTTTTCACTTTTGATAAGTGCCCCCTTCACCTCTGATAACATGCCCTATTTAAATCTGAGAGGTGCCTCTTTTACTTTGACAAGTGCCCCTTTTTCTTTGTAAGAAGTGCCCCTTCCCCTTTTAATAACTACCTCCATTTTAACTCGGATAAGCGCATCTTATATTTTCACATGTGCCCTTTTTCCTTTCTAATAAATGCCACATTTCCTAATGATACGTGTCCCATTAAAAAAAGAGCATCTTCCCCTTCTCATAAGTGCTCCCTTCACCTCCGATAAATGTCCCTTTAAAATGTGAACGATGCCCATTTTCTTTCAACTAATGCACATTTTCCTTTATTACAAGTGCCCCTTTTTCATTAACATAAGTGCCCCTTTTCATATCTGGTTATTGCCCCTTTTCAGGTGCTATAAGTGCCTCTTTTCACCTCTGATAATTTCCCTTTTTAACAATGATACGTGCTTCTTTTCCTTTCTAATAAGGGACCTATCCCCTTTTCATAAATGCCCCTTTTCACCTCTTATAAATGCCCCTATCAAAATCTAATGGGGGTCCCTTTTCCGTCGACAAATGCCTATTTCCTATTCTCATGACTGACTTTTTCATCCCTGGTGAGTGCCTCTTTTTGAGGGTGTAAGAAGTGCCCATTTTCACCTCTGATAATTACTCTTTGTACTTTGGCACATGCTCCTTTTCTTTCCTGATAAGTGTCCCCTTTTCCTCTCATCATAGCTAATTTCAAGCGACTAAGAGCAATTTCCCCCAAAGCTCGCACGCATCTACAGATGATATACATGTACTTACGGTACTTATCAAAGGTCTTTTCAGTCTTCCGTTATGAGAATGTGCTTATAACCCCATCAGGATTGGGTTTTTCCTCTTTATAAGATGGAATTTTTCGCACTGCGACCTCACAAATCTTAAATTTTTTCGTCGCTCGCTTCGCTCGCTCGCAAACGAATTTTCAGACTATCAAACCAACCGCAAAGCATGATGCTTGTGTATAAAGTAAAACAATTATTGAAATCATCCCTGATAATTGTAATCACAATGTAGGGGTATATACCAATGTCTTAAAAATTGTATATTTTTGCTTTCAGATTTCCCTTTGCAGGTGCCCTTTTTTCCAGAAAGTGCCTTTTTTTTCTTGGTGCCCCCCACTTTGGAAGTCGCTCGGTCGCCCCTGGTCTGAAAGGGTCCAACGGGCTGGATTGAAGATGAATAGCTGTATGTAGAAGTCCGATGTAGAAATTGAGTACTTAGGAACAAAGTCACAACCAAAATCCAGCAAAAATTAAAGGAGATCGCAAACTTCTTTGTTACCGCTGCATTCATAGTTTTTTGTCCATGGGTCATTCCCTTCCATCCGATATAAAATTACCCGATGAAATTGACAATTCAAGTGTGAAAATCAGGAAAACGGGGAGAGCCTGTGAGAGCAACCATCAGGCGCTGCACAGCACAGTTATGCAGCTGGAGTTAATATCAACTAAATTGTTGTTTTATCAACAAGTGCTTAAAGGTATTACAAAGTTTTGGTATGGGGTCATGAATTTGGTTCAAATGAACATATTGGAAGCATATGCGATTTTACAATATTCAATGATCGTTGTCGCGGTTGAAATCGAGTCTAAAGTGATGAAATTGTAAATAATACACTCTTTATATTGTATAGCGCCCTCTCAAGACTGATATTACTTTAGCTTTAAAACAATGTTTCTTGACTACAATCGACCGATTTGCTATTACCGTTTGGAAATTATCTATCAGAACTGCATATTCTGAGATTTTCATGGTCGCAGCTACCACGGAATGACCTTAGGCGCTATTTGAAATATTTGAAATTTACCGGGAGCACCGGTAAATTTTGATTATTCAATTTGCTCGAAAACAGAAATGTTTAAGGGGCTAAACTTTTTAGTGCTTATAATACATCCACAATGGCATCCAAATATATCAAAAATTTAAAGAATTAATATCCATCCAATTTCAAAATTTCCCAAAACTTTGCATTACCTTTAAGGAATGGATATTCGCAATTGGAAAGCTCTCTTTATGGTGATCAGCATAGGAGTTTCTTCAGCTAAAGAACCGGGTAAGCTATTTTAATTGACATATTGCTTAATTTCATATCGTACCATACCATTGGTTATGATAACAGACGATTTGTAGAAAAGAAGTGGACTGTGTGAGAGACCTGATTGCCCCCGTTTTAGGATTGCACGTAAAGCAGACCTATATCGTGTTGTAAAATTGTTGATCAACTTTTTATTTTCAACATTTGGGGTATTCCTCATTTCATTTTCCATTGGTTCTTACAATGATTATCAATTGATGACAGGGTACAATACAAACACAGACGAAGTATGCTTGAAAACAATCATGAACAACGTAGATATAATTATTATGTATGAAACATAAACACAGCAAGAAAAAGACAGAGAACATTATGATCACTTGATCATGGAGGTATAACATGGCTGTATATAACTGTATTTTATTCATGATAAAGATGCAGTGCTGAAATAGTACAAGTTTAGAATCCTCAACGCTATACAGTGCGTATTAAAAAAATGTACCCAACTTTGGTAACTTCTTATTATAAGGTTACAACCTGGTGACCTTGAATAATAAATATATCATGGTAAAGGGTAACCCTGTCAAATGATACCATATTCATAATTCTGTGAATTCAGTGAATGTTGATCAAAAGCCATTATGTTTTTGTTATCTCATTCCAGACACAATTGCTCACTTATTTACATTGAATATTAGGCAGTTGAAAAGAAATGGTGTTGATATTAACTCAAACACATGGAAATGCTTATTACAAGCACAATTTATGATATTCTTTTCGTTATGATGATTACAATCTTGACTTCATTCTCATCTCTTGTTTGAGGTAACCCTTCTCATTGAGTGATACAAAATGGATAAAGTTTATTATTATCTTTTTTTTAATGAAAGTCCACTGTCATTTTCCTTGATACTTATCATCATTTGTATACTTTCTTGCATTTGGGTTTCGAGATAAACACCTTATGCTCCTTGCGCATGTGAAATGGCGCAGTGGACAAATGAGTAGAGAGAACTTACATATCATGAGACAAGAAGTTAGTAGGCTGTTCAAAATAACATAAAGGTTATCCTATGAATAGAAACAAGGTTCTGTGAAAGCCTAGATACATTGCATCATTTTAAACAATGAAGCACCAAACCACGAGGCAAGGATTTAAGACCAAAGAAATATTATGAATAGGGTATCATTTGACGGAAAATAAGTTATTCTTTATCATGAAATACATTTAAAAGTCATATTGGTTGTGAATTTTTAATTAAGAGCTACCAAAGTTGGGTACCCTTTTTATACGCACTGTAGAGTAGACGAGAGAAAGTGGTTTTCGAGAGTGCAGTGGTTTTCGTAACTTAGCCCGTAAAACAAAGTACACTCGATTTAAAAATGAGATATGCTTCTTTATCCCTACTTTTAGACTGGTCATGTGACTTTGAGCTCGATAAGTGTAGAATCATAGAAAAATTGATGTACGTTCATTTCGGCCGATCACATTGACGATTAAAAAGAATCAAGGAAGGAGTATGAAAGAATCCATCAATCCTACCCGTTTATGGATTATTTCCCATTCTTGCGCAGATAATTGTCAATTTACTTTATTATTTCCATCACCATGATGGCAGATGTATCGTCTTTTTAGTAAAATTTAGAAAGAAATAATATAACGAGTATTAAACTTTAAACTTAGTATGACGGACCTCTTAAGCTTGGAAAGGGAACAGTGATAGTTTAAAAGTAAAAATGGTACGGTTTTACCATTTTTGGTTCTATTTCACATGTACTTGCCTTCTTGACCGGGCACACTCCTATTCCAGGGGGTGTTTCACAAAGACTAAGATCGACTTTAAGTTGGACTTAAGTATAACAGGCCGTTCATGCCATTGGTTGCTATCCCAATTGGTCTCTAAATTATAATCTTTAGATAATATTTTTTCCTTCAATAATGAATTATCAAAAATGTAAGTTTTGTAGATTTTTACCATGATTTGTACATCCCTTGAGAGACCAATGCCAGTAAATAATGATAGCAAATAATGGCATGAACGGCCTGTTATACTTAAGTCCAACTTAAAGTCGATCTTAGTCTTTGTGAAACACCCCCTGGTCCCTTCCATCTTTGTATGGCTCAAGACTTTACACTCTGGAGAATCATCATCAACACGGTCACAAGTAGAATAGACTGGATTTGAAATTCATGTCAACCACATAATTTATACTCAGTCTGTTGTTTGAAACTATTAACGAGAAATACTGATCCAGGAGTTTGCATCACATTTCTGGTCGGATATACATTTAATGGCGCCCTCTAACAGAACTAGAGCGTGTATATAGAGCTCGACACGTTTTCGTACATATTGATTTAGAATATGTCATACGCTGTGAGATCGATAAAATAATGTATGTATTCAGTGTCTGTGATTTCAACCTCCATGCTTTCATTATTAACAAAATACCCAACGCTATTTCCAAACTATATATCTATAGGCAAACCAAAAATGCTGTATCGAACTGAACTGCAAATTGCATACAATTATTAGTTGTTACTATAGGTAGGATAAACATTATGGTTTGCCATAACTAACAAAACATAATGTATGCAATTTGCATTCGAACTATTGAAATACAATTATTCGTAACAGGTGAATTAAATAATTTGTAACGAGGCACTTAACAAGGATTATACATTAAATTTGATGACATTACGAAAATGGCCTATTAAAATGACCAAATCGCTAAAGTGAGCGGGAAAACCTTTAATTATATGAATTCTTGCATTTCCCATGATTTCAGTTCACGTTGGTCAGTGCTACATTCTTAAAGATAACCCCCAAGCGATAGCGACGCCTTCCTACCAGGGCCAGACGGTATCTTCCAACGGGTGCGTCGGGGACATTGACTCTAACATTCATGTACTTGCCATGACCTTTGAACCCCCCGAACTTGGAAAGTTCGGGTTCAGCGTTGACCTTCGACAAAACGTAACCGTTCGTGTTACTTCTCGTCTTGACCAGCAAGAAAAGCGGCCGATCGTCCTCGTTCTCGCTTCGGCGACTCCGGTCCAGTTGACCGTCATCATCGACCGAGGCGTAACTTTGGAGAAGATCTTATGGGTTTGTTTATTCTCTGCATGTACAAGAGTGGAAATTTACTTTTGAGGGAGTCATAATTGGGAATCACTTCGTTTGGAGTAGAATTCCACTCTTAGCAGAGTTACTCAAGCACTTCTCCTCGAGTGGATTACTTGGATCAACTCCACTGAGAAAGAGATTATGACTCCTAAAAAGATGGATTTTGCTCCTCTGTATTAGTCTGTTAAAACATTACATAATTGAGTAAGAACTTTATTTTAACAGTTTTTGGAATGGCCATGTTTGATCGAATAGAACAACAATAATCATTTATATTTATTTCATGATTTATTATTCATTTATTCTGTGTTCTTTACACAGGATCGTCCGTACATAAAAACTGCTTTGCAAGAGAGCCCTGTATCAGATAATACAATTAAAATACAATGTAATATAATTAAAATACAATGTAAAACAATAAACAAGTTAATATGTAGAGAAATAATTAAATACATAGCAAAACAAAAGAACAAAAGTATAGATTGATATTGGAAACAAGTGTGTTTTTATCTCAACATATTGTAAGACCTTTTATTATTTTGACTCTCAACATTTTGCCGATTTAAGGATTCTAAAGCTCATATTCCTTCTTCTATTTCTTGGCTTCAAACGAAATATGTCGGATGTGCAGCAAAAATGAGCGCAGTGTGTGCAGAAATGTTGTTCTTTCTACACATGCATCTGGCAGTGTCTAGTTTATTTTTTTTAGGGTTCTGAATCAAACGTTATTGAGCCAAACCAGAAAAATGTAAAATGACTGTTTTAAAAGGGTTAAATAGTTCATTTTCATCTTAGATACCCTATATTTATAGCAGAGTATATATATATGAAGAGTCGCGGAATCAAATAAGCTAGCAAATGTACATCTTCTTCTTCTTCTTCTTCTTCTTCTTCTTCTTCTTCTTCTTCTTCTTCTTCTTCTTCTTCTTCTTCTTCTTCTTCTTCTTCTTCTTCTTCTTCTCCTAATTCTAAGTTCTTCCTCTACTTCCATTCTGTATGCTCCTTCTCATCCACATCTGGTATTAAATAGTCTGGTATTAAATAGTCCTATCACAACTCTATAACTTTTGCAGAGCTCCATGCTGTTGTACAACGGAATGTCTTTCCGCATTGAGCCGGATGCTGTCCATCAAAAACCACCCATCTTTGTAGAACTACTCCCCGACAGCATCGCGAATATTGGTAACGGGTCGCCTTTTGATCCCCTAATGGACGACAGAGATCATACTACGGAATTCCTCGACTACGTACGGCAGACATACGGCTGCGATGTCGCTTCGTTCACGGGGACGAATAAGAAGGTGGATGGGTGGTTGCTGACCATCAATGGAGGTGATTTTTGTTGGGGGCACGCGTCTTTTCCAAGGTTCTTTTTCCGAAGGTTGACAACCACAAAGGTTCATAATTTCGATACACAAATAGGGTTCGTCAATCCAGACGTTTGTAGCATTTATCCGACTCTCATGGAGCATATTTATTCCAAAAGATTGTTATTCCAAAGGTTGATAATTCCGAAAATTATAATTATATAGGGTTCTACTTCAATTTTGGAATTACGAACCTATGGCATAGTGAACCCTAATTTCATTTTCGGATTTCACTAATTTCATTTTCGGAATAGCAAACCCTATTAAATTTTCAGGTTTATGAACTATATATCTCATTTTCGGTGTCATGGAGCCTATTTCATTTTTGGAATTTCGAATGAATGAACCTTCGGATTATTTAGCGAGCTTTCGAAAATATGAACCTTTGGGAAAACGTCGTATAACAATTAATTCATATCCAAGAATGACCAGAGGCAGAATAAATAAATATCCCTTGTAATCTTAAAAATGTGAATGTTATGATTATTATATATTTAGGATCAATATTGGCATTATAAACTAGAAGGGCGTGAAATATCAATATCGAGTAAAAACCGCCCTTTCGGTTCTCAGCAGCTGAAATTCCCCTGTCATTCCTAAATATTTATTCCTCAGCTTGAACACTTCGATAACAGTCATTTTATTTATTGTCATAGTCTATTGTACTGTTGTGCTACCCTGCATGTAATCGACCATTGCATGACCTTGGCGGTTTGATTTTTTTTTTGTTTTGTTGATGTTGTTATTGAATAAAGTGATGATGGATGAATAAATTAACATCCGCCAACTCATCCCTTATACGGACGTGCCACGAGGGGGGTGTGTGTGTGTGTGTGTGTTTGTGTGTGTTTAATTTGTGTTTTTACAGACGTGTATCAATCAGATATGATTATTTATGTCTGGGGTCCGACCTTTAACGTCACCATCCAAAAGACGTGACTCAGCCCCAAACCGGGGTCTGCTGAGTCAGTTTGTAGGCGGACATATACGACTAGAGAGGGCAGTACCACCATTCTTAAGTAATGTTCATTGGAGCAATTTGCTTGGATGAAGATTTTGCCCCGGCGACAAAATATGCTCCAGGCTATATAGTACCGAAGTGCTAACGTCATATTCGCTCGTCGTCCAGGTTACTGGTTCTAAACAACAGAGCCTGTGCATTAGATTCACCTCGAAATTATTCAAGCAACGGGCTGGAACAGGGCAAATTCGGTGTTTCGGGCTGGCCCTAGATTACCACACCATTGTTCAGCACAATTTTTTTTTTGGAACCTGCAACCTTGATAGCTTGGCCAGTATGACGTCACCCTTCGGTGCTTTACAATCGTTAAATATGTACGGTTAGGGTTAATATTGATAAGAGATGACAGGTTAGTGGTAGGGTGTTTTGTTGTTATTGTTGTTGTTGTTAGTGCTTTTGCTTTTATGTTTATTCCTTTATTTTTTGCACCCCCGCTTCCCAAATGAAAGAGCCTGTTGAGGGCCGGAGCGGCGGGATTTCAGACACAATGATCCTTAGTAAAATCACTGTCGGGAAAAATGTCCCCCCCCATCATCTTTTCTTAGGAAAATCCTGGATCTACCTGTGGTTTATCATAGTTTATTTCACATTTCTCTATCAACATGGACAACGATTGCAAAGACTTTCGAGAAATCAATTCAAGGATAATTTTAATACCTATAAGGTAATACAAAGTTTTGGTATAGGGTCATGAATTTGGTTCAAATAAACATATTGGAAGCATATGCGATTTTACAATATTCAATGATCGTTTTCGCGGTTGAAATCTAGTCTAAAGTGATGAAATTGTAAATAATAAACTCTTTATGTTGTATAGCTCCCTCTCAAGACTTTAGCGTTAAAACAATGTTTCTTGGCTACAATCGACCGATTTGCTATACCCGTTTGGAAATTATATATCAGAACTGCATATTCTGATATTTTCATGGTCGCAGCTACCATGGAATGGCATTTGGCGCTAGTTGAAATATTTGAAATTTACCGGGAGCACCGGTAAATTTTGACTATTCGATTTTCTCGAAAGCAGAAGTGTTTTAGAGGCTAAATTTTCTAGTGCTTATAATATATCCACAGGGGCATCCAAATATATCAAAATTTTAATGAATTACTATCCATCCATTTTTCAAAATTTCCCAAAACTTTGCATTACCTTTAAAGTAGAAATGATGTTCAGATTACGTATTACGTCGTTGTAATGTCCGCATATTTCAATAGGTGGTGGCCAATGCTACTGAAATTGCGTTATGCTGATTTACGAAAGTCTTTGCGATCGCAAATTTTGTTACTTCGTTCTCATTCTCAATTTAGGTCCAAACATTGGGGTGAAGACAGGCATCAGCGAAGACAGAATTCAGAGCGTATCGTCCGGTAACAGAGGTTTCTATCCTTCGAAATTTACATCGTTAAAAGTAAGCAATCTTTTTCATCTTCATTTATTCTATTTCATGGTTCTTTTTTTTCTACCCGATCTTTTCAATCATTTTTAATTAGAGTTTAGAATGTCGTACAGCGTGTGGAAAATAGTTTGTACAAGTTATAAACAAGACTTTCAAAAAAATTAAACGCAAATGCATTTTCAATTTTCTTCTCATATAGTTAGTGTTGGTATATATTTTTCGCATGTTTTATATTTTAAAAAATATATGTTCATGGACTACGTGAAGTTGGTTTCCTAATAAATACACAATACACATACTATACTCTCGTATTACCTATAATTATGTTCAAATTACGTAATGTGATATTGTCAAGTTGGCACATTTCAATTGGCGATGCATGAGAATATTGAAATTGCCTTAGGTTGATTTCTTGAACAACTTTACAATCGTATTTTTATGAAACTATTCAAAACATAGCATGAATTTTTTTCTATAAACATTTATGTATTTCAATCAATAACCATTAACCATTACAATAGAACAATATAATTGTGTAGCCGTGAAGAGTAAGTAAGAGTACTATCATAAGTGAATGAGTTGTTGGGCATATGCTTACAAATTTTATCGTCAAAAACACGATCACAACTACTTTCGAGAAATCAACTCAAGGGCAATTTCAATACCCTATTGGGTGTCCCAAAGAAATCATTTTCGGATTACGTAGTATGTCGTTGGCCATTGAAATCGCCTGAGGTTGATATTTTTTGTGATCGTCTTCAATTTTACAACTTGTCTGCTGAATTTTTATATTCGCCATATGTTTTTTTTTTACAAAAACCAACCTGTTCCAGTAGGCAACACACTGTTTTATGTGACAAAAAAATACGTTTGGGTAGTATATTTCAGTATTATTTTGTAACAGAAAAAAAGAGGGGGGCTTGAAATAGATAGAGATGTCGTAACATAGTAGTTCATTCCCTCGACACTCATACCTCGGGTTGAGGGATCCAATACCCAACCCGGCACTACAGTCCTTTGGCAAGACATTAATCCACGATTGTATGGAATATATTTGTCAAAGTAAACTTGAGTAGTAAACAGAATCAGAAAAGGCCTCATGTGAAGGTTTAATATCATGCAATGAGGCAAAAGAGGAACTGATCAAAATGGCAAAAAATAAAACTCCAGGAAATGATGGCCTCACAGTAGAGTTTTATGAGGTATTTTGGCCATATGTTTCAAAATATATAATTGATTCTTTTAATGCTTCATACAATGATGAGTGTATGTCAGTTTCACAAAGGCAAGGGGTAATAGAACTAATTCCTAAGCCCAACAAAGACAAACTTGAACTTAGCAACTGGTGACCAATTACTCTGATTAATGTTGATGCAAAAATCCTTTCTAAATGTTTAGCCAAAAGGATGTCTAAAGTGATAGAAAATTTGATCAACAGTCAACAGACTGCTTTTGTTAAAGGGAGATATATTGGTAAAGGGATTCGATTAATATCAGACCTCATGTTTTATGCAGACAAAGAGGATTTACAAGGTATAATAATGGCATTGGATCTCATCAAGGCATTTGATTCATTGAGCCATTCATTTATTTTCCAATGTTTGGAAGCCTATAACTTTTGGCCCTCACTAATTCAGTGGGTTAAAATTCTATATAAAGATATCAGTAGCTGAGCTGTGTTCTGGTAAATGGGTTCACTACAGGTTACTTCAAAGTTAGCAGAGGAGTAAGACAGGGTGATCCTCTTGCACCCCTGTTATTCATTTTGGGATTGGAAGTATATTTGAATAGAGTAAGAAATAATGGCAATATAGTGGGTTTTGAAATGGGGGGAGAGGAAATAAAATACACAGCTTATGCTGATGACATAACATGTTTTTGCAAAAGTAATGAGTCCCTACAAAATGTATTTTCAGAGTTTGAAGAATTTTCAAAAATGTCTGGTCTTTGTATAAGTAAATCTAAAACTGAAGGCATGTGGATTGGTAAAAATAGGCATCAAGGTGAAAAGAAAGTGTTTATACATGGCCAGAGAAAGGAATACAAGTTTTGGGCATATATTTCTCGTATGATTCTGAAGAAGCAAGGAAAATAAACTTTGAAACTCGAATTAAACAAATGAGAAATATACTTGCTAAATGGAAAAACAGAGGACTAACATTGATTGGCAAAACACAGATCTTAAAAACCTTTATAATGTCTAAAGTAATCTATCTCTTGTCCAACATTTCATTGCCCACTGAATTTGTCAAAGATATTGAAAAGCTCATGTTTTCATTTATGTGGGGTGGCCGGACAAAATTTCAAAAGCAACTATGTATGCTGATTACTCAGAAGGGGGACTGAAATTCCCAAATATTCAATGTATGATAAATACTCAGCTGGTAAAATGGGTTCAACGATATTTTCACAAATCAGATCATAGCTGGACTATTTCAATTGAGAATTTCTTAAGGTTATATGGTGGTAAATCTATTTTTGTCGGTAATTATGCAATTGAGAAACTACCAAAATCGAGGATATCCCTCCATTTTATGTTGCTTTATTAAAAGCATGGTTGAAAACAGATATTCATTGTGAACTGGTCAATAACGATAGAAGTCAGGTCAGTATACTGAAGCAGTGTGTTTGGAATAATAAGTTCATTCTGGTGGATAAAAAGTCAGTATACTGTAAGGCTTTACATGAGGCAGGGCTTTGTAACATATACCAATTGTTTGATAACAATGGAGAAATTCTCCATTTTGATTTTTGGAATGAAAAGGTGTTTCAAACAAATATTTTTTACAATACATGGCAATAGTGAACTCTGTGAAAAAAAGAGTGGAAATGTGAATTTAATCCCTTGGTATTTCAAATGTTCTTGAATAGAGAAAGCGAAGAGCACTCACAATTAGAGTTCTTGGTATCTGAACTATATAAACTCAAGGCGAAAATAGTGTACAAGGGTTTTCTTTCTGAAGTAATAGCAATACCAGTTAGTGAACAATTATTTTCTAGCACCTTTGATGTTCAAGAGAACGACTGGTTACAAATATATACATTACCTTTCAAGTGCACAATTGAAGTAAAAATGAGAGTTTTCCAATTCAAACTGTCACATAACATACTTTATACTAATAATAGATTGTACAAGATGAAATTAGTTGAGTCAGAGAATTGTACATTTTGTAATTCAACTTTAGAAACACCTGTTAATATATTTTATGATTGTGATGTTGCTTCTAAGCTTAGACAGGAATTTGTTGATAAGATTGGCCAGAAATTTAACGTTAAGTTTGAAGATCTCAGTATGAAAAGAATGATGTTTGGATTCATCAAAGATTGGAAAGGGCCCAATGTAATGTTATTCGATCATTTGCTGCTGATTTTTAAAAGATATATTTATATCCAAAATGTAAAAACGCAAAACCATGTTTAAGTGGGCTAACGTCTTTCATCAGTAATACGAAATACATAGAACTTAACATTGCAAAACAGAAGAAGATTGAAGGAATGCACTATAAGAAATGGTCCTCTGTGGAAGAATTTTTTTTAATCCTATGATATATATTGTAGGGATAAAGTGTTACCCACCATTTTCATATTGTTTGACGTTTTTCATCTGTTTTAACTTTTGTAGTTATTGTGCAGTGATTTTATGATTATTGTTACTATGATGTATATACGAATTACTTGATTAATAAAAGTTTTAAAAGAAAAAAAAGACATTAATCCACGATTGCCACTCTCCACACAGGTGTCAATGGGAATTTGCCAGATTTTAGGGTAATGATAATTGCATGGACCTCTAGTCAGGAAAAACAACATTGATGCTGATAAGTGGGAAAACAAAATTATTATCATTATTATAATTTACCGTCTGTTTTTTTTTTTTTCCTTCTTTTTCAGGAGACGTTCGTTTTGATTGACAAGACCGACAACTTGAAAGAGTGGATTATCCTTTTAAATGTGGCGGTCATTTTAATTTTCCTCTTACTCAAAAGGAAAGCTATATAAAATGGATATCATTATACGAATATCAGTCAGTACTCACATCTACGAATCGTTTTATACTATCTTAGTCTAAAAGAAAATTTAAAAAAGAAAAGAAAAAAAAACAAATCTACCGTCTCTAAAAGCATGCAGTAAAAAATACAGGTATAGCCATAATTTATATGATTATTCAGTTTAGCCAAAGTTATTCTTATTCATCCTGAATTAACATGGTATAGAGGTGATTTTTTAAATAAAAATTATCATATAAATCGTGTTTGGCCGGCTTCATATGGACTAGTTCTAATAAAAACAAAATTGCAAGTGTATAGGCCCCATTCTGTAATATGAAATATCAGGTCCTATTCAATATTTTGTTTATGCTGTATAATTAAAGGGGAAGTCCACCCTGATATTAAGTTGGTTTTAATAGAAGCAGAAAAAAGAGAGAAACAGGTCAGTGAAAGTTATGAAATAGGAAAGTTATGAATTTTTGTAGTTGTCATCAGTGAAACACCGATCGGCAACTCTGTGACGTATTTTGTGAGCTTTCCTCCCATTTGCCCTGAACCAGAAAATTCAAAAATCTATATTTTCTCTTAAGGAAATGTTCACTCCTACATTCACACTAAATATAATTATTGCAAATATGTTTTAATGCAACCCCTGTAAGAAACAAATCTATTCCGTCATAAATAAATATGGAAAAAATTAAGTTTATAAAATATTCTGTATAGAGCAAACTAGAAAGGAGCTCGCATGATACGTCACAGTGTTGCCGATTGGTGTTTCACTGATGACAACTTTAAAAGTTCATAACTTTTCTATTTGTAATGGAGTTTTGCTCAAAGTTTCATTAATTAGTTTTTCTCATTTTTCATTTTTTATTAAAATCAACTTAATATCAGGGTGGACTTCCCCTCTGAGAGATTTATATAAAATTTTCATCATTCTGGTTCTCATATTATTCTGCTTTCATACAAATTAACTCATTACGAATGTTGGATTTCCGTTTAATAATGCGTTTCTGAACTCTTTCATCAGGGGGGTGTTTCACAAAGACTAAGATCGACTTTAAGTTGGACTTAACTATGGCAGGCCGTTCATGCCACTAGTTCCTCTAACCATTCCTGGCATTGGTTTCTCAAGGGACGTACAAATCGTGGTCACAAATCTACAGAATTGACCCTTTTTGATAGTTCATTATTAGAGGAAAAACTATTATCTAAAGATCATAATTGAGAGACCAATGGTGGGAGCAACCACTGGCATGAATGACCTGCCGTAGTTAAGTCCAACTTAGTCTGTGTGAAACTCCCCCTGTTCTAGTATAACATGATCGCAAAGACTTTCAAGAAATCAACTCAAGAGCGACTTGAATACCCTCTATATACGTGTATAGAAATCCTGTCTGGATTATGTAATATGTAACTGCAATGTTCGCTCATTTCAAAAGGTGACACAGAAAGGCTTCTGAAAACTGCATAAGGTTGGTTTCTTGAAATGCTTTGCGATTGTTTATGATTTTGTTTTATTCGCCCTTGATAAATCAATGATAACGTTGTGAATAGCTCCATCTATAGGCGTATCATGGTATACTCCAGCTGACTCCAGCTAAATAATTATAGCCCTCTAGAATAATAAATATAAAAAGTATATATAAGGAAAGCAAAATTTAGAATTTGTAAATCCATTTTATTAGGATATCATAGGTTAATAGCAGCTGATAAACCATTACTCGCGGATTGAGTGACAATTGTATATACGTTGTAAAATTGTTTATATGTGGTTAAATATTATATTTTCAATATTTTCATTTTTCCGGTGACAAGCAAAGTGATAATTCGCTTCGGGGCTGCGCCCCTCAAAAAACTGTACTATGCAAATCACCACAGAGAGTTATAAATTTCAACCGGAGCCTCTCAGTGCATGGTATAGTTGATTAATACATCAACGATGTCTATACTATGAAATTTTTCAACCCCCTTCTCATATTTATACCCTCCGCAATTCCGGTAACTTTGTTCTAGAACTGAATATTGTCGACGAACTACCCAATATAGAAGCTCAATTCAATATAATGCTCTTCCTCATACCACAAAATTACTTCAAACTGTTAACACATTCAAAATGTATTTAAACAATATTATTCCAGACTTCTTGTAGCTGTTTTTTTTAATAATTTTTTAATTTTTTAAATTTTGTTGTTGTTGCTTGTTGTATTTACTTGTTTAGCTTTTTCTCTTGTATATATCGTAAATATTTCTCTTTTTTCTTCTTGTTTTACTCCAATTTGCTCTTATCATTATTGTAAGTTCTTATTCTTGTTGTAAGTTTTCCTTACTCCTGTACATTTACTCCTATTTACATGTCTGTTATGTCTATAGGGACCCCTCTGTAAAACAGCATTGTTATGCTAACATCGCTGAGTAGGGCCATCCCTCCGTCTTCCTTTTATCAGTGTGTCTTTCTGATTGTAAATGTATATTTGTTGATGTTTTTTAAATTGACGGAAAATAAATACAATACAATACAATACAATACTAAAGCCTTCAGAACATTCTGAGCTGTGAGACTTGTTCGAGATACATGAAGCCATTTACATTATTATTATCATTATTATCATTATTATTACTATTATTATGATTATTATTACCATCATTACTATTATCATCAGTATTATTATTATTATTATTATCATCATCATCATCATTATCATTTTCATTATTATTATCAGTATTATTATTATTATTATCATTATTATTATTATTATCATTATTATTATCATTATTATTATTATTATTATTATCATTATCATTATTATTATCATTATTATTATCAGTATTATTATCATTATTATTATTATCATTATTATTATCATTATTATTATTATTATTAGTCTTCTAAAGCTTATATAATTATACAGTGTAGCCCCCTCGGTGACATGCACTGTTCTCCCAGAGGGCCCTGTTCAAATTAGTATATTAGATACAAATATTTTAAAAAACAGAGAGAAATAAAGAGACAACATTTACAAATGTACTATGTTGTTGGTGCTGATAAATTGAAACTTTGTAATTTGCGGTCTATGCATTCGCCAGTATGAAGAAATAAAGGACTGGGGGGTGTTTCACAAAGACTAAGATCGACTTTAAGTTGGACTTAAGTATGGCGGGCCATTCATGCCATTGGTTGCTATCCCCATTGGTCTCTAAATTATAATATTTAGATAATATTTTTTCCTTCAATAATGGACTATCAAAAATGTAAACTCTGTAGATTTGAGACCACGATTTGTACGTCCCTTGAAAGACAAATGCCAGTAAATGGTAAGAGCAAACAGTGGCATGAACAGCCTGTTATACTTAAGTCCAACTTAAAGTCGATCTTAGTCTTTGTGAAACACCCCCCTGGACTGTTGTTGAATCTCTTATTGTACTGCATTCCACAATACCGAGCCATCAACTGATACACAGTTATATTTATATGGGTGAAGCAGTCGTCCTGTACAGCAATTAACCACTGCTTCCTATATCTCAAATTGCTCCGTCTTTGGTGTTGTCTTCAACTTTGCTTGGATGTGCGTGTAAATAATTTTTTCAAATTCAATTAATGTATAGGAAATTGCTGTATAGTCGAATGTGTAATTAGATGTGGTAATAATCATCAAATAAGCAAGATCAAATAAATGATATGTGTATGAATACATTGGGGGTCTGCTTTACAGTGATGAACACAGGCATATACTGTGTGAAAAATAAAGACAGCGTGGATTTAGTCGGAGGGAAAACAGGGAGAGGGAAAAGAGGAAAGATAGATGGTGTGAATGGATAGACTCCGATAGAGAGAGAGGGGGAACAGAGAGGAGAGAGAGAGAGAGAGAGAGAAAGATGGAGAGGGAGACAGATAGAGACAGAAATAGAGACAGGGGGATAGCGACAGAGAGAGAGAGAGAGAGAGCGAGAGATAGAGAGAGGGGAGAATGAGCAAGGGACTGCGAGCAATAGCAAGAAAAAGGCAAGGATAGAGAGAGATTAAGGTTAGAAGGGAGGATCGGAGAGAGTGGAGTGACGGGAGAGAGAGGGAGGGTAAGGGAGAGAGGGGGAAAGGAAAGAAAGATAGAGAGAGAGGGGTGTGGAAAATGAGAGCAGAGAATAAAGCGAGTAGAGATGATATAGGGAGAAGGTGAAAGAAAGAAGAGAACATAGAGAGGGGTGAGAGAAAGAGGGGCGTGGTTATGTGTGCACTTGGAAGCAGACTGTGAACAATACCTCGTCGATGTTTATTTCTATTCGATTTTTATTTGATTTTTTATAAATTTTACGATCTATACTATATAGATAGAGCATTTTCTTCCCAGAAAACCTAAAAATACAACTTTTGTCCGTGTCATAACTTTTTTAACCTCAATTTGTTTCGCAACGACTCAGATTGGGTGCAAACTAAATTCTATCAGAATAATGACTGACCAGGGAGATGGAGGAGCAGTGGCGTAGCCAAGAGGAGGGGGAGCAGGGGATTGCTTCCCACACAAATTACATGTGTCAATTGTGCCCCAAACGAATAATTTGTAAGGGCAAAAGTGTTCAGTAAAAGTTATAGCCAAAGATCTTTTAATTTAGTATATATTTTAAAAAAAATTGTAGTTCAGTATGCCTCTCTCGCTTGATTGCTACATTCCCTCACAGTCATTTGTGTTTTCTTGCCCGCAGAAAAGTTTTGACTCCTATGCCCTATACTGAAAGAGCCCCTGGTTATGCCGCTGTGGGAGTAAATACTCCCTCCTTCAAAAAATGCCAATACTTTTTTAAGAATAATGGGCATGTTTACCTGTTTTCGAGCGTCTCCTCACTCGGGTATAATACCCTTTGAATATGAGAAACCCTCTTGTTACAAGGGGATCAGAAATCAAAGTCAACATATTATAGGCTTAACATTCTTTTCCCCCATCAAGGTTTATAATGATACCGTTCTATCCTCCTATCTCCAGGATTAAATTCTTTTAAATTGTTGTTTGTGCAATATAGGATCCCTATACAGCATCTGCAAAGTAGTTTTCTGAAAGAAATCTGTTTTCCCCATGATAGGCCTAAATGCTTCGTTCTTAATTATGCATTCATTTATTACTGTTTTTTCAACAGATTCTTGGATTTGAGTTCGTTCTTATTTTTTCATGTTTGTGTTTTGATTAATCTATTTTCATATTGCATTTGATATTGACCGGTTTGTTTGGATTTTTAAAAAAAATCGACGGCAACATTAGTTCAAATTCAGTTTCATTGGCAGTCAGAATGATTGCATTGCAGAGAAGGACAAAATAATATACAATATTCATTTTTAAAAGATTACATTAGGAAGATCATTTTAGATTTTTAAAAAAGTGCAACATTGTTAAGGTTATTATTTTATATCAAATTTTAACTGGCAGACTATTGGCTGTACATAGTCCATGTATTTTTGACTGGACATGGAAGGATGGTATACTTATATTTCTAAATACAGTGGAGCCTAATAATAAATCAACCTCAAAATGTTTTATGCATGATATTTTCTTCACAAATTCGCAAAATGATTAGTTTTTTATCAAAACGTATATATAGAACTCTAAAAAATTTGGTGGGTTTGGGGGGACTGACCTAAATGATTTTTTTTTACTCTACAACTTGTTTGATATTTAATGTTGCGTTTAGAAACATGGTATTAATTATCTAATAAATTTATTCTTTCAACTTAAAACGGCTTCCCAGTGAAGCCAGTTTTGCGGCAATTTCAATGACTCACGTAGTCACAACGGTTAAGAGAAGGATTTTGAAAACAAAAACAGACTAAAGTGTTAAAACGTAATCCCACGAACCGCTACCGAGTTATTGATTTTGCCCCCCCCCCCTCCCTCTTTGAAGCGGCACAGACGAGACAGTAGTCGCCGAATTAAGGGGAAGGGGTAGACGAAATGAAAGGCGGGGGACAATTGCGTCGACGGGGATGTTACACTCTTTTTATAGGATTAACCTATAACTCCACCCAGATTTATGACCCCCTCCTCCATTTTGTTGAAGAGGCCTCCTTTCCAAAAGGGCTTTTTTAATCTTCGTCGTCTCAATGGCTCGTTATAATGCCCCTTCCCAACTTGTTTTCCCCAAATATTCACTCGCCTGATTCCATCACCACTTCAGCAGGCCTTCACGATGGCTTCCTGTTTTTATATCCCCATTGCCTTTTCGTTCCCTGAATCGTTTCCTTAACTTTCCTTTAAAGAAGATGATATACAGTATGACAGTATATATATATGTTTTATGCATGTGTATAATTATGAAAACATATATGAATATAATGTGTATATTGTATTAATGTATGTACTTGTAACGAAATATATATAATATATATATATACATGTTTGTATATATGCATATCAAAAACACTTGTTAAAACATACCCTTCACCTATATCATGCTATTATGTTGTTTATGCATGCCACTCACTCCATTGCTACGATGTTGCAGTCCTCTTCTTTTCTCTTTCTCCAAGCTCTCTATCCTCTTCTCTTCCTTGCCTATCCCTTTCTTCCTTTCTTCTATTTATAATGTATATTATGTATTTGTGTATTCAGGCGTACCCACTACAAGCTATGCTTACTGGGATTCGCGCCTTCTTCCTTGTAATACAAGTTCTCAAATTATATCTTTGTTCCTACGTATAAATTGTATTGTTTGAACAGATGTCAAATATGTTGTAAAATTGAATGGAAGAAAATAAATGTTCATTTGAATTGAATTGAATTGATAATATCATTTATGTGAAATATTATATGCAATATATTGATTTCATAAATATTAACACTATTTACAACCGATGTAAATTTCATTTGTTATAGTTCCATTGGCCAATAAATATGTATTCTCATGTCAGAGAGAACGGGCGGGGCGGGGTTGTCTAATACATGCGTCATAATTATTACTTTGTTAAAGATACTATGTCCCTTTTGCAGCCAACATCAAATTCTGTAGAACTTTGCAGGAATTATAAATATGTCATGTATGTCCTATCTGTGAAATTTAAACGTTAGCAGTGTCCTAATATTCAAATTATGCAAGGAAACCCGTTTACTTGCTAGATTTCACTGTCAGACACTATTGAGTGACTGACTGGCTTTTTTCATCTTTGGTAATAACATACATTAGATGAGCTGTACATGAGCATTACTTTTGTCTACATCAATAACCCACTTCTTGTAATGGCCAAAATTAAACTGATTGAATCTTTGCGCAGCATAAAACGTATGACCATTCGGTACAATGGTCTGAACAATCAGACTATTACTTACTGGCTCTATAGCGCCTAAGTCGATTCGACAACTAATAGTCGTTATTTTCCCACTTAAAGACATTTTCAAGCCCCTTTTTTTCAAGGGAAGTTCTGAATTAGTATTGTCTGTCAAATGCCGTTGGAATTTAACCTTTTCATTTTTTGGGCCTGCAAATGGGACACAGTACCTTTAAAATGTCTGCGTGGTTAATTTGTTTCTTTTGAAACTTTTTCTTTTTGACACCTGACGCTTACAAGCTAGAATAAGCTTTTCTTCAGGTGCTCCTTTTTCGTTTTTTTAAATAAATTTTACTTTAAGATATCTTACCTTATGCTATGTGATTTCATGTACATACTGAACTTTCTGTATTTATGCTATATGTATATTATTTCAAGTGGAAAATAATAAATGAATTGACTTGAAATGAATTGAATGATTTATGATAAGGTGCATTTACGTGTTTAAAGAATGCATGGGGAACGCTTTTCCTGTTCACTCGCCTTATAGATTTGACAGAGTTGGAAAGAGAAGGGGCAGAAAGAAAGAGAGAGAGAGGGGGAGGGCAGAGAGAAAGGCAGAGAGAAAGAAACAATTAAAGAGAGAGCTAAAGAAATAAAGAGAGAAAACATTAAGTATAAGTAGATCATAATATACAAACATAGGTATGCTAAATGTACATGGGTGAAAATTCATAACAAAAAAAATATATATATAAACAAGAAGAAGGTAATTGTGATACGTATTTCAAAAGTTAAATAAAAACCTTAAAGGAAGCGTTTAAACTTTGATTAGATGTAGGCATAAAATAATGAAAAATATTATTCCACCTGACCAAAATACAAAATACATAACTGTCACTAATTATAATTGTCATTTAAACATGTACCTATATTTTTTCAACGAAACATTTCCAAAAGAAATACAAGCATATGGTTACCATATACGTAGTTGTATGTGTGTGTCTTTGCTCGTAATTACTTCCCCCTTCACTAGTCGTCTGCGCATTATAATTTCATTAAGAATGTGCCTTTCGAAGTTAAGATGACTGTCGAAGATAAGACCCTTTGGAGGCATCAAAGGTCATAAAAATAGCCGACTATTCAGTTGGCCAAAACATGTCTTATTATAGCTATAGAACATGATAACAGAGACGCATCATGAAAGGGTAAGGGACGCCGCATCATAAAAGGCACACAAGCGAGAGGAAAGAACACGCGTAAGTAAAGGAAAGTCATTCGAGGGAGTCTAAGAATCGGAATGTGTTTAGCCAGTATTGAGATGAAAGGCTTATTCAGACCCCTATAGTCGGGCTTCTATTTGGGTTTAAGGGATGAGTGCCTTTTCTCTGACCATCATCCCATTATGAAAGGGCCTAAAACAGATCAATAAAGCATGAGCGGGAAAGAGAGGGACGGCGACCGATCGGCTCGACCCCGTTCATAACTTAAATACACGCCCGATCACCATAGCATCGACTTAAACAATAATCCGCAAATCTTTGTACACCTGCTAAAACTCATTATTGAAACTCGACCAATAACACGTTGGATTAGAATTTTACGTTTTATAAGTTTTAACATTGGAATGATATTTATATACCTGTATAGATATACCTTTCCTAGAACTTGTTTGAAAGAAAGAAAATAAGCAAACAAAACTGAGTGTTACATATCGAAGGGCACATTTCATAGAACTTCACCTCAGAGTAAAGGCGCATATAGAACGAGAACGTGAATATAATAAATGTCTTACAAAAAATCAAAAACTATTTTTAAAAAGCTATACATGAACAGAATTACTTTTAAAAAATCATGGCGATGAACGGAGACAAAATTTCCGGTTCAAGTCACTCAGTGGGCCATATTCACGATCAAGAAAGTATAACTTCGCGAAAGTATCAAATACATTACCGCTCGTTCTGAAATGTTAACTTATCATGAAAACTACAAATTAATGTGAATTAAACTTGCCAAAGACGTTAGTGCCGGGTTTGCTATTCGAACCATCAACCCTTGGTGGATTGAGAGTCAAGTGAATGAACCACGACGCCTCCACAAAATCAATTGGGAAAAAAAAACAATAAAAAAAAACAAAATGGGGAAAAAAGTTGGGAAGGGCCACTTTAAATTATGGTTAACTTTGATATCTTATCGGGGCCTTGGCTACATACCCTATACATTATAGAGAAACCCAAGCCAAACTGAGATGTTCCGCGGACAATAGATTATCTATTATTGTGGTCCTTTTATCATTGGTGTCCCACGCAAAGGCGCAGTGGTATATATCCTTTTTAGCAGGTTGGCGAAACAAATCTATAAAATGCGCTTCAACCGCCCGAGGGTGTGTGATGAATTTAAACAGGTACAGATCGAAGCCTCTCATGTTCGACCATGTGGCTGTTAGAACTTCCGTAAACTTAAACATCTCGAAGGTTGATGTCTTGAAGAGAAATAAATATTTATTGTTGTAAAAATTAAAGAAGAACACCGTTTTTTATTCGATGGCGCCGTCTTCAAAAAAATGAACGTCGCGTTAACGAGGTAAGTCTTTGTAATTCTGTATGTAATTGGCACTGACCATCAAGACTTGCTAAAACTGTAGTGTGATATATAGCTAAGGTCGACTTTTAGATTCTTGAAGGAAATTCAAGATGGAACATTAAGAAAAGATTAGGGGAGAGCAATGCAATGTCGAATAAACTAATAAAGAAATATCACGTCTCACTCTGTTTCACTTTAACCATGCTTGAACTGGAGAATTTCTAAAACTATAAGCCTCACAAAGCTGAGGCGGTTGATTTCGAGGGGCTCTTGAGAGTCATAATCAAGTTATTAATTTACCAACAAAAAGTTTATAGATGATATCTGCAAATTTTTATTTCAAGCCAATTAAAAATAATTCTAGTTAAACACTTAAAATGGCAGAGTATTGTTTTTGATAATATATTTGATCCGTTTCAAATCTAATTTTGGTATAATCAAATAACTTTCCACGTATACATTTGACACACATTGTTTACATCGTTATGTTTTCTTCATATTTATAATCTAAACATCAATTTATGAAAAGAGCTCCTTCACTAGAAAGTTTCTATCTATTTTTGACAAACCAAACGTCTTTTTGTTTGCCTGGAATCAATATGAGTGAATAGATACAAAAAAATGTATAGAGAGAGAAATAGATGATAATACATAAATAAATAAACAAATAAATAAATAATGAAACAATTAATTAATAAATAAATGAATGAATAGATATGAATAACGGTAGAATGAATTTGGTCGTCACTGTGTGGCAGATTTCACAAAACTACTGTAGATAAAAAAAACATTCCAAAAAGTTTTAATCCAACTATCTTAAGCACGCACTAAAAAGATAGGGTCAGAAATATACCTAGCCCATGAAGTTAGAATAACTTTTCTTTACATGTTTCATCGAAAGATTGAGACAATAATGTTATATTCTTGACAGATTTAGTTTATATATTTTCGGAACTTAATTGATCAATCTTAAGAGTCATAAGATATACCTATAAAGCTCTGGCAAGATAATTAACTTCATCTATCAAAAATAAATCATATTGTCGCAATCATTTATGACAAGAGGTAAAGAAATATTATTCCGACTTTACGGGCAACACTGTTATATGGAAATGCAAGTGGATGTAAAACTATTACTCTAAATTCGATATTTTTCGACAGATTCAAAACATGGATTTTATTAGAGAAAGGACAACGACTTGCAATCATTCTTATTGTTAACCAGTCTCTATAAATCTATCAAATTCATTTAGTGATGTGCATAAAAGTCTGACTTTTAAGTTAAATCTATTTTTCATATTACATTATCTTTTGTGATGTAGAACCAATAATCTTTAGCACTATGCTATTGAAACGGAAACTCCAGAGAGGTACTCGGTTCATAACTGAAAGTCATTTAGGTGTCAACATAGATGTATGTATGTAACCCCAGCAATCATGTGAATGTGTGATGCACGTCTTCAAATATTCTTAGCAAGTTGTAAAATACATGTACAGGCAAGGCACACATTTCATTCTCGAGGGAGACAAAATACATGGCCGTTATAGACAGGTGGCCTTTGTAGAGAGGTGGCCACTAAGTCAGGTTTGACTGTACTGTTAAAGGATGACACCTGTATTCTAAACAAATATCATTAATTTTTTTTTTAAATAATTTTGTGTCTTAGTGCTATATGTTTATGCATGACGGCTGACCATAACGTTATCGTATAGCCTATACACTCTAAAAAAGTTCATTATTCTGTAAATAACTTACAAACTCTGTTTGGGGGCACTTGGTAGCTTTTTCGACTTAGAAAATTCTTTAAAATTTACCACAGGACCAATACTTTACCAAAATTCCATCATGGTTCTGCTGTAATTTGCAAGTTCTTTCTGAAACGAGCCTTTCAATAACACACAATCTTTTCAATAACACTCGTCCGCATCAGTACTGGAGAGACTTACTCCCTTTCTTAATCTAATCTAAACTATTTTCAAAACAGATCACTTAAAAACAGGCCATGAAGGTACTTTAAATAAAAGCCATAAAGTATTTGAAGACTTTGAAATCCGAAGTAAGTAGTAGTGCCACGCCCTAAATCTATCTGGGGCTGGGGATACAACGCCGAAACCGCGTCTATACGACTGTACACATTGCATGGGAATTACGTGGCGCCGAACACCATTTTGCGCGGAGATTTTGCACTCGACCTAGTCTTAAATTTCAGACATTAATTTGACGCAATTAAAAAAAAATATTGTTGTTCATTCCAAGTTTAAATTGATTCAAAAATATTCAAGAACAGTAATTAAGTGCATGGCGTAATTAAGTGCAGGTTGTAAGGCAGATAGAGCAGACCATGGTCAATAATGCGTTATGATTAAATAATACTCGACCGCTCTAAAGCTCTTTCACACACTGCAGCATGGTATTATAAATGGGCGATAAAATATGACATTACTTAAAAAGCATTATGCGTCAAAAAATCATTCACATTATCTTCGTAAGAAAATGAAAAGAAATAAGATACATGTAGATTTTATTCACCATTTTCACATTTCAAATGAGTTTTTGAAAATAGCTAATTGCTTGGAATTCAGTTTCTGCTTTGCTCTTTGCTTTGATCATACCTCATGTTCCCTGCAAGTAAAACTATATATACATGTTTACCTTTTCCACATATTTCTATTATATTTATCATTTTCGTCATAAAAGATAAATGAATATTCCTATTCTTTTTTTGAACATCAATCTTAAGTGCTGATAGCGAAAATTGTGATATTTTTTATAAGGGTTATACAAATGCGCAAGTGCTCAAGCAAGTAAAAATATTGATTCGTGGCAGCCTTAATGTTAAATAATAATAATAAATACATCTATATTTTTTGTTGATATAATAAAAGGAATAAATACTTGAGATTAATTTTAATCTTATTTTAGGGGCAGAACAAAATAAATTGAAGAAACTAGAGATACATTGAATTAAATTTGGTCAATTTTAACATTTTTAGCTAATATAACGAAGTGTGCAATTTCATGCCTTCGACTTTAGTTTTTTTTTTCTTTTGGAAATGATTAGATCTATTACGGATCCGACGAATTGCTTCGTTGCTCTTTTGTCACTGCATCAAAACATCATTTCTTTGATCAACACAGTCCAAGCTCAATTACAAAAAGAGAGAAGAAATAGATCAGGTCGTAAGAAGTGAAGTACTTCATAAGCCACGGCGGCACAGGACCACCCTTTCCTTCAATCTTTTGACAAAAAGGAAGCACTGCTTGGCGAGAAGGAAACAAAAAGGGGCTCCGCGTTGAGAGAGTTAACGTGAAAGTTTATTACCCTACATGTTGTGGAGTTAATTAGTGCCAAAGTGTTTTCAATAGGGGCCACTTTCAAACGGGCCCACACTGATTCTTTTTCAAGGTCTATTCAACATTGGGTGGATTCTAAAGACATACGACGCTTTGATGGGAATGAACGATACCCGACGCCTCCTTTTGAAAGGGGGGACCTGTGAATTGGGCTTTAAGGAGGGCGTTATCAAAGGATTAGTGATTTTGTTTTCCCCCTATAGCTTCCGAACTATAACCCCTCCCCCTTGCTGAAGGGGGGCAGATGGCTTTATAATGGGCGGGTTGATCGGGAGGGATTCATTCACCTTTTTGATCTTCCTGGGGTATGGTTGAAGGTCAGGAGCAGTGCGACGGAGGTGCAAGAGGGTGTGAGGGGTGCACATCATCGATATTCTAGCATGTATACTCGGTGACTAGAGATAAATAAGCAACCTGAGGATCCGTCGACAAGACGTTTTGTCGACTAAAACTGGAGTTCCTCGACAGAAGCAATCAATAGCTGGTGAATTCGTGATCAGGTATGACTGTCTTTTTAATTTCTATATTTTCTGTTACGTTTCTCGTTTATTTTCTAGTCGTTTATTTTATTTTATTTTAAGTATAATGAACGACTTACATATTTCAAGTCAATTCAATTCAATTAATTTATTTCCACATAACTCATAAAAACAACAGGGTAAAATGTGTACAACAATGCAGAAAAACCCATCGATATATTACAATAGTAACGACAACATGCAATAAAGAACGATAATTGAGTATATATGTGGGGCTAGCGAAAGCCCAAGGCCTACCAAGGGCTAATCCCCAGCGAGGTCGGGATAAGAAAATAATCAAGCTAATACAATTAATGTTCGGATGTCTTTCTAGATTTTTACTCCAGTTATTTTTTTATTTTTCGCTTTCTCAGTTTTTTTCTTACATTAACTTTGTATTCTAGCCTATATGTTTTACCTGAAGCAAAACGAAATATGATTACACTTACATTACGGTACTATGCTATATATATGTTATCATTTAAATGCCGACATAATTTTATGTCAGAAATTAATTTAAAGGCCTATACTACGATTTGGAATGTTTCTACTAATCACAATTTGACATCACCTTCAAAAGTTTTTACTTGTACATGTGCTATGTATACTACCCGGAGCCGAAACGATCGAAGTGTCATTTTACAAGCGTTGGAATTTGATACTGTGAAATCGTAGCTCTTTCAACGTCACTGTAAGCTTCAATCGTAATCTTTAAAATACACTCTAGAGAGTCAAAATAATTCATTCGTTCTTGCCATTTTTTTTTTGTCGAGATGATCTACAATTCAAATATTCCTCATGAAGTGCATGATTATAGAACAGATTTAGACCCTATCGTTTTCTTTCTAATCCATGTAGCTTGTTACGCAAGTCAACATTTTTCCTTCAAAAAACTTGATGGATATTAAGCATGAAAGGTGCCAGTGGCAGAGTATTTCATATTGATTCCCACTGGGATACCACCCACTCTTATAGAGAAAACAGAGAGGACATTTTTGAGTGATACAAAGACACTCAATCAAATTCCTCAGCCTTTAAGTCAAGAAGACGGTCATTAATCTGGTCGAGTAGTTTTTATCGCTTTGCATCTTCCTTTAAGAAGGAAACAAACAAATAAAAAGTGGTCTTGCATGAGTAATTTACCCATCATTCTGTTTATGAGCGAGGCTAGCCGCCGCCAAAACCGATAATTGTTGCGATGGGGATTATATACTTTGGTGTAGGCGTATAAGCATGCGGAGTGAAAGAACCGAGTCTTATTTCTATGAAATGATTACGAAATCAAAGCGTTAAATATATTATTTTCGCTTATTTAAATCCTCTGTTTCTGCTTGTCTGTCTGTCTCCCCTCTCTCACTCTCTCTCTCTCTCTCTCTCTCTCTCTCTTTCTCCACCGCCCAGGGAATGCCTTCTATTAATTGTGAAGGTTGGTCACATCCCAATGGTTTGATAAGGATAACGATTTGGGTTTATATATTGTGCTCTCCGATTTATGCTAATGAGCCTTCAGCACTAAGTTTCTCTGGTCCAATACATTGTCTACACCCTGCCACGCCACTAATGTCATTTGGCAATTCATTAATCTACATTTTTCGCACTCGACCCAGGTAAAGTAAATGGTTGCAGGTAGGAGGAAGTAAGTCCATGAATACTTCATCGTTTTCATTAGCTAGGGCAGCTATAGGATACTGCCGGGACAATAATCCAAAATGCTATAAGTTGGAAGCGCATGGAGACATTGATAAATATGTGATAGGCGCTATCTGAATACTATCATTTAATTAATTTCAATGCATTTCTAGTCCTCTAGCTTCCTTCTGACACTCCAATTTGCCGAATAGAGTAGAAGTCGAGTGCATGCAGTGCAAGTCCGAAATGTTATTTTACAGAAGCTTATTGACAATGGAGCGAAGCATCAAAACGCCGGTGTGCAAATGTATTCAAATTTGATGCATATTTTTCAAACCAAGGTTGATCTCGACAACCCCTTTCTTTCCCGATATAGCACCAAAGCTCGTATGCATGGTTGATTCCATTCAAACAGATAATGTGAATGGATAGTTCGCCACCGGGATTTGGGAGCAAGCATCCATAAATTTGAATATATTTGCATAAAATTGAATACATGAACAACTTAAATACCAGGATGAACTGGCATCTTGTTGTTGCCTTGTTGGAATAGTAGCTGAAAATTAAGAGTGCATGCAGCTGCAGTTACCTGTCGTCTCTGCGCCGGAGAACTCCTCGGGTCAGCTACGCTACTGGAAGCAGGGATGCTGAAGCTATCATTCACCACCAAGCAACATCGTATTTTCCATGCGAGTGTTCTCCGTTGATTGTCCGAACGCAATTCTTGTTGAATTTATCAAACCTAGTCAAGAACTGTGTACGGACATCAGTGGTTGATACCGCTAGCACCGAGAGCAGCAGGGTCGAGGTTCGGTTGTAGCCCAAGCGATCGAGTGGCGTCTCTGCAGCGCTGAAGGCCGACAGCACATCGGAGAGAACAGGCAAAGTCAGTTGGTGCCGTCTATAAAGGTAAAGCCAAAAAGCATATTCGCGAATTCTTCTGAACAGTCAATAATAAGTAATAACAACTGTATTATGGACATCAAGCTCAATATTCCTACTTTTGCAGGTAATTATTAAATCATTTTCTTTTAAGAGATCAAAATTATTTCTAACAATGTTTTTTTTTACTCTCTCCCACATTACAAAAGTAGCATTTTGAAAGCAACTTACAAGCAGGAACAAGGAAGACTCATTAAATTATTCCGCAAATAGACCATTTTCAAAATATACTCAAATCCATGAATGGTTACCTAGCAATGAGCTATTGCATACACCTGTTAATAATGATTGTATCTCAATAGTCAGAATGCAATTTAGTTGTTGCTAGGTAGGACAAACACTATGGATTGCCCTATCTTTCAACACATCATGTATGCAATTTGCATTCCAACTATCGACATACAATATTGGTAACAAGTCAACGTAATAATTCCCATGCAATTTGAACTACTTGTATGTATTCAACCTGTAGGTAGCTGAGTAATATGTTTTTGATATAACAAATGATGTTATTGATTAATGATATGAAACACAGCACAACTTAACAAACAACATAATTCAAAATACATAGTATATTACAAAACCACATGTGTTTGCAGTTTTTATTGAAATCAGCAATAAATAATTTGATGTATACAATATTTTATTTTGGAATAATGACTAAATATAATTCATTGACAAAAAATAATAAGAAAACTCACAATGTCATATTCCAAAGAGTAAAAATCTTCATGAAGACAGAAAAGTTTTGATTACAAATAAAATGTGACATTTGCTTTAAGAAACATATATCTGCATCTAAATAAATTAACTTATAAAACTATACATATATGGCATCTGGCAAAACATGTAGAATTTGCAAATTACCCAAATCCACACAAAAAAACCAATAGAAATAAAATATTTAAACAAAATAAGAGTAAACTTTTTACAAGCACTTACATATCAAGCTGCAAGCCTGTTTCTAAGTTGTACTAAAATGGAAAAAAAAATATATATAGTCATAAAATAAAATAAAAGGGAAGAAGAGGAAGGGAATGGGTAGGAGAGAAGAAAGTAAGATAGAGAGAGAGAGAGAGAGGGGAGGGGGGAGGAGGGAGGCAGGAAGAAGAGCAATATAAACAAAATGGCCAAACTAAACTGTCATTTTTATAATTTATATTTTACAAGGGAAACTATACAGAATTGTTAGAGGAAAATAGATACCGATACACTTTATGACATTTGACTTCTATTTATAGCAAATCTCACTTCAAATTCATGTTCTTATAACATATTTCATACTTCACAGCTGCCTACAAAACTTAGCATGTATTGATACAGAGAAAGACAAGTATATGTAATCGTATATAATGAGACAAGGACTTGTCATAATGAGAGAATTTTCACAAAAAAAGAGTGTAGCAAAGAAACAAACTAATGATTATTGTCACATTGGTCACATGACTGTGTATAGGTTCAAACATATGAAAGCTTGTTCAGATATGGCACGGTAAATCACCACCAAAACAAAAAAAAAATCGGTGCTAAAACCCCACAACAAATAAGCTCTGTGTTAAAGGTAAAGACCAGTTTTGGAAACGCCCCTCTCTCAAAAAAATTAAATGCAAGCTTTCATCACCAATCATGTGAAAGAATATGTTTGTACTAATACGTGATGATACAAATTTTGCCGGGGAAGTCGGGAAACCGCCTACTAATTGATATACTTGGTAAATTATTATATCTATTGGGACCGAATAGATATCGCGCACGTGGTCACGTAGTCCCATATACATCTTTCTGTGTACAGTGCTTATAACTTTACCTTCCACAACGTTTCTTTCACAATGCAATCGCATGACCAGAAATGGTCTTTATCTTTAAGAGATGTGAAGCATATTACACTTTACGTCATCATAAAAAAAAAACTGCCACGGTTTTGCCACATCATATCTGACCTACCTTTATGGTCATCGGCCAGAAAATTGCTATAAAGTTAATATCAAATAAAGCATGCATTACCGGCAATTCGATTATCTCAAATACAGATAAAATCACAAATAATTACTTTGATAATGTGCAAGTCAAATTACAGTGGTCAAGGTTTGGTGGGCAGGCGTATCCAAACCACAGCTTTGTTCATGTGGATTAGATGTATTCATAATTAGTACAAAATTACATGAATGTTCTTTATGCTGACTGAATAAATTGAAGTGTATCACAAGAAATTGTAAACAAGTATAAAAACAATTCCTGTGTAATTGTCATTGAATGTAAAGAAAATTGCCTGGCTCCAGGGTTATTTTTTTCTTTTCAAAATAGTGTTGGGTTTTTTTCGAGACTGATGGGATCTCAGTCATTTTAGTTGAACTTGAAACAATTTAATAAACAGATAATATACATTCCCTGAATTGCTTGTGATAATTTATGCACAGAATATGTTAAAAGATGTATCTGATACATGTACATATTTAACTTTTTCAAAACATATAAAATGCTATTGATAGATTTCATTATCACATGTGAAAATTAGAAAACATACAATTAAGTGCAGTATAGAATATGATGATGAAGAAAACAAGTTCTCGGTGTTCTATGGAATTTTTTTCAATGAAGACCGCTTAATAAATACTCTGATTAGTATATGAGCATACTTCATATATTCCAGATTTGCGTAAATAAAATGTCGTACAATCATAAGAAATATTTGCTTTATCATTTTACAGATAATACAGAATTCTGAATCACTGATTACGAATATAAAACATGGGAGTATTCTCAGAATCTGTTAACAATTGTTTAACATTGGCAGTATTAAGAACTATAGTTATCATCATGAAAACCAACCTTTGTGTTTTAAATATATTGTACGTACCCTCTTGCCAAATTTCAACACACAAATGGGACTGTAAAACCTGTAATATAATTATAATTTCTCTACAATAATCAAATTGAAGACTAAATGCGCCATCCTATATGATCATCGGAATTAAATAAATGAATAAATCACCCTTGGTAGCAATATTGGACGCCACTCCTGCCACCCCTCCCTCTCCTCACCTCTAAGTCTAAGTACTGATCTGTAATAGAAGCAGTATGAGGCATCAATGAGGCATCAACTGAAAAAAGTTGTTATTTAAATGTTTGTAGATTTATAAATTCCTTCTCTACACGTCAGGATCTCTTTAATGTGTGTTTTAAAAAATATATATTATCCATACTATTATTTCATCCTAGATGCTGATTTTTGTTCTACATTCTATAATACAGCAACAGGTTGCTTTCTCTGATCAGATTCCATAAATCTTCAATCAATCAAATCTAAAGGTTCTTCTCAGAAACTCTAGGAAAGTTCTTCCCACGGGCTGGTGCTACCAACTGGAGGTGTCCCCTCCCCTATTCTGGTTAAGAATAATAAACTCCTTGACAACATATGGTCCTGCATAATCATATTACATGTCATTCCTTATCATATAGGCAAACGTTGCTCATTAAATCAAACGCCTGGCATTTGCGCAATATATATGCACTTTATGATACTGTTTTTCAGGTGGCGCTGCGACCTGGTGTCGTCCTCTCCTCTCATCTCCTCTACCACTTCATCCGCCTCGTCCTCCCTCTCCTCCAGAGAAATGATGCTGATTTGTTTGAATGCCTAGGACATTACTTGCTGGGGGCTGCTGCTACTGGTGAAGTCCCCTCACCTCCTCTTCTGATCAGATTCATAATCTCCCTAACATCTTGTATAATTGTCATAATTCACACCCCATCATATAGACAAGTGTTGCTCATTAAATTAAAAGCCTGATATCCAAGCAAGATGTTCTAGGACATTTCTTCCCGGGGGCTGCTGCTGCTACTCGTAGGTGCCCCCTCCTCTCCTCTACCTCCTACTCCTGCAGAGGGGTGGTCGGCGGTGGGGGCAGGGTTGGGCCGGAGGACGACCTCTGGTCCGCCATCGTAGATCCCATGAAGATATTCCCACATGGCCTCAGAGATCTGCCCGGAATCGGCTCCTACCATGTGAGGGAAAAGGTTGAAATTGAGTTGATCTCTAGTGGTTTACTAAAACTAGGAATTCCACAGGAAAAAGTGTACACCAAAAAAGAAATCTTCATGAATACTGAGCTCCACACTAACTCTTTTTTTTTCACAGACTGGTCAGACTGAATTTTGTATGGTCTGCATGCAAGGCCACCTTTTGTATGAAGATTTCTTTTTTTTTGGGGGGGGGGGATTGGGTCTGCGATTAAAAACTGAGTGCCCTTTTGGTGAATAACTTGTTATAAATGACGTTGTTAATACTGACGATGATACCTTTACATGATCAGAAATACATAAACAACAACAACAAACATTCTTTAAATAAGTACCGCATAAATCAATATAAAGTGAACCAAAACATTATGGTACTCTTAAAACATGTCAGGCAGTTATTGGCACTTTTTTAAACCTAAGAATAAAACATAAAAGTGATTTACTTTACACTTTTTCCTGTACTTTGAGCTATAATGGCATTGACTCATATTCTTTAACCCAGAGTAAATGAGTACCCGGTAGGAAGAAATTCCTTCAATGCTTGAGCCCCCTATCATGGTAGCTCAGCTAAAGCAGGATTAATAATATGATTGCAGGACCCTCAGGGAGAACAGTATAGAAACTGATAAGGCTACCCTATGTAAACAAGACATATTATCTTTATTGTTGTTGTTATTGTTATTATAATTTACTATTATTATTTTATTTATCATTTTTATTATTATCATTATTATCATTATCCTCATCATCATCAAAATTATCATTATTATCATTATCATTATTATCATTATTATTATAATAATAATAATATTTTGCTCTTATATAGCGCCCAATACATCAATCCAACGATGTGCCTAAGCGCTTTACAGATATATTATTACCCCGGTCATCGGATTCAGGCTTACCCGCACACAATGTATGCTCATTTTCCACTCCCTGGGGAGCATTCCAGCCAGTCGCCATTTTACAAGCGCACACTTGCTTATCCAACCGCATGAACTTTCGCATCCTACCGGGTACCCATTTAACACCTGGGTGGAGAGTAGCAATTGCAGGTAAATATCTTGCCAAAAGGATATTAGTGCCGTGTCGAGATTTGAACCCTCGACCTTCGCCTCTCCAGTCAAGCACCTTAAACCACTCGACCACGACACTCCTTATCATTATCATTATCATTATTTGTTTTATTTGTTATCATTATTATCATCATCATTACCCTCAGCAGATGTGTAGAAACCTACCTTGTTTGAGTGTTGTGTAGCCCCCTTTTGTCACTGCAATAAGTTTGTTGTCAATCGGTCCGGGAGGTTCTGGATGAAAAAAATAATGATTGGATTGGATTGGAAATAAAGACCACGGTCATACAAAGACATATCGTAAAGAAACAAACATAACAACTAAAAAGTAAACATCATATTAAAGCCCATCTGCACTAGTTTGGCCAGGAGGGATTAGACCACCCAGCGTGGTCACTGACAGGTGGTTATCTCATCAACTCAGCTCTCAATTAACATAAGAAAAAGAGGATCATGGGGGACCAACGGGCACCGCTTAGGCATTGTTTTCTATATAGAGGGAGCAAGTATCTACTAGTAGTGCAGTGGGGCTTTAAATCATGTAATTTTCTTCAAAGTGTCAAACAGAATGATTTATTGTTCATGATGGGAACCAAACAAGTTTTGTCAAATCATCCAAATGCAGGTAACCATATCACACCCTGAAAAATCATAATTAAAATGAATTTACAACCAAAGATTTTGTTTTTAAATTGAAAGAAGCTGTTTTATTGAAAGGCATGGCACCGAGAGTGACAAAATCATGAAGAAATGACCCTGCATTGACAAAGAGACTGGTAAATACACATAATGGCATTGACATGAAATTGTTAAATGACCAAGTCACCGACCGGACCGAACAATTATATTAGCATGACACTGACTTTGAGGTTGTCTAAGTGAAATAGTTTGGTGATATTTTTGTGAATAACTTTGGTGATATCTTCGTGATATCTTGGTGATATCTTGGTGATATCTTGGTGATATCTTTGTGATTAACCTTGAGGATGTCATTGTGAATGACCTTCTGGACTCACCGGCTTGTTTTGCTTTCACGAATGCCTCCCACTGTTTGAACCATGCCAAGCTTATGCAGTAGACAGAGGAATTAGTGGACTCGTCTTGCTGGAACTCTTCATTCATCTGGAGTTGGAAGGGGAGAGGAAGGGGAAAGGAAGGGAGGAGAGAGAGAGAGAGAGAGAAAGGAGTGATTGAAATGTATATAGCTGTTCAATTGGAATCAAAATGTTTGTTTTCACAGTATCATATCCATAACATGCTCAGAATAACAGCGATACATGGAGGAGAGGCTGTCCCTGTACGGACAGCTGAAAGAAAAAAAATGACCATGCCCCTTCCCCTCCCCCATTTAAAACAGAATTTACAGTTACTATATGCTATGCTACACGATGAGCTCTATGCATGCACATGCACTTTATAAAGGTCCTTGTACACTATACTATAGTTGAAAGAGGGTATTTTGTAGTGCAGCAGGCAACAGGGCATAAGCATGCTGCGCTGTTCTGCTAAATGCGGACGTGCACTTTTGCGTTAAGCAGAAGGTCATTAGCAATAAAGTGCCTTTAACAAAATCAAAAGTATGTGCTTATTTGATACAAGACTTCTAAAATTAGGGTACCGGTAGTTACAATCCATTATCTCTTTCTATAAAGAGTGAAATCCTAATTATTTTTAAATAATCCTATACCGTATGTATCGATCAGACAAAACCTTAGAAGCGAGCTATCAGAAATTTGCCTTATGGCATGTGTTAACGGCCATCTGCCAGCAGCATGATTGGACGAACAATGCACTTACTGTAATGAATGTCTCCATCTCTTCTTTTCTTCTTCTCTCTAATAGTTCCATCTCACCTTGACACACAGAGCATGGAGAGAGACGATTGACAGCTGGTCCTCCACCAAACCTATGGGCACGATACCAAATCGAGATATGAAAAAAAAACACTTTGTGCTTGACATTTGTACTTTATATTATTACTTTAATCTTCTTGCATTTATTATTATAATTCCCAAAATTAACTTCTAGACATTGACTCCCAACAATTTTATTCGCTTATGATATTTTCATCATCTGCATCACTCTTTCCATTAAAATAATTTCTATTCGTCTTCTTTTTACTTGCCCTCGTAATTGTCACTACAATTATGATTATGACATCAGCTACAAACATCAACATGACCGCTGCAAGCAACTTCACCAGAAAAATCCACATCACTCATCTCATCATCTTTACCATCATCACCATCTCAACATTAATAGCCCCTATCATCATCATCATCATCATCATCAACACCTTCAGTATCGCCATCATCACTGCTGAGCACCATCACTTCAACCATCAGAACCAACATCCTCATTGCTATCATCACCACAACCACCACTGCCTTTCTCACAATCACCACCACTAACCTTTCAACAATCATATCCATCAAAACAATTACAACTACCACCACCACTATCATAATCTGTGAAGGACTGTGATACTACCACATCACCCCTCCCTATAATCATAATCATGCAAACACCTCCACAACCATCGCCATTACCATCACAATGTATCCCCATCATCATCATCACTGGCAACACTACAACTACCACTCCCACCACTGCAACCATCACAACCTCCAATATGATAATCATTGCTTACGTCTGGTAGAGGTGATCCCATACTGGTTGAGGTATCTTCAATACTAACTTCTCCACATAGCTTGCCTTCCTAGGCTGCACTCCTGTCGCATACAACAAAAAAACACTTTCTTCATTCTTTGCCAAACATTGAACATTTGACTGTTCTAGCTGTCGAATGACTATGTATTAACGTACGTTTACCAGAAATAACATCTATTCCTGTCACATGGACAATTATCTGCCAATTATTGAGCTGTGAATGCTCTAGGTTTCTGCTATGCATTAATACGATACATCTCCATACTAACGCTAAAATAAACTTCATGTACATTTCGACCTTATAAAGAGGTCCTACATGTTGTGTTTGCTTATTCCAGAACAAGATGTGTTATGCTATTGTGCATCACTTAGGCTAAATGGGAAGTTGCAATCATGTTAAAAACTTTCTACAGATTTACACACAATGCATCTGATACAGAAGATGACATTTAATAATAATCTGGATTTATATAGCGCTTAATACAAAATACCGTCTCCAAACACTCGACAGATATTATTACCCCGGTCATCGGATTAATTCATGCACAATATGCACCATCTCCACTCCCTGGGGAGTATTCCTACCATATGGTCACCATGAGGGCATATGGTAATTACAAAGACAAAGGCTTTTGTCATCCTACCAGGTCCCCATTTCTATCCTGGTTATGAAGTGGCAAATGTGGATTAATACCTTGCCAAAAGACATTAGTGCCGTGTCGGGGATCGAACCCACGACCTTTGAATTTCAAGTCAAGTGAACCCACTCGACCATGACAAATTTGTTGATCTTACCTCCGTGTTTACACAAGAAGTCATGGTTGGTGATTGGCCCAGGCTCTGCAAAGTTATTCAGTTTGTTCAGCCATTGGAGAGACACATAGAAGTGAAGAAAGCTTGGCTAGACCAATGAAAAAATAGTGGTAAAGCAAAATGAGTTGAAGAAGGGAAATTATCTTATTCTAAGTAATACTCTTAAAGGTACTATGTCCTATTTGCAGGCCAAAAAAATGAAAAGGTTAAATTCCAACGGCATTTGAAAGACAATACTAATTTAGAACTTCCCTAAAAAAAAAGGGGGCTTGAAAATGTTTTTAAGTGGGAAAATAACGACTATTAGTTGTCGAATCGACTTAGGAGCTATAGAGCCAGTAAGTAATAGTCTGATTTTTCAGACCATTGTACCGAATGGTCGTACGTTTTATGCTGCGCAAAGATTCAATCAGTTTAATTTTGGCCATTACAAGAAGTGGGTTATTGATGTAGACAAATGCTCATGTACCCTTTACAGCTCATTTTATGTATGTTATTACCAAAGATGCCAGCCAGTCACTCAATAGTGTCTGACAGTGAAGTCTAGCAAGTAAATGGGTTTCCTTGCATAATTTGAATATTAGGACACTGCTAACGTTTAAATTTCACAGATAGGAAATACATGACATATTCATAATTCCTGCAAAGTTCTACAGAATTTGATGTTGGCTGCAAAAGGGACATAGTATCTTTAAGGTCTGACTAAAATACAAAAATACAGGCAATATCTGAAAAATGCTTTACGCAAACCCCAAAAGAGATTAATATATATATATATACAAATAAAGTTCTTCCACAATTTCAAACTCTGAGTCACAAAACAAAATATATTCTTAGATGTAAACCTTACAGATTAAGGTTTCAATGCTACTAGGAATAACACAGTGAGAGTGTGCTGAAAAGGAAACCCTCAATAAATTTACACGAATATAATGTTGAGGTCTTGTACTGATTATGTTGTTTTTCAACAATGTTTCGATAATTAACTACAGTAGATAAATTAAACAGGTGTGTAAACTCAGTATACCTCATTTTGTTCAAAGAGATCTATTACTCTTTGTCTTTCTCTATTGGCTTCTTCAGATGTCTTTCTGTAAGAATGAAAGTAAAAGAAACATAAGATTACATCATTTGAATAAGTTATCATTGAAGGAAAACATGTGCTCTTTGAAGACTCTTCGCTTTAGTTCCAAAATGGTCTTTGTATCACACAAAGCAGCTAAGGAAAGGACATACTCTGTGATTTGTACACAGACAGAAAATTTTGATGACTCTGTACCATATGGCACTATTAAACATAAAATGATACTATCTGTGAAGGTGTAGTGTAGCTAATGAAATTTCAACAGCGCCATCTATGTCATATCCAAATGACTACAGTATAGATCGCGGGCAAGTACCCATCGGTGCCCGCGGGCATTTGCACGCGGTAAAATGCCCGTGTGTCTATAGCACTATTGAAAAGCTCATATTACATGGGTTACCCGCGGGCACATGGGTACTTACCCGCGATCTCTACTGTACGTATAATGTGCCTTCATTATTTCAATCCTAAATAGACAAAGTCTTACTTGTAGAAGAGTACGTAAGCTTCACAGTTAGCAACCTGCATGGTGCTGACCTCAGTGACATAGATATCATCGTATTCATACCACTGGCCATTGAGCCAGTTCACAGCGTAGCTGGTGTAGTGACCACCTAAACAAAGTGAGGATTGAACTTTGGTGACATGAGGTTAAACTACTATCAGAGGAACTGCATTTTAATAAGGAGAGAATAGACAGAAGCAACGAGGAAGAGAGAGAATAGAGAGAGAGAGAGGGGGAGAGAAGGGGAGGGGAGAGAGACCACCTAAACAAAGAAGTGAGGATTGAACTTTGGTGTCATGAGGTTAAACTACTATCAGAGGAACTGCATTTTAATGAGAGAATAGACTGAAGCAACACGGAAGAGAGAGAGAGAGAGAGAAGGGGAGGGAGAGAGACCACCTGAACAAAGAAGTGAGGATTGAACTTTGGTGACATGAGGTTAAACTACTATCAGAGGAACTGCATTTTAATGAGAGAATAGACAGAAGCAACGAGGAACAGAGAGAGAATAGAGAGAGAGAGAGAGAGAAGGGGAGGGGAGAGAGACCACCTGAACAAAGAAGTGAGGATTGAACACTGGTGTCATGAGGTTAAACAACTATCAGAGGAACTGCATTTAATACAGAGAAAAAAAACAGAAGCAACAAGGAAGCGAGGAATAAAGAGAGATAGAGGGAGCTTGAGACAGAGAGAGAGAGAGAGAGAAAGAAAGAGAGGTGGAGGGGAGAGATTGAGGAGAGAAATAAGAAGGGTAGATAGCATTATACACTATACAACACAACATAACATCAATACGGATAAATATGGGGCAGAAAAATTTATAGGAAGGACAAAGACAATCTACAGCTTAACAAGGAGAGATAAATATTAAAAAAAGGATTGAATGGAGGAATATAATGAAATAATAAAAGTAAAAAAAGAGAAGGAAATTGTAGTCTTTAAACCACAGAACTAACAATGAAAGCAAATGTTATAGTATACCTCCAGCTGTACCATGATGGCATATGACTGCACTCAGGTCATAGGTCGCACACTTATTCTTGCAATCTGTACCAAATACAACAAAGAACAGAACAATATATTATTTCAATTATTCAAACTTTAATTAGAAATGGGCTAATATGTTCGATGCAATTTCACAATGTTCTTTCTATCATCTAATTACAAACATAATTTGTTTCTGTCTTCTTTTAAACATCTAGATTTCCTGACTCATTTTTTAAAACAGTAGGAACTATTAATGAATCTTTTGCAAATATAAACATAAAACTTCCTCCACTTCTTCCAAAGACTATGCCAAATAAAGGTGTTTTAAGTTGTTGCATTGTCAGAAGAGATGCTCAAACCTTTCCATATTATGGCAGAATTCCTCACTAACTTATTTGACAGGGGGTCAAGATTATAATCTTTAGGGTCTGCATGCAAATGCCCCCTATTATACATTGTTTGCCAGTGGGGGGGGGGCTACAATTTTGTAGCTCATGTGTACCATACCCCTATAATTGTCAAGCTCTACTTATTGTCTCATTAACTAAGATCAAAACATTAGTCATAGCTTGATGAATGAATCTGAAAGTACAGCAACAAAATCATTATCAGATTGACCTCTGACCTTTAGACAGATACGGTGTCATGTCCAGGCTGTCCAACGGGAAAGAGACATAGTTGTTTATCTTGGAGGAGTAGGAGGTGAACGATTCGTGACGAAACCGTTTCAGATGGATGCAGAGGACTTCTGGTAGTTCCAGGACATGCACGAACTTGACCCCATTTCTGAGTCTGGGTAGAAGAGAGAACAAATGGTATGCAAAATGCATGAAGCCACCTTCAGGTAACTAGGAAACTTTACAATGTGGAGAAAAATCATTCAGAATAAACCAATTGGTCTAAATGAAGAGATGATACATAAAAAGTGGACCCTACAAGACAGTATGTTGGAGGCGTCATGGTACATTGGTTCATTCACTTGGCTCTCAAGCCAAGGGTTGAGGGTTCGAATCCCAGCCCGCCCACTGATGTCCTTTGACAAGATACACATTTGCCGCTCTCCACCCACGTGTAAATGGGTGCCTGATATGCTAGAGTGCTTCCTGTTGGGCAGCCAGCCATGAACTCCATCAATTAATGTTGGAGCGCCAGGAGCGTCACCGTGTGATGGACATGTGTGCTTTAAAAGAAGCCACCGTTATCATCATTATTATAAAATGAGGTTACATCAGATGATATGGTATCAATTTTGCAAAAGCAAATACACTGATAAACCATTTACATATTAAGATTTGTTAAGTTAGAGGAAACAACTCTGGTTCAGTAATTCAAAAGATCGTCTGAAAGGTGCATTTTAAAAACTTACTTTTTACACTTTTCACAGCTGTACATGTTGTCACCTGCACGTAAAAGAGACAGACAGAATCAGATCATTTATGATGTAATATCTCTACTAAAAAATATTAACTGAATTCGCAGTTTTAAGTGAACGGAGGACATTCAAGGACATGGAACATGGTACTAGATTAATATGTTAAAAACATCTGATTTTTCTGAAAAACATGCTCTGGAGCACATCAATCCAAACAAATTCATAGAAGGTTAAAAACTAGATGTATGCATTAGCAAATATATAACTCAGCATAAAGTGCTTCAAGAGAGACAATAAATATGTAAAGAATACAAAATCAAACAATCACTTTTAAAGATCTTCTATTCATTACCTTTGAGTTCATCTGCCGAGAAGAAAGCAGCCAAGCAATTATCAAGGGTGACATTAGGACCCCAGAACCAGCTCCTGTAAAAATTTTAATATGGATACAAATCTCATCTCCATATGAATAAACATTATTTCACATGTTATTACAGCACAAAATGCTTGAAATGAAATGAGAAAGATATGACAGCATTTTAAAGACTATACATAGGTTCACTGTATCATGCATGTACAAATTATAGAGAAAGAGTGTATTTCTGTCTCTGTTTGTTTTTTAAAGTCTTCTGTCTAAGGCTCTCTGTCTCTCTCTTCCTCTGTCTCTCTCTTCCATTCCATATTCCCTTCCCACCACCCCCATCTATTTTCATCCCTGTCCCACTTCCCTCCATCTTTCTCTCTCTCTCTCTCCATCTCTACTCACACTGGAAAGAAGCTGTAGACCCATGTCATCCAAACTGAGTGTCAGCACACAAGACTGTGGACTTGATAAGCACACCTCCCTCCCTCCCTCCCTCGCTCTCTCGCCCTCCCTCCGTCCTTCTCTCTCTCTCTCTCCATCTCTACTCACACTGGAAAGAAGCTGTAGACCCATGTCATCCAAACTGAGTGTCAGCACACAAGACTGTGGACATGATAAGCACACCTCCCTCCCTCCCTCCGTCTTTCGCTCTCTCTCTCTCCCTCCCTCCGTCTTTCGCTCTCTCTCTCTCCCTCCCTCCGTCTTTCTCTCTCTCTCTCTCTCCCTCCCTCCGTCTTTCTCTCTCTCTCTCTCTCTCCATCTCTACTCACACTGGAAAGAAGCTGTAGACCCATGTCATCAAAACTGAGTGTCAGCACACAAGACTGTTGACTTGATAAGCACACCTCCCTCCCTCCCTCCCTCCCTCCCTCCTCTCTCTCTCTCTCTCTCTCTCCCTCCCTCCCTCCGTCTTTCTCTCTCTCTCTCTCTCCATTTCTACTCACACTTGAAAGAAGCTGTAGACCCATGTCATCCAAACTGAGTGTCAGCACACAAGACTGTGGACTTGATAAGCACACCTCCCTCCCTCCCTCCCTCCCTCTCTCTCTCTCTCTCTCTCCCTCCCTCCCTCCGTCTTTCTCTCTCTCTCTCTCTCCATCTCTACTCACACTGGAAAGAAGCTGTAGACCCATGTCATCCAAACTGAGTGTCAGCACACAAGACTGTGGACTTGATAAGGGCACCTCCCTCCCTCCCTCCTCTCTCTCTCTCTCTCTCCCTCCCTCTCTCCCTCCCTCGCTCTCTCTCCCTCTCTCCCTCCCTCCCTCCCTCCCTCCCTCCCTCCCTCCCTTCCTCCCTCCCTCTTTGTCTCTCTCTCTCTCTCCATCTCTACTCACACTGGAAAGTAGCTGTAAAACCATGTCATCCATCCTGTCTTCCGATGAGTGTCAGCGCACAAGACCATGGACTTGTTAAGCATACCACCCTCCCTCCCTCCCTCCCTCCCTCCCTCTTTCCCTCCCTCCCTCCCTCCCTCCCTCCCTCCCTCTTTCCCTCCCTCCCTCCCTCCCTCCCTCTCTACTCACACTGGAAAGTAGCTATATAACCATGTCATCCATCCTGTCTTCCGATTGTCGGCACACGAGACCGTGGACTTGTTAAGCATGCCCTGGATCCGGGCCAGGTCTTCCTTTCCCGGGATGGGAAGGGACAGGTCTTGGAAGGTTTCTTTCTGACAGGAGATCTAGTGTCATACAGAATGAAAAATTATGACATTTGATTCAATGCTCATAAGAAATACATCAGATGCATGAGTAAAATGAGCAAATTTCTCCTCAATTTTTACCGTCATCATCAATAAAATTGTGAAGTTTCCAACATGTTTACATCTTCAAAATCTCTGTTGTTCCATACAAAATGTAAATCCTTTTTTTAATCACTCTGTGTAGTTTTAGTCTATTGTTCAGATTAACTGGTTAAATAGAAAAATTTAGCAATTTAGCAATTTAGCATTACTGCCATTTTTATGAATAAAAGATGAAAAGTTCTATAAAACTTCCTGCATGTCTCATGCAAAGTGGAGGGGGAAAGATCTGGGGTTCATTTCATAAAACCTCATTACAAATAACAACTGCCAGTGCCCCCATTTTGTAACATATTTGCTCAAACTCACTCAAATGCAATGTTTTCGGCCAATCAAATTTCACAGATGTATTGCGACCTGGTTTTCTTTCTAACAAATTTCATGAAACAGGGCCCTGACCAGAACTTACATTTTCACAGGTGAGACACTGGACTGAGCTTAAGATCTTTCCATCAAACACATCAGAGATGATGCTACGATACCTGGGAGGCTGCTTCTTCTTCTTGACTGTAAATATCACGTTCAAAGAAATTGGGATAAGCTTTTCAAAATCTATCCCAGGGTGGAGTAGTAGATGCAGCTTGATATGACCAATCAGACAACAACATGTATACTCAATCATAAACTTCACGGAGATTATAATAGTTTTACATGTATGTGGGCATGTTTCATGTCTCAAAGTAGATGAGTTAATTGATATATCTCATACTAATGACTTGTATACACAAGGTGAATTCCATTGAAAGACAATCATAGCTCAGTTATCATATATCACTAAACATGTAATATATTGAGATGAATTGAATAAATCATAATCCAACTTTATAATTGATTGATATATAAAATACAAAATTATTGTACACAAAGGGCAGAAGAGAGGAGAGGAAAGGATAGACTGATGTTCTCACCATGAGAAAGGGAAAGATTGAGGGAAGAAGTGGGGGAGGAGTGGGGTAGGATTGAAAGGTAAAGAATTGCAAAGAGAGGAAAACATAATACCTCCGGTATCACAGTGGTGGAGGCATGAAAAGAAAAACAAGCACAAAAGATGGAAAGGGAAAGATAGACTGATATGTACAAAAGTGGAGGAGAGATAAAGTGTAGTAAGAAGAGAGAGTGTGAGGAGGACAGAATCATTCAAGAAAAACCAAAGGGATCAAAACTTTACCATGCTCTCTGCTATTATTCATCCCCTGATCACCAGAAGCCATCTCGTCGATGTCCTTCTCACTGTCGTAGACCTCCCGATCATACTTGGTGCTCGATGACGATGTGGTGCGTGTTCGGCTTGTCACTGTCAAAACAAAATTGGAACAAAATTGGAACAAAATTGGAACAAGTTCTGAAATTTGGAAATGAATCTTTCTCTATAAATACCAATTCTGGCAACAATTTTGTTTTCCTCTACTGGGCAAAAAATATTTGATCACGGAAACATTAGCAAGAAAAACATTCTGACAAAATTCCTGTATTCTGAATAAATTTTTTGACAAAACTCTCTGGTAATACGATTTTACTGCTCTTGCTTTTTACTAATCTCATGCAAATCACATTCTTCTACACTGCAACATTCTGTCTACCATCTAAATATAAATCTCAATTTGCTCGTAATTTATACATATCATCTGTTGGAAACCTAGGTCCTGTTGTACTTAAACATGAGTTTGAGGTCATTCAACAACAATGCATTAACCTGTTCACTGTAAAAATTGCCACACTATGGGAAATGTCATGTTTGAGATATTGTAAGAGCCTGCTCGCTGATCCATGTCAAACAATATAAAGTTACTGTACAAATAATTTTGAAATAGCAACAAGACAAAAAGGAATTGAATTTAAAAAAACTAAAATTACCTCTTGGTACTGGGTTAGGATGTAGTGGTTCTGTCTCTGAAAAGGAATCCGTCGTCCTCTTCCGATGCCGATGGTTCTTATCCACCCCATGACTCCTGGGTTCCTCGCCTCCGGCTGATGCTCCGGGATGCAGGGATGTCCTCTCATCAGCATCCTCCTGCGTCTGGGCATTGTAATGGTCATTATCCGGCAAGCCCCCTGTCTCCATCTCCTCTGAGATGCTCAAGGAATCGTTTGAGCGAGTGCGATGGTATGATGTGTCGAGGGATGGGGAACCAGCGCGGGTGCGTCGTCGGGTGGCGGTCTGCTGGTCCTTCTCTGGGTTGTCCTTGACTTCTTCATCGGTGTCGTCCTCGGGGTCCGGGTACACCGGCTCCTTCAGCTCCTCATGGAGACGGTCCATGATGCAGCGAAGGAACTCCTGGGAATCCTGCCATTTGTGAAATATATAACTTTATTAGAATCCATTGTTTCCACTGCTTAAAATAATGGACATATACCATCTGTAAATGAAATGCATACACTTAAGGCTGATATCATTTGATCTCATAAATATCTAAACTTAATGGAACTCTATGAAACTTATGAGAACTTTAAAGAGAAGTTGTAACCTATGGACAAATGCACAAACAGAATTAGGGACTTGTGAGTCTTCTAAAATCATATAATGGATTCATTCACCACATTCAGTTTTTTATCCATGTACATACAGTGAATAATAAAGAAAGACAGAGAGAGATTAGATACTTTAAAAAAAGAAGACTTTTAGGAAATAGTTTAGAGAGAGAGAGAATAATTAGAAGAGAGAGAGAATAATTAGAAAAGAGGGAGATAGAGAAAGAGGGAGAGAGACAGAGAGAGATACAGAGAGAGAGCGAGAGAGAGAGAGAGAGAAGAGAGAGATGAGAAGGAGGGATGAAGAAAGAAGGCACAGGGTGTGACAGAGACACATTGATAGGAATACTCACCTGTTGTGTAAAGCCCTTGAACATAGGAAAGACAGCCTTCACACTGTTTACAAGACTTGATGGAGTCAAATAACCTGGTCTGAATAAACAAGAAAAGCAACGGAAATGACTAGAAATGACTAACCATAAACTGCATTTTTTAACAAATATTTTTGGTAGACGGCTTAACTTTAACTGTCTTCTTGAAAGACATAGAGCAGAAGAGAATTTGTGTCAAGTATACATTTAAAACAACTTGATCCTTGAAAGCTTCTTTTCTCATACAAAGTGGTCATCTTTTAACTTGAACCTTTCCAGTTTTGAACAATTCACCACATGAGAAATTGTTTTTTCCAGTTTAACCTGTTACAATATTTTGTCAAAAATTGCACCTGCAGTGCTTTTAAAGGCCCATCCAGTCCTGAGGTGGTAAACCCCTCTTTAAAAAAAATTTTGCAATGTTAAATGAGATAATAATTGTGTGCTACACAATTCCATATATTAAAACACACAGATCAATGAGCATACATAATAATAGGTCCATTTATATAGCGCAGCTATCAAAATACTCTACTGCGCTTAATACAAAGTATCATATCATTACCCCGGCTTTAGCTGAGCTGCCATAATAAGGTGCTATAAAGAATAATAAAGAATTTCAAGGAATTTCTTCCTACTGGGTACCCATTTACTGCACCTGGGTGGAGAGTGGCAAATGTAGATTAATGTATTGCCAAAGGACATTAGTGCTGCTGTGGGACTCGAACCGCCAATCATGTGATCAAAAGTCTGGTGACATATCCACTAAACCACGACACCTCTACATACATGTATGGGAGTCACCGTTGTACATACATATAGCTATGATGCCCCCCCCCCCTCCCCCGCAATAATTCCTCTTTCATACTGCCACTGCCATAGTTTACCTCCTAGTTTTATTTACATAGATTACTGCATAATTGCTGTACAATTCTTTTGAGAGAGTAGCATCGCATCGCATCGACACCTACCTGCGGCGTCCCCATATGTCTTCCATGAGTCTCTGGTATGAAGCTGCTAGGTAAGGCTTCTTCTCAGTCTTCACAAAGCCATTGCATTCCAGGAAGAAGTGTGCAAATGCTGGGCTACATGGTATACAGAAAATAACGAACACATTGAATAAAGCCAAGTAATACATAAGGGCTCAGCATTAAGTGCTGTGTTGAGAGATCATCAAAGAACTTGTTATCTCTTTGATAGAACTGTTGAACCAAGGTGAATCACTCAAATTTAAGGTGGTGATTAGATCAGTTTCCCATGTGAAACCTCTGTGAATTTGTACCATTTGTTAAATTTGCAAAAAGTACCTTCCACTTCAAAGTTTCTTGTTTTATAGTAGTCAAACACCAATTTCTATTCTTTTTCTTTCCAAACAGAGCATATTAGTACATGTATATAGTTTTAGAGTAAATGGCTACATTTGTATGATAGAATCTTAATAATTGGAGCTCAGAATAAATTTCCCACATGTAGTGGTTTAGATTTTGATTCACAGAACAGAAAGAATATGTACCAGATGGACAATTTCTGAACACATCATATCTATGTTCATTAATGAGGGGCAAAATGCTCACTTTTTTCAAGAAAATTTGCAAAAATTCTGGAATAAAGAGAAAATACGCACACAAGCTGAGGAGGATTAATAACTAGATTTGCTACTTACCAATTAGAAAGAGCCTGTATACCAGCATTCAGGTAGCAAGTATTGCCTAAATTTCTCAGTCCAGTCAGCCCTGGTTGATCAGGCAAAAATATCAAATATGATTTACTCTTCAACAAGTGATAAAAACACATGAACTATTCAAAGACTTATGACATTTAATATGATCAAAGCACTGCATCCTGCAGGAGTACATGTATAGAGGTGAGATCCCACTCCAGACACCATGTAATAATTAAGTTTGACATCGATTTATAAGCTTAAAGCCCCACTGCACTACTTGTAGCTACTTGCTCCCTCCATATAGAAAACAATGCCTAAGCGGTGCCTGTTGGTCCCTCATGACCCTCTTATTCTTATGTTAATTGAGAGCTGAGTTGATGAGAAAACCACCTGTCAGTGACCAGCAGGGTGGTCTAATCCCTCCTGGCCAAACTAGTGCAGACGGGCTTTAAAGAAACATTATTATTTGAGACATACTTATCGGTACATGACACTCCATCTGTAGCATCCACACAGCAGATGTATCTCTTTTGCAGTGCATGCCTGACATATTAACACAAGGTGGTGCTGTTAACTTTTAGACTCATACTCAACTAAAGCTTGAGATATATCATTACAGACATATAACCCTGATAAACCTTGAGTAATATGTCTGTTGTTTCAGTAAAGCAAAAAGAGAGATATAATTTGGAGGAAAAAAAAGATTTAACAAATGGGAAAATTATCTGTATATTATGTCACCATTTAGATGCCAAAAGGAGATTCCTCATATCAACAGGGATCTCAACTTTCAACAATTATTAACTTTCTAAATCCTCCTCTGATTTATCTCATATTTTCACTCATATATATCTAATATCTTACTTTATCTATGTGAATCTGGGTTATATTCTATGAACGGTTTATTCCCCTACAAGTCATATTGATGTTCCTTGAATTAAAGGTAATGCAAAGTTTGGGGAAATTTTGAAAATTGGATGGATAGTAATTCTTTAAAATGTTGATATATTTGGATGCCCCTGTGGATATATTATAAGCACTAGAAAATTTAGCCTGTAAAACACTTCTGCTTTCGAGAAATTGAATAATCAAAATTTACCGGTGCTTCCGGTAAATTTCAAATATTTCAAATAGCACCTAAGGCCATTCCATGGTAGCTGCGACCATGAAAATCTCAGAATATGCAGTTCTGATATATAATTTCCAAACAGGAATAGCAAATCGGTCGATTGTAGTCAACATACATTGTTTTAAAGCTAAAGTGATATCAGTCTTCAGAGGGAGCTATACAACATAAAGAGTTATTATTTACAATTTCATCATTTTAGACTCGATTTCAACCGCGACAACGATCATCGAATATCGTAAAATCACATGATATGGTTCCAATATGTTCATCTTAACCAAATTCATGACCCCATACCAAAACTTTGTATTACCTTTAATTATCGTTACTTCTATTTTTGTCCTTACCTCTTGGTTTGGTTTCATCTCGTGCTATCTCATCGAGGGCTTGAGTGACTGGTGTGTTCACTGTACGGAAACTGGGAATTCTGAGAGAAATGTCGAATATGTAGATAGAATAAAATGCACATAATTATGTCCTATCAGTCATCTTATACACCAACACTACTATGTTCACTGAACTACCGTATACAATACAATCGATGAATCTTACAAAACAAGAAAGAGATAGCTTTTGGTTTTCTTCCTATGCATATATATATAATAGAAGCAATATGGATGAAATTACTCATTCTTGAGCACAAATTTAATTTAAACATGTTAGAATTGTCTCCAAGGTGAACTACAATCAACGTTCGCATGTTAGTATTTATACCTACATGCATGATTGCACATAAATAAAAAATGTTAACAGATAGTATAACTGTGAAGAAAGAAGAACCTATTTTGTTCTCTCTTGGGTAGTTTCGATATTCTCCTTACTGGGGATAATATTCTGGTGCTGCTGCAGCTGCTCCTGAATGTTCCATCTCCTCCTCTTCTGTGTTGTCATGGCGATGATGCTGATGCTGATGCTGATGAGGATGGGTGATGCGTTCCGGCCCCTGGATATTGATCTGTCTCCTCCCTGGATGGTCCGCCACCATGCTTGCCTTCGTCTTGATGATAACGTCGGGGAAAACCTCGCAGTCACAGACATTGCACCAGGTACGTTGAGATTGGAGATTGATGGTCAGTTTATGATTAGCACTCTGAAAGGAAATATTTCAAAGATTGTTATCATAAATTCATAAAAACACACCTATCAATAAGAAATTAAGAATTTCTCCTACACATGTTTGTATTGCAAGTGCATGGAGTGCCCTTTTGATGGACATGCAGTGCATTCGTAATGTTTGTATCATTACATGAAGCAGAACTCAAAAACTTACAATAGTATAACTTCAATTTTCTTAAAACATCTTTAAGTTATCTTGATCAGCATATTCCATATTAGAGCATACTGCACACTAGAGCCCCTTTTCATTGAGAGTGTCAAGTCTGACAGATATGAGCACTATACAAGAACCCACTATTATTATTATTATCATGAATTTAAGATATCGATCTCTAGTCGCGATGGCTCAGTGGTAGAGCAGTGGTCTCCTAACCAGGAGGTCCTGGGTTCGAAACCAATTTCATGTGCTAGTGCCCTTTGGTAAGGCATAAATCCTCATTAACAAGTCCCTCAGGGAGGACTTAAAGCTGTCGGTCCCCTGGTTGCTTAATTACAAGCATGCATATGCTTTCTTAGAAGTCTGGTAAAACAAACAAACCAACAAACCTTTAATAAGAGAAAAGATTATAATTGTGTATTTGAGTACACAACTTGCAATCAATTTGAATTAATCACAGCTTTATACGAGATGAAAAGAGTTCTAAGGTTTACTTTGATTTCCATCAGGAATGCCAGTTAGAATCGATCAGAGGGCCTGAAAATCACCTAGAATGAGCTGTTTTGTACACAAAGAAGCCTAAACTATGGCCTGAAAATAAATTGCCAGGGCCTGAATTCAGGCTATTGACTGAAAATTGGCATCCCTGTTCCATGTATACACAAAAGATTGTTAAAACTACAGTCAATGAGAAAATCATTTATTTTCAATATACAGTCAAACCTGCTTTAGTGACCACCTGTCTACAAAGACCACATTTTTTGTCTCCCTTAAAAATGGTTTCTCATTGAAACATGTACTACAGGAACCTGTCTACAAAGACCACCCGTCTACAAAGACCACTTTTTGTGTTTCCCTTGGGCGGTCACTATAGACAGGTTTGACTGTACTTTGTCTTTCGTTATCCAAAATCATGGAGGCACTGACCGCCCACATACGGAGAGGATGAAGGACTTACTTCTGAGTGTTGAGAGCTATGGTCTGCTACTGATTCTCCACATCCCATATAACGGCAACCAACCTGTCAAATTAATGGATGAGGATGATATAATATGCTAAATAAAATATCCTACTTATAAAATTTCTACAATGTATAATCTATAATATATCAACAAATATGCCTGTTTTGTCATCAAAATTAAGAAGAGGGCATGTTTAGAAACTTCTGTACACAAGAAATCACATCCTGCATTATGATTGTTTAGAGTGATCCAAAATTATAGCAATCTCAACTTCCAACAATTTATAACTTCCAAATGTACTTCAGATTTTTAACTAGTAATTTTGTTTCTCTGATGTTCTGCTACCAACTTTCTAGGTTTTATTCTCCATTAAAGTTAAACTTATTACTTTGATAAAGTTATCTCTTTACAGTTAAATGTTTCCTGTCAAGCATACTTGTAAGAAGGATTTTACTCTACTTTCAAGTTATGTTGTGATATCCTGCTTGATGATGCCAGTAAAACTCACCTCTAAACACAACCACAGACTAGGTCCTTTGGCATCACACTCCTGGCAACGTCCCTGGTTTTAAAGATAGTTTTCAAAGATAGGAGAAAGCTTGATTAATGGAAGAATTCAAGTATCAGGACAGAGGGTGCTGTTTCACTGGAATAATTATAATTACAATTACATTTACAACAAAAATAGGCACCATGTAAGACCGTTTGAGAGACCATTCTGATTTATCATAGATATTCTCATAAAAAGACACTGATTAAGGATTAATAACACATTATATTTGTGACTGAACTAAACATAATAAAGCTTAATCACAAGATCTTCATTATGTCAATAATGTAATGACCTTCATCATGACTTCACGCCTTTCAACTCCTGTCAAATTCAGATGGATTTGATAAACAGCAAATATTTTTGGTATTTTCAAATAGTCTGACAAGGTCTTACAATTAGAATTTCTTTCACATGTAAATTTAGATCAACAAAGATTTAATCTAAAAAGTAAAATACTTTTCAAATATTATTTTGCAAAGTTCTTACATGATGGAAATTTGTTAATTCATGTGATATGGGATCAGTAATCAGTTAGGGTTAACATTAAACAATCAGAATTTGCTTGAAATGTAAACAAACATCTCAATAAAACAAGATTTAAATCTACAAAGATAAATCATAGAATACCAATACCAGATTAAAAATAAAGAAAGGAGGAGCTAATAATTGTGAACACTAACCTGTTTGAAGCTCTCGAAATGTTCTTGTAAGAATCTCTCTACAGTTGTAGAATGCGGGCATTGTTTCCCAGGCTTGCCCATTATTTGTCAGTAAATCTTCCCATCACATATGAAAATGACAAGAAAGAAAATATGGAAAATGCCTAGAAATCTTTCAGGGACAAAATTACAAAGGTTGCATTCACTTTCTCTTCTACAAAACTTCAAAATAAAACCTAAGTCATAAAGCTGCTTAGTCTTGGACCAAATTAAAAATGTAATCAGTCAATCACAGAGTCTAACTCTAATTATAGGAAAGTGAACTGATCTCATATACGGTAATGAGAAAGACCCTCTGCGTCAACTCTTTTTACCCCTCCCCTTTCCTTCAATATATATTCTTGCTTCAAATTCAAATATATTCTTGCTGAGTGAAGTGAAGTCAAGCCTCAAAATCTCAACAAAGTGACATGTTACTGTTAGCAGCTTGGGAGCGCGCCGAGTACCCGATTCTACCCAATTCTGAAATCCAGAACCGAGGAGTCAATTCCGATCTCTAGAGAGTCGATTACTCGAACACGTCGGTACCGAGAGGAGGAGATTTGGTTCCGAGACTCCCACTCCCAGACCCGATTCTTCGGCGCTGGAGTCGATTCCACAGCACAGAGAATGAGAGCCGAGCATCTTTACTTTAGGCCGATGAAAGTTGATCTCATGGTTCTCGTCAGCGCCCGCATCAAATTTTGCTCGCGCACCAAAAAAGTTCAACACTCATCGCTGACGAAATTCCCGCGTCAAAAAGTCCAGATATGAAATTGCCGCCTCAAAAATCAACAATATTTTCGATTGGCTGCACAGGGCCTTAAGTTTAAGTCAGAAACGAGACAGTATAAATGAAAATGAAATGAAATAAAGACCTTCGATTAAGCGGGCGCAGGCGCAAATTTGCGCTCATAAAACCACCAATTGCGCCCATAATCATCTAAAACTAGACGGCAAGGCGCAAGTGTTTTCCGTGAAAATGCGCCCATAAAATATTAGGACAGAAAAAATACACGAATCACCAAACAATTGCCGTGCACGAGCTCTCTACTATATACTAGCTTCGTATTTAGTGTGTGCATTTCTTGAGTCGCAAGCTAGTGCTTGAAGTGAAAATTAAATGCGCCTGTAGCTAGCTAGTTACTATGTAGGCTAGCGCGTGCACGTACGTACGCACGTTCATGCGATCGCTAGATATAGAAGGTGCTGTGGCGCACGCACGTACGTACGTACAAATGTTTCGAAGGATCAAGAAAACAAATCGTCAAATGGAGAAATAAACAAGCATTCAAATAGTCATTAGAGATCTGTCAAGGTTTTTTTGTAGGTCTAGTTTATTATTTCATCTCAAATAGAATTTAGAATTCTCTTATTGACAAGTTAAGAACACCTACGATGTTCTCGATCGTAGTTACTTTCATTTTGCCAGCAGCCGACCTACCGTTGTTTTGGCAAAAAGCTAGCCGCCAGCTTCCCACCGCGAAGCATTCGAGTCGGTAACAGACCGTTCATGTTCTGCCGAGAGTGTGGCGGAAGGTTTGTGTGTGAGGTGCGATTTCGATTTGGGATAGACTTGCTAAGTCCTTTTGACTTTCGATGTTCGTGAAATTAACGATTTATTAATTTTATTCATTTGCTCATCAATAATTTTGGTAATACTTTAAAATACTGTTTAATGTGCAAATTGATGTTCTTAATCAATCTTTCCTGTTGATCACATTAACTTAGATTAAAAAAGTTATTATTAAATTGATCGTAGACCTAGTCTACTTGCATTAAAGCCAATATGAACTTAACATTGTATCTTTGAACTTATTTATCTTTTTTAATTGGTTGTCATTATGATTATCTGTTTTTGGAAAATTGCCCCTTGTTCTTAAGAAATTAGCCTCTACCCCTTGCTCTGGTAAATCCCCGTGAGCAAGGGGCAACTTTTAAAAATAAATTGCCCCTTGCTCCTGGCTGCTTAATCTAAGGCTTTTTTAATTTAGTCACAGAAACCCAAATATCACAGAAAATTTGGAAGAAATAGTCATTGGAGTATGATATTGGTGTAAGAGCGTTACATGTATAATGTACAAGACTCGATACCCTCGACAAGTTCTATTGGTTTGTATATGAAAGATGAATTTGGATCAAAATCCCTCATTCAAATTCCAAATATGCCCGCGAGAACATGAAATCAAAGTCAGATGAAAGATGAAAGTTGATCTAAATCCCTCATCAAAATCTCAACAATGCCTGACGAGAACCATGAGATCAACTTTCATCGGCCTTAGAATTTTGATCTGAATAGATCAATGTTCCTATCCAGTATATATCAAGAAGCCTAAACCTACAGGTAATAATTACACCCCGTTTGTCTCTATGATTTCTCTCACGACTTCCTCTAAATCTGACGTCAGCACACTGAGAATGATTTCTGTTTTCTTTACAGACTTTAGATCTACCCTTCTAAATTGCAAACCTACAATACGCAAAAGAATGCGAGTGGGACCGAAAAAACTTGACCCAGCTCCAAATAATCTAAAGATGGAGTTTGCTGTTCTTATTCTTGGGCCAACGAGCTAATAACAAATATCATACACAAGAAATATCATGAAATTTAACATATCATGCGAAAACTAGAGCAACTATCATCAAGTATATACTTACCACGTCGTAATTTCATGTGAAAATTTCTGGAAAATAGGCGGATCATTCGATTCAATCGAAAAGATGTAATGTTCACAACAACAGATGGCGCTCCAACAAAAAATTACAGCTATGATAGCCAAAAGCAATCTCTGGGCATTTAATAGCTTAGCTGAGCTGAATTAGACAAAAGAATTCCCTCTGCTTAAAAAAACAAACAAACAAAAAAACAAACGAAATACTAATTTTTTGGTCTATAGCTGAACTAGCTCTGAACAGATTTAAATAATCATCTTCTTTTGATACACTAAAACCTCATATAACATCTGAAAGTAATGATCTGTAAGGAAGAAGAAGAAGGGGGAATTAAGTGAAAAACAATAATAATGTAAAAAGATATAAATCTTAAGAAACATAATGGGATATTTCATCAAGAAGGATATGTACAAGAAAACATAGATTGGAAGATGGTGATAGTCCTAATGTGGAAGACAAAGAGAAAAGCAATAATAGGAGGATTAAATGTGATAAAATGAGATATGGACTAAATAATTTTCATAAGACATAAGCTATCACATATCACAGAGCTAAGGGGCGGTGATCCTGGAAGAGAAAGGGACAGGGGGCAGGGGGACCCCAGTAATTTGCAAAATTATGTCCATAGCAAATAGTGCGTGCACTAATAATAATTATGTAACTGTAACCCGCCTGCCCCTCCCCGGGCCACTCCGGGGTCGGAGGGACCGCATTCGTGTTCCCAAAATCTCTGATAAAGGGGTACTTTTCGCGCGACAAAGTCCGACCCGAGAATTGTAAAAAGGGGTGTATTTGACTTTTCACCCGGAGATTTCTTTAACAAGGGGTCTTTTACTTTTCTCTCTTTGGACTCCTGAGAAATTTTAAAAGGGGTCATAAAATATCTTGAATATCATAGATAGGGGTACATTGAGCAGTGTTCCGGATTTAAGGGGTCTTCAAGGGGAAAAGCCAGCGAAAACCCGCGAAAGGGGGTTCAGAAAGTTTGGCAGTCCTCAGATAGGGGTGCTTTCAAAGAGAGGGAACAAGCATACGCGTACCCTAAATAACACTGAGTGGAAGGGGGCAGGAACTGTAATATTCTAGAATGAACATTTTTACAACTGGAAAAAAAAATCTTATTGCTCGGTCGCTACTCTCTCTCTCTCTCTCTCTCTCTCGCATAATATATGTACTCTGACTTTAAATAAATATAGGAGCAGTATTACATTACATATTGTATGTTTCCGGTAATCGATGCAAAGAAGCCGGTCGCGCGGCATAGGGATGGGGACACAACTCTTGGAAAAGTCACGTGATCAGGAGAGTCATACCTAATTTTTTAGGCCCCCCTGGCCTCCATTGGTCATGGAAAGAAATCGCCGCCCCTGTCAAAGGAAAATTCTCTCCAAAATACTCCTATTCCAGGAACACGTCTTCATCATGGCATCATATGCATAATCATCATCGTTATCATCATCATCATCATCATCCTCCTCATTACTTTCATCATCATCATCATCATCATCATCATCATCATCATCATCATCCATCACAATCATCATCTTCATAAGCATCACCATCCTCATCATCACCATCAGCAGCAGCAAAAATAACTAAACAAACAGAATCTACATAATACGTCAGTTATTTCTTTTTACAGAAATGCTTTCATCAACTGCTCATATTACAATGGCATCATTTACCAAGCTGTCTATATACCAAAATCTTTAAGAACAATACAAGCATCTTTATGAGGAAATAATGGCTGGGGATCATTGCAATAGATCATGACGAGCCGTCGTTTAATCTTGTATAAGTTATGGATTTGGGGTCATTGTCTTTTACTGATTTGGTTTATAGAAGACATTCACGAGTTTGTATCACGATTATTTTTTAGATCATTGAATCAGAAAAATGTTGCATTAACGAACCTCTTAATAATGTCTTTGCTTAAACGTAGTACAGATACAGCAAAGGCTGTCAACAATTTAAAGAAAAAAAAAATGAATGAAGTTTTAGTATTATTCTTTTACCAAAGTATGCATGTACTTTGCCAAAATGCTACTTTAAAACGATTTAACAAAGAAAACAAAATAGGTGTTTGTCCCAGTTTGATAGTGTTGATGTTGAATAAGCCAAACCAATCTCATGTCCTCCAATTTCATTAGTTATTGAAGATCTGTATTAAATCACTCAGAGTTGCGATTAGATCATTATCGAGTTAAGTAACGAGTGATCATTTTAGCCACAATCGCAACTCTTTACGTACAATGAAGCCCACATGATAAATGTGAAATACATGTATACATGTACAACATGATTTTCTCAAATCCAACCCACTTATGATTAGGAAAGGGCTTAACAAAAACGAACTGGATCCTTGGTATAGTCATAAAAAGTTCTTGAAAAAGTGAGACAGTGCTAGTTGACGAAATTAATGAATTAATTAGCACGATGGGCAGTTAGCGTAGTTCTTGATGACGAGGCAATCAATCTGGCTGATAATTCATTGTCTCATTGTGCGGGTGGTTCTTCATACAAATGCTCGTAGTCAGATCTGGATGAAAACAAGAAAGTGAGAAAAGAGATAAAGAGACAGAGACAGACAGAGAGCGAGAGTGAGAGACAGAGACAGTGATAAGAGTACAGATAATGAGCGAGAGAGAGAGAAGGAGAGAGAAAAGAGAGGGGAGGGGGTAGAGGGGAGGGGAAGAGGGGAAGAGGGGGAAAGGGGGAGGGGGAGGGAGAGGGAGGGGGTCATGCACAAATACAATACTATTATATTTCTATATAATCACGCTAAGAATTAAGACAGAGTTAAAACCTCTCTGACAAACACAATCATTATTCCTCATTATCATTCTTCATTATCTAAAAAAGTGGGAGAAAGAAAGAGAGAGAGCAAAATAAAGAAGTGTGGATAAAAGTGAGTTCGCCTTTTGGTTTAAATGAAGTCGCAAAGATATGCATCCAACTTTTATGCATTTTTGTTTTACAATAACCAAACAAGTATTAGAATTGATGCTTTACAAGAGGCATGTAAACTCAATCTGGAAGCATAATATACTCACTCATATCTCTCTCCTCCCGTTGTCGGGGTTAAGTAATCATTCTCGACATCCTCGTCGCCTAAGATATCGAGGTAATCATTCTGCACTTGCTCCCGGGCTTTCTTTTTAGTATGTCTACCGACGACGTCCTCATCGAATGAATCGTGGTATTGCTGAGCTGGTTTCTTGCTGTTGCATAAAAAGAGCTCATATGTGACAAAGTATATTCAGTTGAATTTACAGATGTTATTTAAATAATTATTAAAGTCGCACGAATTTCGTTTTTTTTTTAATTATCCTGATTTCCATGACTGATATTGTTAATATGTTCAAAGTTATATATTACGTTGAAACGAATTATCTGCGACATAAACATTTTACCCGATAAAGAACAATAATGATTTTAAAATTCTTGAAATAATTAAGTAATGACGCTTGTACTCCTTATCAGATTCCATGGCATCGAGGGGTGGCATTTTTTTGTTTTTTATGCTGATCTCTTCACGCATACATATACTGGCCTCCTGAAATTACTGTACTAAAACATTAGGTTAGGTTATCATTCATGATGATTAGGTTTGAGCTATCATTCAATGTATATCGCCTCAAATTGTAGATGGAAACTAGGAATGGAATTTCTACCTCATGCGACAGATTAAGACAATGAAATTGATAATATACTTTTGGATAATATAATCAAAAATAATTTTTTTTTTGGAGCAATAGAATAAGCATTTTCAACTCGAAGGAAAAATTCTTGGAGCAAATGAGATACATCGACCTTCGGGTAGAATGATTTATTTACTTACGTGAATTTAACGTAATTCTGTTTCTGTTTCTGTTTCTGTTTCTCTTTGTGTTTCTTCCGAGGACTGCCTTGGTAGAACTGATCGATTTCAGCATACTCAGGATCCTCATAGTAAGGCTTTCTTTTTACGCTTTCTCGAGGCCTGTGCAAAGAGTTTTAAAAAAATAGGCGTTTCAGATGGTAATGTATATTGGTAAAGTTATGTATTTCTTTGAGAAAAGAGTAATGAATTGACATCACATTATTGGCTTATACACTCACACATGTCTTCACTATGCTCACTGGCTTGTACCATGAATCTTTCATAAAGACTAAATTTATCATTAGTTTTGTTTGTAGTAACTAAATCTGTAAACGTACATTCAAACGAACCTGCATTAAAAAAAAAAAACCTGTCCATGAAATCGTTATTGTTGTTCTTGCTAACTAAGGACTTTATTGGCTGTACTACTAGTATATCAGGGATACGGATCCAGGATTGTCTGAAGGGGGGGGGGGGGCGGCGGCGAAATTTCCAGGGTCGGCCTCACAAGGTAATAAGAGGGAGGGGTGAGAATAATATTGTTTACACCTAAGTTCTTATCTTTCATGTTTGCTGGTTTGTTTGTTTGTTTCTCTCTTTCTTTCTTTCTCGATCAATAGTGGGCCGCTGCATTTTCGGCGACTGGATCAATTAACCCACATTTTTTTATAACAAAATCTTACAAGGGTGCTGGAGGTCGTTTGTAGGGCATCCTTCCTCCTGGCCCTGGTCCGGGTGGTCCGAGGTTGTGATGCCGATACGCGTTGTTCATCCTCATCTGTTTGTGGTAGTACAACCTGTCCTGTTGCGCGTGAGGGTCGCAACAAGGTTGGCACCAGCAACACAGGCAAGGTCCACCGCAACCTGCACAGCACCCGGTATAGGGATCGCATAATTCCTGCCAACATTCAGTACATCTCTCACTACAGCCAGCGCAAGAATTAGTGCATGACTTGGGGCAGAGGTCACTTAATTTCAAGTTCCTGAGGGAGATACAAGATGAGAAAAACAGAGAATTGAAGTAAATCAATTGATTTAAGACTTGCCTTTAAAGATACTATCATGTCCCTTTTGCAGCCAACATCAAATTCTGTAGAACTTTGCAGGAATTATGAATATATCATGTATGTCCTATCTGTGAAATTTAAAAGTTAGCAGTGTCCTAATATTCAAATTATGCAAGGAAACTTGTTTACTTGCTAGACACTATTGAGTGACTGACTGGCTTTTTTTTCTTCTTTGGTAATAGCATACATGTACATAAAATGAGCTGTAAAGGGTACATGCATGAGCATTTGTCTACATCAATAACCCACTTCTTGAAATGGCCAAAATTAAACTGATTGAATCTTTGCACAGCATAAAACATACGACCATTCGGTACAATGGTCTGAAAATCAGACTGTTATTTATTGGCTCTATAGCTCTTAAGTCGATTCGACAACTAATTGTTGTTATTTACCCACTTAAAGACATTTTCAAGCCCCCTTTTTTAGGGAAGTTCTAAATTGGTATTATCTTTCAAATGCCGTTGGAATTTAACCTTTTCATTTTTTGGCCTGCAAATGAAAATGTGAAAGAAATACTAAGGTCTACAATTACAATGATCCTATCCACTTTCTACATAGTTATTATGTATACGTTTTAATTCAATTCCATTGTTTATTGCTCCCCCAAAAAAAAAAAAGAATTGGCTACAGGATTTCATGAAAATCTAAAATTCATTACGCGGCCGGGCATTCTTCACTTTATTAGTAAAACAAAAACGAAAAGCAAACAAACAAAATAGGGAAACAACAGAAAAGTAAGAATGAAGAAAAAAAATGTCTAAACTTTAAACTAAATTTAAACTACAATCCAATACATCCGCTAAAGCGGCTTTACAGGGAAGGACTGAAATGTCAACAAACATGAAATACGCTATAAAAAGAACAAAGTATTATTATCATTATTTCTATGACGTCAAATTCAAAGCTGACAAAGGTTATATCCGCTGAAGCGGCTTTAACGGGAAATCCTTTTCATACATTTTGTCTTCATTATGTACATTTTGTCTATAGTGATCACCTCCAGTACGGTGGCCGAGTGGTTAAGGCGTTGGACTTAAGTTCCAATGGACGTAATGTCCGCATGGGTTCGAACCCCATCCGTACTAAAAAGTGATATTTTTAAAAGATATAATATTATTATTATAGCCCCCTTATAAACCCTTTTGTGTCTCTCGCTCTCAAATACATTCATTCAATTAATTTACATTCGCCATAATGACGTTGTACATACTTAGGCTGATACAGGATTGTTCAAATGAGCTATAAAAGAACAAAGTATTAATGTTATTTCGCCGACGTCAAATTCAAAGGTAACATATCCGCTGAAGCGACTTTAACGGGATATCCTTTTCATACATTTTGACTTCATAATGTCTATATTGATCACTTCCAGTACGGTGGCCGAGTGGTTAAGGCGTTGGACTTAAGTTCCAATGGACGCAATGTCCGCATGGGTTCGAACCCCATCCGTACTAAAAAGTTATCTTTTTAAAAGATTTATTATTTATTATAGTCCCCTTATAAACCTTTTTTGTGTCTCTCGCTCTCAAATACATTCATTCAATTAATTTACATTCGCCATAATGACGTTGTACATACTTCTTAGGCTGATACAGGATTGTTCAAATGAACTATAAAAGAACAAAGTATTAATGTTATTTCGCCGACGTCAAATTCAAAGGTAACATATCCGCTGAAGCGACTTTAACGAGATATCTTTTTCATACATTTTGTCTTCATAATGTATATAATGATCATTTCAGTACGGTGGCCGAGTGGTTAAGGCGTTGGACTTAAGTTCCAATGGACGCAATGTCCGCATGGGTTCGAACCCCATCCGTACTAAAAAGTTATCTTTTTAAAAGATTTATTATAGTCCCCTTATAAACCTTTTTTGTGTCTCTCGCTCTCAAATACATTCATTCAATTAATTACATTCGCCATAATGACGTTGTACATATTAGGCTGATACAGGATTGTTCAAATGAGGAGGGGGGGGGGGCGGGGGCGGGTTCCGACAGTATTTTTTCCAGGAACATACAGTCTGATGGAAAGGGAGCGTTTTTTCCCCCAGAAATATTTCTTGCACTAATCTATCTTGCGTGTGTGTGTGTGAGAAGGAGGGCAGTGAAAAAAATCAGATATTCCCGCCTCAGTAACAACAACAACAACAAAAAAAAAAAAAACAGAAAGAAACGTTTCAAAATGTTATTATGCCGGAAATAATTTTTACACCGGAAAATCCCGTCGGCCCTCACAATACACAAAAAGCGTAGGCCATTGGAATTAAAAAGAAAAAATTATACTCATAACAAAGGCTTGTTTTTTCTCAATCGGTGGGCGGCCTCCTTGCTCTTACCATTTAATAGGCTTTTTATAGCATGCGTAGAGACCGCTTATGATTGCAGACAATGTCAAAGATCCCAATGTTCCTATCAAGACACCAAGCAACATTGACATCATCAGCTGATCTGTTTGAAGATTAACAACAAAATAATGATATCAACATGTTCAATTATGTTAAATGTGCTCATCAAATGATAATGGTAAGGCCTACACGTTTTAAAATAGAAGTTAAGATTATTACAGAAAAAATGATATATAAATTACATATGACTGGGCAGAGGATTCAAATGCAATTAGGAATGAAAATCGGGGGTGGGGGGTGGGTAACGGTTAAAATTCATGAAAGTTCAAAGAATTAGTGGTATCTGAAGAGTCTGCGGTGAATAGAGAAAGGGAGAGAGTTTAAATTGAGGTAGAAAGGGTAAAGTAGAATAATGAAAAGAAAAGATGAAACGGGGAGAATAACGGGAGCAACGAATGGTGAGAGATAGGGAGAGAAAGAAAGAAAGAGAGAAAAAAGAGGAAGAGATAGTGAGAGAGAGAGAGAGAGAGAGAGAGATGGCGAGAGAAAGACAGTAAGAGAGAGAGGGAGAGAGAAAGAAAGAAAGAAAGAAAGGGGAGGGGGAGAGAGGGGAAAAAAGGGGGGATGGCAGAGAATAGAGAAAAGGGGAAAATAAGAATCAGAAAAGGAAGAAGAGAGGTAAGAAAGAAATTTGGATGTCGGGGTGAATGGAGTAATGTCACAATATTATTGCAGCGGCAAAATAATAATCTCTATAATGAGTCTTAATATGGGGCGTTGCAAGAAAGTTGCAATCAATAATATTGCAAATCCCCAAATCAAGCGTAAGTCTTGCGATTAATTGCAAATTTGCAATTGATCGCAACTCAACTTTCTTACAACACCCCATTAGTAAGAAAGAGAGAGAGAGAGAGAGAGAGAGAGGAGAATAAAAGCTAGATCTAGTTAACTTAATTTAATTGTTAAAACTTTAATCCTAACAAAATCCTGGGAAATTTAGGAGACTAGTGGGGCGTTGCAAGAAAGTTGAGTTGCAATCGATTGCAAATATCAGTTGCAACTTTTGCAACTTGCAATCAATCGCAACTTTCTTGCAACGCCCCATAACTACCTTTGCATCCTCCTCCCAGATCTTCAATGGTCTTCAGATCACACTCCATACCCAGACATCTCCTCCACTCGACCTGACGGCCCGTCACCCGATTACAAACACCCTCCGAATCGTCCCTGCATCGCCTCCATCTCGACTGTTTTCCAACGCCACACGTGACATTGCAGTGCCGCCAGTCTGACCAAGGAGGTCCAAAATGTGCGTTTACGTCCATGGCATCATTAGTGAAATCGTGATCATTGGAGTCCACTCTGTCATGCTGAGAACTTTTCTCGGTGTCTCCAAACCCCAAACCTTCATAATTATCATTTATATCATCAACGTCATGTTTTTGACTGAGCCCCTCAGCGAGAGCATTGAGCTCATTTTCGATATTATGATCGTCAATTCGATTTAAGTCATCATCTGTTAGTGTCGGATCATGAAGTGGTCTTAGACTGGAATCGCCTGTCCGCCTGAAACCAGCGCTGAGAACTCTTATCCTGCCCCTACCGGTTTGATCCGCATCTTTACCGTCTCTGGCACTGTCTGACTTTATTCGCGATTTTCTTGAATCGCCGTCATAGGAATTTATTTGATCTCGTGGTGTTTGGTCATCAACGATGTCGTTGTCATCTTCACTGATTACTCGTCCGTCAATTTGCTGACCCCGGCGGCTACCACGGCGAAGTCGAACCCTTCTCCGTCCTACATTTTCTTTATCGACTAAACCATCTAAGGGATCTACAAATTGGCATCGGTAGAAAATACAGACCTAAATGTTAACATATCTCAATAAATATATCAATGCAGATGGATATACCTTAGCACGCAGCAAATGTCAAAACCATTAACACAAGAAGAAGAAGAAAAAAACACTCATTAGGCCTGTTTTGTGCATTCATGTTGTGGCCGGACAAATTGGATATGCGGATAGTTGATTTAAAACGGAAATTTGAAGAATTTGCAATATTTTATAAATCTTGTAATACTTATGTTAGGCAGTATTATAAAGGATAACTATTTATGATGGTCAGTTTTATTTAATGCATAAATTTGGTTAAATCTGAATGCAAAAGTGACGGCTTCAATTTTTTGAGCGTCCGGCAGGGGCGGATCCAGCCGGCGGCAAGGGAGGGGGCCTAAAAAGGGGCCCACTTCGTGCGAAAATTTGAAAATCGTGCCGGTCGACTTTTCGCTCAGTGGGGTAGTGAGCACCCGAAAAATTGCCCTACGGAAGGGTAATTTTTCCACCGCCCCTTGGGCGCCAGGGAGGGGCCCATCTTTTTTTCTTCAAAAAAGGGTGTTTTTACCTGTTTTTTTTGCTAGGGGAGGGGGCCCGGGCCCCCTCCCTGGATCCGCCACTGGCGTCCGGACACATGATAAATTGAACAAATTTCCGTGCAATATTTCAAACACCTGTGAAAATCTATGTTGAACAATATCTTCAATGAAAAATATACTCATGGTGGATAGTCTATTTGATGCTTATTTTTCATTTAATCCAACGGCAAACGTGACAACTTTATTTTTTGTCAAGTGTCCGGACCGGTCCGGACCCACAACCCCCGTTCTACGCGTCACCCGCTCGCTTGTACGAGATAATATTATTTGAGACTTAAAATCTCTTGCCTCAATAAACTGAGAGAGAACAATAAATAAAGAAATGACTATTAGAATAAAGAGAAAGATTTGAAAGGGTGAATGAATGTGTGTGTGTGTGTGTGTGTGTGTGAGAGAGAGAGAGAGAGAGAGAGCGCGAAACCGATCGGAATTCATTAACCTACCTGATGCTCCACAGGCAGCTAGAAGACATACCGAGAAGAGAATCGTCCATAATAGATGCATCTTGATGCTTCACTCGTCACTGTCATTGTTACTGCTAAAAGAGATCCTTTACATCCCGAATTTACATGACGAACCACTGTTTTGTTTTAATAAGATACGATTCTTAAGGTAGTCTTTCGAAAAATAATTCTTTCCGTATCAATGCATTTCTCTGTTGATAGTGTCATCAAGACGTAGTAGAAATACAAGACAGTGCGCATGTAGCCACAATGCGCACTTTGGTAACGCAAAGGCGCCATGAAACTCATGCAGTATTCAAATGCGCAAAACAAATATTTTTAGCGCACACCACTGCACTACGCACGAGCCAAAAAAAGATTGGCGCCAGATATTATATTGATAAAAATTATATTCTTTTCATATTCGTACTCCTCATGATTTTCATCAGCGCATATTTTCTCATTTCATGAAAGAAGATAGGCATGTGACGAAGAGATCAATCGATGTGTACCTGTAGAACGATGGGCGAGGCCGCTTTAAAGAACGGTAGGCCCTAAAGAAGTTATTTGGAATTAGGATGATTCAAATTAATCTTTAATCCATTTATTGGATCTAGATCCAGACCCCCCCACACCTTCTGACAATCTAAGATTCTTTGTCGCCCAATGAGATTCCAAACAGGTTGATACACTTCTTAGCAAATTACTTGGAATGTAATTTTATTATTGAGTCGTATATTATGCAAGGTCTCAACGAATTTTAGCAGAGCTCGACGAGTTTTATTACAGGGCATTCGCGTAATTTACTAACACATAGACTCTAGGCACAATTTTGTATATAGAGGGACCATTCTCTCTTTTTCTCTCTCGTCTGTATCTGCGCCCCCATCTTACGAAGCTGCAGAATCAGTGCACTGAATATCATTTTTCTTTCACAACAGATGCTCTGGAGCCGTCGGACCAGTGCCACTCGAAGAGGAACCCCTTCAGTATCCCTTCAGAGAGTCATCGACAATGTCCTATGAACGCACCCTGTAGGATCGGATTCCCTGATCAGCGTCATCATCATCCAAGCGGCCTTTACAACGGTAACCATCGGCTGACACAAGCTGCTTTTCCTGACGTGACCCAAACGAGTGACAAGCTGTGCCAGGCTATCGAAAGTGGAGATGTTGAATTTTGCAGATACTTTCTTTCAGTAAGTGGCAGACTGTTCTCAGAAGGAACATTTTTACCCCATGTTAAGTGTCATTGAAAGCCCTGACCATGTTGACAGTTATAAAAAATAGACAAGAGTTACGATCTCTTTATGAATAGTTTGTCAAGGTATCGGATCTGTACGGCCTAGCTACACAGACATTATAGAATTATACAATTGTATCGTAACTACTGAAGGGGCTGCCCGCCATGTTTGAACAATACTGAATATACTATAGGATTTCCCGGCGAAATTCGCGAGTTTATCATCTAGTTTTAAAAAAATGTATACATTTAATCTTATTAAATCATACACCCTCTGAGTCTGTAAAGCGGCAAGTTTGCCTTGTTTTCTCTGTTTTCCTGTTGTACCACTTAATTTATATTGAATTACTTATATAGTTTAGGGACAAGCCTTTGATAGGCCTTTGGCCTTTGTTTGTCCCCCCACATTTTGATACTTCTGTTCTGCTGTGTTATTTGTTGGAATTTACTTTGTATTGTGTATGTTTGTAACTTTGATTTTTATCTAATGTGCAAATAAAATGAATTGAATTGAATTGAATTCATTTACTTTGCATTTAAGTTAGCGCAGATCGGCTTTGCTATGCCAATTATCATTCGATTTTCCCGTTTTTGTATTTAATTTAGGATTTTGGTCGAAGGATTTCATAGATCTGTCATTTAATTTAGAAACTGCTCAACTAGCATTCAAATTAATCGTCACTTGTCGAGGCGTCATTTTTATCATTTAAATTAACACCTGTCATTCGTATTTGAAATTATGTTTATTCAAGTTAGGAATGTTAGGGGGGAAATGCAACGCACGTTTACAGTTTTAAAATAATGCAATTAAAATGCATGATTTGCCATTGGGTTCTATTCTGTTATTCCATTTATTCATTTCAGGACAATGCATATGGGTGTAGTCAGACATTAAGTAAACATGAACATTTACAAACATATTGGCCCGAATTCACAAAGGAGGTTTGTCGAAAAACCTAGGTTTATGTGCGTCATATGACGCGTTTCGACGCGTTTCAGACCAAGGTTTGTCCTTTGTGAATTCGGGCCATTGAGATTTTAGACCATCAAGTCCGTAGATGCAATTCGTTTTTTTCTTCTTCTTCTTAACAATCAAACTTAAATGCTGATGAATATCAGATAAATCTAATAAGTTTAAGTGTTTAAATGCAAGAAAATAAAATATGATGAAATACACATGAAAAAAAACAATCTTGAAAGAAAAAGAATGAGCTATAAAAAGTGTGTAATAAACGAGAAATGTATATTGACCATCAATTTAAGTGCACAAAGTGCTAATTTGAATGCTACAAAATGAATTAGAATGGTAAAAGTACACCGTCGCGATGTCAGATAATCGTGTTGCGCCAAATCGAATGACCAAATAGCGAAAGAAGCACATTGTTCATTAATTTGAATGAAACATACATATATTCTAACGAAAACTTCATAGATTTGAAAACTAGAAAAAGGAATATAAACCCGAGATATACCTGACAGCATTAAAACCATCGAATTTGAACGCAAGACAAATTAATTTTAATGACAAACTCGCGAATTTGGCCGGGAAATCCTATATTAAATGAATTAAGAGTCTTTTTTCACACCCTTTTATAACCCTTTCAGCAAAATATAAACTGGAATGCAATCCTCGTCCCTGACAGCAGAGGTAAATACACTTCAAACCAGCTTCCCCTTCACACCATGTTCCTGTCAAGAAATGTATCACTGGACAGTCCTGTCCTGCAGATGCTGCTCTGTTCAGGTCTGGACCTAAATCTCAAAGATACTTTTGGTCGTACCGCCATGCACTGCCTAATGAACCGGATACACTCGAATATGTCCCACTCGAGTCCTTGTGCGAGTCGACCCCGGGATTTTGACTTGACGGTCGGTTGCGTGGAAACGTTGGTTCGAGGCGGTGCGGATATCAACTGCTTGGATGGTTCCAGACAGACACCCCTGCATCTAGTGGCCTTCTACAACATCCCATCTTGCGTAACCGTTCTGGTTGGGTTCGGTGCGGAAGCAGATGCAAGGGACATCAATGGGAATTCCCCGCTTCAAGTCTGTTCGATGTTTTGTCACGCGGAGACCCTGGCGGCACTTCTTGACCATGGCGGGAATCCGATGCTAGGGAACGCCCGAGGAGAAACGCCCTGCACATCGCATCCAGAAACTATGCTCATTCGGGGCTTGGGTGCATCAAGCTCATTCTCCCTGCTGTGGATGATGTCAACCAACCCGATAACGAGATGAATACTGCACTTCACTTAGCCGCCAGTATCTGTACCCAGACCGATATCATCACTCGCCTTCTAGGTCGAGGTGCCGACCCGGATCTTACAAACGCACAGGGTCAGTCGGCGCTGTTCATGTATCTTAACAGCAAGGTTGTCGAACAGCAGCATCAGTCTGTCCTGCGGCCGTCTCGTTTCCAACGCATTAGACTTCCCGACTTGGGAAAGAACATCCGTCATTCGGCTGGGTTTTGCCTACTCATGGACCATACGACTTATATCAGGATCACAGACAAGGATGGCCGACTTCCGAGACTGTTGACTCTTCCCGAAGCGTTTGACTTGAGTTGCTGGTTACAACGTCTTGCCAGGACGCCCCGCTCACTTACGTTCTTATGTCGCCAAGCTGTAAGGAGAGCTCTCAGGCCGTATCGGCTTAGCCAGGGCGTCTCCGAGGCTTTAGAGCTTCCCCGACAACTTGAAGAGTATATTGTCACACCAAGGTACAAGAAGGACTGCTTTGCCCCTTGGGCACACGATTCACAGAACTCTTAACTCGCCATAAAAACATCTTTAATTGGAGAGAGCTTGCGGGAGATGTAATGTACAACTTAATTGCAAATAATGTAAATGGAATTAATCAAGATTGACTGCTGTATGTAACATATTTGATTGAGTGATGAAGTCAGCCAGGAAGATTATCAAATCGCACTAGATGAATAATTATGTATCGTAAATCACAGCGAGGTAGTCAGGAGATGTTACTTTACTGATGGCAGACAGGGAGGTGGAAACAGTGGGAACGTGCCCCCAACAGGGGCAAACCAAATCTAATTATACTTTTACTATATACGCCATAAACGTTACAGATTTACATATATCAACAAGTTTAGAGTATTATTGAATTTTAATGAACTACGTTTAGACGTAGAATTAATGCAATACACCCACAAAAGGATTACCACATCACAGTGAAATATATCTAACTTAGATTTCAAGTTACAGAAATAGATTGACAGAAGTATTATCAAACCCGGAATATGCTATACCTACGTGAAATGTGAAGTAACAAATATACGTCAACTGCAAAAAATCATATCGGAGTAAATCTACATTTGATGGAAAGTAACAGAAATATATCAGCAAAAGTATTATCAAAGTATACAGTCAAATACTTCTGTTTGATTGAATCAGATTGAAATACTTCTACGTCAGAAAAATGAAGTTTTAGAAATACAGATACCAACAAAACATAGTATGAAGAAGAAAAAAAAAGGATCTACAGTTCGATTAAAAAATAATGTTATATAGATTCAGCAATCCGTAATGGTGTACGAGAAAAAGTAAAAGTAATATTCATGATAGATTTAAAGGGATGGAAATACATGGGTAATTGGAAATAGTACAGTGTTGGCAAGGGGAGTAGTTCTACAATATACATGTATATACACTGTTTATATATTTTTAAAAATAAATAATCTATACAATATATATATATATATTCTTTTTGAGGGGGTGTGGGCTTTAAGAATTTTACCCCGACCAATTTCTTTCGGGGATGTTTGTGCAGCTGGCTTTTGGGGTTGGGTTGGGGCTTGGAGATTCTTGTATTCATTTTCTACACTTTATTGGGGAGGGACTCGAATAATTCCACACCCCGCGCCCCTGTAGAACACTACTGGTTGGCGAGTGTCATGGTTTGGGTGAAATTATTTATCTCGGGGATGTTTGATCGGCTGGTTAAATCTGTTTCCCCTTTAGATATACATGTACTTAGTACTGTTCTCTTTTGATCTCGATGTTTGTTGAGCTTTAAGATTTACGAACATGAATAGAAACTTATCTGTGAACTCCCTTTTTTTGTTTACCCTTCAACTCTTCCCAACATTTTATGGTACAAGACTTTGTAGCGCATTTGTTTATCATGATAAAATATGAATAATAAGAAATAAACATGATGTGGAAATTTTAGAATCACTTTCTTTTCCGATAGTCGATAATATAGTCGGTAATAACTGTCAGGTGATGCACGTGAAAATCTAACTAAATATTACAAATATTTACAAATATTAATGAATACGAGGATATTCGGGCATCTCGTTGCCCAAAATAATCTTGTTAGAGCGTGAAACGAATAGTTTAGTGGTAAATATGTAATTTTTATATAAATGATATAAAATATATTTGGGTACCCCGCTATCAAATAGAATATTTGGGCACCTCATCTCCAAAATATGGAGGTCTTCAGGAATATCAGGCACTTCGGTGCCTGAAATCATCCCATTTCTAAATAATGTGAGCGAGGAAGAAATACATTTTGTATCTTTCAAATGCTACATGTACATCCTCATGAAATAACATACTCTAGCGGTTACTAAAATCACGCAATAGACGTTATTCCAAAATAAATTGTTGATGTACCAAAATTTTTCTCGCGGCACCCCGGTTGAAGAAAAAAATGCTTGCATAAATACCTTGCAAAGCGACTACAAAAGACCACAACAATATCAAAAACTTCATTTCAAATTGATTTATTCCTTCGCTTTGTTTTCTCTTGTACGCCTGCGATGAGAACAATGAGACTTTCATAAGTATGAGCAAACAGTGGAAGCATGCAGTAATAACTTCTACGATTTTAAAATTTTAACCTTAGGCAATAAATTATAAGCATATATGAAAGCAGACACTTCATAAATGTTCCACATTAAAAACTAATTATTACATATACACTCGTGTAATATAATAAATGAAATACAGGCATATACAAAGCATGATACAATGTCTCTCCATAACAGATGTATTATTTTCTGAGATCTATCCACCACCCATATGTCATACAAAAATTAAAGTTTAACGCTATATACTCCATACAACCATGGTCATTCTAATTCTGTTACGGAGAGGATTCTTTTAAAATAAAATGACACCAACATTATATAGGGAAAGGGGAGGAAAAATGAAGAAAAATGAAGAAAAATGGGCAAAATGTTAATGACTTTAGGCCTACTGCTAAAAACTGAATTTGTCTTCAAGGCAAATGGGAACAATAATTTTAGAGGTATTTTTTTATTTGATAGAGAAAGATTTAATTTGATTTGATTAGATTTTTTCCACAGATACATCCATTTCATATGGCTTATGCTATACATGTTCATACTGGTGCATGTATAATACAGCTAAAGCAATCTTATGAGACAGGTGAGTTTGACAAAGGTAAGCTACAGATAAAATGACAACCATTATTGAAATACTGCTGTGTTTTTGTGTCATGAAATCCAATGTACTCTAATGCATCAAGGCAGATGGACGTATGAGAACATAGCTACCGGTATACACACAAAAAATCAACATATTTTTAATTTTTGACCAACTTGGATTTTCTTCCATTTCCATCATCTGAAATAAATTGCTCTAAGCAAAAATCATTAACACAAATCATACCAATTTAAATATTTAGAAAGCCATGTCTATTCCAGAACAAAGATAATTTTGTACAGCCTTAACACAATGAATTAGTTGTAGACAAGTATTTCATTATGTATAGAATTAAAATGAAAGTGAGGATGAGGATAAATATGATCGTTTATGCCTGACCTCATGTCAACTTCATAGCTTTTGTCCAACTTATTTTGGGTATTGACGCTAGATAAATGTCAAGATTGCCAAGTAAAACAAACACCATGTGTAACATTTATTTCATCAATAACAGTTAAATTAACTTTGTAGAAACATTTTTTGTTTTCATTCATGTATTTACATTCAGATAGCAGAAAAACACAGGAAGTGAATTTCTCTCTGAGCATACACACCAAATATCACTTTGCCCCAAACTTTCCTATTTGCTTTATTAAATACAATAATTCTGATAATGCAAACCCTTTCATTTTCACTTGAAATACACTTTGTTTTGTTGTATAAGGGCATGCTACGATCTTGGTGAAAATTCAAACACTTACACTGTTTCACTGACAAATAGAACACAGCACAGGAACCTTATGTAAACATTCTTTTTTCATATGTAAAAGATTCATGTACCTTTCCCTCTAATTTTATTAATTAAAAATTTGGGGAATGGAATAAATAACTATAAGCACTTAAGATTTTGTTATAATTCAATGACTTGAATATATAATAATGCACAAGAGTCGATAGGATACATGAATAGAATGCAAGATGCCAAAATTTAAATAATTGTCTCAATCACCCTAGGATGGTAGCAGTATGTGTATTAAAAGTAAGAGGGTAACTTTTAATACATGTACTAAGTGTTATCAACTACTTGAGAGTACCTCTAGTCTGCTACAGTGATATTGAAAATAGGCAAACACAAAGGTAGACCAACAAAATCAAATTCATTCAGGGATGTGATCCGCTACCACCAAGACTATGCAGGGCTCTGCCAAGTCCCTCCCCAACAAGGGCAGATCCTTTTGCTATCAAAACATCTGGGAAATTCCTAGAATAAAAAAATATCAACAAGCTTATTTTAAAGAAAAACAGACATTCTTACTCTTGTGAAGTATGCAATTTTGTTAACCCATTAGCAAGTAGAGATTTTGTAAAAATGGCCTATTACTCACCAGAAGATGTTGCAATATTGCTCTCAATTTGACATTGTTCTGAATAATATGAAACATGCGTTATTTTTCTATGCAGAATCCTACTGTAGACATCGTAAGGATTACGCACGTATAACATTATCATGGTAGACCCTAGAACGTATGGCGGTTTCGGGCGGTTCAGTGAGTAAAAGGAGGGGCGGTTTCGGGCGGTTTAGTTGCTAAAGGCTTAAGGGATATGCTCCAATGAGACAACATCTGGCTCTGGCAAATCCGTCTCCTACAAAGGTAGATCCCTTTCCTACCCAAAACATTTAGGATATTAACAGAATTCAAGGAGTATTAATAAGCTTATTTTGAAGAAAGAAATACACCACTGTATCCTGATTTTCTATCAGCTTTAATACCCCTTACATCTGATAATTCAACATATTCAGTTCAGTGCATATGTTTTGATGGATGTGTACTTCATTGGAGTATGACAGGAATAAGGGAATGCTAAAGTTGGAAAACAGAGTGCTAAGCAAAGGGGTGATCATGAGTACAGGCCTTTAATGATAGACCAATCCTATATATATATACTCTTACAATTATATGCTGTTACCAGGCAATGTTCATAGTCATTATACATGTATGAACTCATTTTCTGCTTGAATGAAAGGTCATTTCACAAGAATACAGGATAAGCAAACAAAATTATGCAGGGCAGTTCATAAAATAAATGAAACTTAGAATAGTATAAAATTGTAATATATATTGACCTTTTAAATACTTTGTCGATATAATAGACTCTATATGCATTACAGACAAGGCATTTCAGGGGAAAAATGAAAAGCATGGATGGCATATTGAAATCTCTGACATTGATTTTCTTAATGAGGGTACTGCAAATTCTGCAATTATTTTCTCAATGTTTTTTATGACAGGTTATATGTAATAACTTAAAAGTATTAAAGTACATGCATTATATATTCTTTTGACAAATAACTACATATCTGCTCAATAATATGGACATCTTAACTGCTATCACTTGAAAGTCACTAAGTCATACATATATAAATTTATAATTCACTCTTAATATGTATTTCACTTTAATAAACATAAGTCAAAATTGACAACCCCAGAAACTCCATGACAAGTATGGGAAAATGAAATAGAAATGAAAAAAACAAAATATATTGCATGGATAACACTACATTCATGGCATTATACATGTAGGTATTGTCTGAGTGCTAGTAATGATTACAAAATGCAAAATTATACGGTAATAGCTAAGTCATGAACAAAGAAAGATGGGAACTCAAGCTGGTAGTGCAGAACAGAACATGTAGTCCCATTAGTGCATAATCAAGCTGGTAATTTTCAGTAAGTTTTCACAAGTTTGCTTAAACATCTTGCTTATCGCTTATCTGTACAACAGGACTACAAAGACAGGACTACAGGACTCCTGTCCTCAATGCACAATACACCATAAACAATGACTTATGGTGGCCAGTTTCGCTTGCAATACTATTCCATAACTTCTTTTATGAGAACTTGACCTTCAAATACACTCAAAGACATTCATATCATGATCATTTCGAAATACATTTCATGAGACACCTTCTGTTCTTAATATCCACCTGCAGCCAACAGTAGCAACGATAATGCACAGCAATTGACGAGTTCAGCATTCAAATTAACCCACATGACATCAAATAGGAGGCTCATCTTTGTAGTCCTGTGACAATCTGATGGCGATTTTCGCAAAATAGCTGACTCGTGACCAAGTATCTGGTCTCGCAACAAGGTCCTCCAGCTTCTTCAGCCCGCCCTCACTCACCAACAGACGAGAATACTTCTCTCCTGGGGTAACGGAATAGGGAATAGAAAAAACACAAAGAAACAAACTTAAGATCATATGTTTACAGTGTTGCCTTGGCACAAGAACGCTGTCAGGTCATAAATTTATTAAGTAATTAGCTAGCGGATACAACAAACATTTGTGCCTTCCACATACATCAATACTCCTTTTGATTCCAACACCTGATGCAGATATTATGCATGTTATCATGCAATTCTTACAGATGCACAGTAAAATTTTCATAATTTGTATATTCTATCCCAAACTTTCATAAGCTTTTAAGAATGAACTTTACTCTCAAAATGATCAAATATATATTTTGGACGTAGAATAAATGTGTTGCACAAATTTTTGAAAACAGGAGTTCACTGGACGGCAATCGCCCTGAGATCATTTTGTGTGACGAACCAAATTCCCAAAATCAACCCTGGACCCCCAACCCTATACATGTAAATATCCAATACCCTGAACTTAATCTAAACTCAATCCCAAACCCAAACATGTCTGTCTCTATAACTTGATAAAATACAGCCAGAAACAACTGTCACTGGAGGATATGTACAATCACCCACTCATCAGCAATACTGATTGTATGAAATACTTACTTGAGACTGTACATAGGTTGGCTAGAGCCCATGCAGCCCATAGTTGAACATGAGGTGTGTGGTAGGTATTTAGCAATCTGAGAATTGGTTCAAATGACCTGCAGAAAGAATTTGGAAAAGAAAACCTATCAATTAAGCGATCTTGTTCGTTTATAACCCAATATATCAAGCGGCCAAGGGTGGTATTCATTTCAATGCATAAATCTGAAATATTAATATCTAACTCAGTTTTGAGCTTACATGTTTACAAATAATACTTGGATGAAATTTCTATTTACTTTTTTTGGAAAGGCATTTTAGTGATTTTACCCTGAGTTTAAGAAAGCTAGTACTGTAATACCAAATATTTGTTAATTTCGCAAGTGGCTCAGATTTATAAAAAAAATTCATACTGCAAACTGAATGCCACACAGCTGAGACCACCCTAAATTTTTGTGATTCATGAGAGTTTCTTGCCCTGAAATTCACTGTCGTTTTCATACACGCTGTGAAATTTATGTCATGAAAAATTCTGGTTTTACAGTAAGCAGACTTCAGCCAGTTATACGAAAAGCCTTCCATGAGTCCAATATTTTTAAAAGGAAAGTGATTGTTATGTACATATTATTGTAGGTAGCTTATTCGGTTGAGTAATCAAGATGGAGGCATGTGATGTTGCACATTAAACTTGGGTATTTTTGCTTAAGTCGGCTTGGTAAATTACAGAACTTTGATACGATAGGAATACGTCTTCAGCCATCTTACTTAGTAAAGCCACATTTTTTGACTAAATTTTATTCAAACCAATCACAACTCTGCACTAAAGAGACAGGAGCTTGTATGTTTGTAATTGATTGGAGGACTTGCGATCAACCTGGATCACTCGTAACTCAGTGCAAGACACAGCAATGGTTTATTGATGTTTTGGACTGACCTGTAGTTGATGTTCCTCTGTTCATCAAGCTGCCACGACTCGATGGCATTGGCCATCTTGTTCAGGACCTCACCCCTACTGGTACTTGCCCTCCATACATCCTCACCGTCTGAAGCCATGTGAGCGAGGGCGCCAGCCGCGTTGTAACTGACCTCGATCCCATCAGTCCTATCCTGAAGGAGAGACCTGCATAATGGAATGAAGCAAAACATTTCAATAGACTTCATGAAACCATGTGTTTTGTAATACATTGAAAAAAAAGTTGTGTATTTAAAGACGAATCTGAGCTCCGTTAACAGAATAGCATTATAAGAAAAGGTGGCCTCAAGTGAATGTGGATTATTCATATTTGTAGCCTAGTTTGGTTGCTATAATCTTAATTATAATAATCATAAATTTACTTCTGGGGGCTGGTCACACCCCTTCCTCTAAATGACAGGGAGGGAAGAAGCCGATTGACGGGATGATGTGTACCGGTATATATATAATAACAATAGCTATGATAATAATAATACAGTCAAACCTGTCTATTAAGGTCACCCAGGGAAACAGAAAAAGTGGCCACTGTAGACAGGTGGCCTTTCTAGACAGGTTCCACAACACACATTTCTATCTCTCTCTCTCTCTCTCTCTAGGGAGGCAAAATGCATGGCTACTATAGACAGGTGGCCTTTATAGAGAGGTGGCCACTAAGACAGTTTTGACTGTATGATCCCTTTTATCCAGGATAGCCTCATCAGTGTTAATACTGCTCCTCCTGAGGGCCCTGCAATCATTGCATTGTCATGGCTTTAGCTGAACAATCATGACAAGCTCTTAAACATGCAAGGAATTTTTCCAACAGCATACACATAAATGTCAGCTGGGTTGAGAGAGGCAAAGGAACATATATCAGAGCCCTGTCTTCTAAACAACTGAGATTGATTTTAATCAATTGCAACTGGTGTACTTAAGATAGCAGATTGTAAATTTGCAATAGACCATTTTGGCAATGTAATCAGTCATATTTAATGCACAAATCTTTGTTAATTGCCTTGTTACAAATTATTTCATTCACCTGTTATGAATAATTGTACTTCAATAGTCAGAATACAAATTGCATACATGTATTGTTGCTAGGTAGGACAAACATTATGGCTTGTCCTATCTAACAACACGTAATATACGTCATTCAAATTCTAACTATTGATATACAATTATTCATAACAGGTGAATGAAATAATTTGTAATTAGGCACCAAAGATTTGTGCATTAAATATGATTACATTACAAAAATGGCCTATTAACTGGAAGACTTGCTATCGATTCAGAACAATCGCACCTCTTCTAGGACGAGGACTAGACTTACGCAAAGACAGGTACATGAGGGACGAGTTGAGATCTGAGTTCTTTGACCTCTGCCACATTACCCATAAGCCCCATCATGTTTCGAAGTAGCTCTGGTCTCTCCCTGAAAGTCTATAATGAAAACAATAAAACGTTTTTAAAATTTAACACTACGCTGGTATTTAGTAATAAAAAAATAATAATTCTTACTGTAAACATTATTTTCTTTTTGTTTAATATCCTCAGTTTGAGGACTTTTGTTTAAAAATCAAATGGAAGCCTATGATATACATACTTTCTATGCAATTACATCAAATCTAAAAAAAAGTATTTGATAAAGCACTAAGTATTGGCATTACATACTATATATGTCTTGCATATGATTTGAAATAAACTTGATTTGAAACTTAGCTGAATACACTAAGGACCTTGACTCTTTATCTGATTGTAATATTCTCTGAATTTCATTTGTATAAATGGTAAAGACTTTTTTTTCTCTGCTTGTCAATTTGGCAGATGCTTGGTTATGAGACAAGGATGTATATTAAAATCATTAGAAATCCTTTGGAACACATGTAGAAATGTAAAAATTATCATCATTCTTTGCAATAAAACAAACCTCTTTACATCTAAGGAAGAGCTGCATTCCATCTCCATGTAGGAATAGTTCACAGTTGTGTGCTGTCTCATCTGAAAAACAAAAAAAAAAAAAAACTAATATTTCATTGGAATACTTCACATGTATCAAGCCACTTGAACATTGTAACCGAAAATGAATGCCTGATCACATGAATGCTTCCTACTAACATTTGATTAGGATCCAGGTCACTATTTTATAACATCAATGCCAAATCAGCACATGCTGGGTACCTGATATAAAGGAATTCCTTAATTATGTTTTTCCTTCTTTCCATTACAATGCAAAGGGACATATCGGTGATATGCGCTGTAAAAGTATGGTATATGATTGTCATTATTATGTTATTTATCCATAGATAGTCTAATTGGTGAATGAACTGTGGGATGAAATTTCATCTGAAGTAAAAAGCCAAATTCTATTCCCCTTGTGGGGGACCTGCAAAAGTCAAATTTGTGGTAGGTACAAAGTCAATGCAAGATCTGTACTGTTGTCCACATGTGGAAATCAGTGCAACGGATGAGAGAAAATGGACCTGGGCCCTGTCCTATAAAGAGTTGATATCAAATCGCAACTATGTACATAAGAGTTGGGATACTACCAACTTGCAATTGATTGGAGGACTTGCAATAGATTTGGATCACAACTCTTTATAAGACGGGTCCTGGGCTCCAAGGGACACGGTCGGGCCTGGTTTACAAATCAAAATGACTCGGGCCTACATAAGACAATTTTTTTTTTGGGGGGGGGGGAATTTATACAAACCTGTGACATTCCATAGAGTACTCCAAGCTGTCTCCATCACTTCGTCACAGATCTTACGGTCCAAACGATCCTTGATTAGCTTCAACATACACTGCAAAGATTAACAAAGATAAGATTACAAATCAAATGTAAGCTATATTCACTCAGTTTCATAGATTGCATTATAATTTGCTTGTCTGCTTCTTACACTACCAAAATTATCAATTTTCCACCAACAAACAATTTCTTCCTTCAGGAGAAGTCTATCCCTAAAATTAAGCTGATTGTAGTACATGCAAATACTATCAATAAATGCAACAAACAAAACAAAAACTACAAAAATCAAAGAAAGTGGTAAGTAGATGTTTGAGAAAATCCACTGAAAAAAAAAAGTCATGAAGTTCACAAACTAGTAATTAAATGATGCACTTCATATTTGCAACCTACTCTCTATTTGTTTTGTATGGTCAATTAAAAGAAATATCCAACTTTCTTTTTAGTATTAACCAAAGAGTATAATGTATACTTCACAAATTGCCACTGAAACTCACTGTGATAATGCCCAACTTGCCGACCAGTAGCTTCTGCCTGCCTTCTACATGACACACGATGGAATTGCACATGTGAACGTAAACACGTTGAAGGAGGCCCTCTCTGTCCTCCGTCAGCGCAAGTTTCACAAGGTTCTTGACAACACGCTCAAACTGGAACTGGAAGTCTTCAGGGATGGAGAAATTGAAGAGCGTCAGGCCGCAGTTTCGCAGGAGAGTCACGCTGTCCGATACGCCCTCTATGGCATCTAGCAGACAATTGATTACCTTTCTGATTTGTAAATGATAAAATAACATTATTTCCCTCTTTGATGAAAATATATGTTTCTATTAATTTATATGAATATTGTACTCTGAATCCTTGCTCTTGCAGATTTAGTTATTTCTGTTCATGTACCATTTAACATTTATTTGGAGTGACATAAAAAAAGATGACAACAAAGCACATGAACAAAAAACACAAATGAAGGCTTAATAAAGGGGGGGGGTTGAGTACTTTACAAAATAGCGAAAAACAAGTTATGTAATTTTTTTTCTCCATGATTTATTTCATAATAACACATTCCTAACATACCAAGACAGATGAATAAAGATAAGATAATTATAAAGTCCTTGATACTTCTAAATCAATATACCGATTTACCCGTTACTTTTATGAGTGATAATTCTGCTATGTCCACATTATATAGTGTAATGACCTAATTCTTTGTAATTCTTGTGCTCTTGCTAAATCAACATTCTTGATGGAAAAGAAGTGGCATGTTGACAAGGAAGAAGAATGTAAATAATCTTCTTTAAAAAAAATTAAATTTGAATAACTGCCGAAATCTTCACTTACTGTCTCCAAGACTTTGTGAGTTGCTTCTTGTAGTTTCCCCTTGTCAGATGAAATAACGATGCACTGAGAGGAAAAGATCAGAAAGAGGAATATCACATCAATCAATAACTCTGTTTCTTGAAATTCCTACTCTCTCTTGAAGCAGTATCTAAATCGTAAAATCCTTTTACAAAGGTCAAGCCTCAGTTGGAATATCAATTAAAAGATCATTTGGAATGCAATCCACTAGAAATGTACGTTAACCCTTTGCATACGGGAGCCGGGTTGTTCCTGTACTAAGCCATTGGGAATGACAGAATCAAGTAGTCAAAGGGTTAAATGAAAATTAAACTGTGTATAAATAGATTCATCATACTTTTAAAACGTGATATGATGCATTGAGGTAATATATATAAATGAGCAATATGTACAAGGAAACCTGATATTTCATCAACTGAGACTCACTTTGTTAAAAGTTGGAAATGCTATAACAGTGTTTCATGGTAACATTGAAGTAAGTTGTTAGAATGTACAATGATATTCCAATTACAGACAAGATTTGCAGAGAAAACACAATTGATAAACCTAAATGTTAAACTGCTGATTACCTTCCAGATATTTGGATTTGGTTATCACTAGGGTACCTCTTCATGGCATCTATTATTCCCTGTAAACACAAACAAAGAAAAAGTTACACTTGAAGACAACTCCATCCTCCTTGGTTATAAACACAATGTTTAAAGTCGTCATATTAACCCATCCCCTACAGAAAGTGGGTGGTACCTGTACTAAGCTTATGGGAATGCCAGAATTCAGCTTTCGATGGGTGAAGGTGATCTGACATATATTCTGGCGACATTTGCCTGGGCTTTAGCTTTTCAAACGTAAATAAACTTAAAGTTGGGGTTGCGACTAAAGTTTTAGATAATAATGATAATATATTACATTTATAAAGCGCTTAATGCAATGTTTCTAAGCGCTTAACAAAATACAAAGTAATGTTAACCTACAAGTTACAACAATATTATACATGATACATAATTCTAATAACAATTTCCTAAAAAAACAATTATATTATAATAATAATAATAATAATAATTAATCTTTACATAGCGCTTTATAAATTAACAACGAAATATGATTACATTACATATTGAACAGATAAGTTTTAATTTTACTCTTGAAGGATTCTAAAGTTGGGAACTATGTTAGGTTTAGTGCTAGGTCTAGTGCTAGGTCAGGGTATTATGCTGAGTCTACAGTTAAAGATAGACTTCAATTCATTTGGGAAATCAACGCCAAAAGTATCTGTCACTGGAGCAGTAGTCGTAACATCTTTATTACAACTAATCTTGGATTCTGGCGATGGAAATGGATGGCATTAAAAAATGGCCAAAAGTTAATATTGTGTTCTAGTGATGTAATGGCATTCCAATTTTCAAGATATATTGAGTTGCTATATTGCATTCTTTATCATGCACTAGATAGGTTGTTTGGATCAGCAAAATGTAAACAAACTAACATAATCTTCTAACATATGTTTCCAAAACATAACACTGGAAACAATATCTTAGACTATACCCTGTGAGTTCTCTATAAATTAAATCAGTATTTTCATCAACAATCAAGAAGAGGAACACTAAACATTGATAAGTTGTATTAAAAAACATATGAAAATATGTCGCGAATGAAATATAGGATCTTTGTTTTCAGCAGTTCTTCAAGAATTAGTCACTTTTCTTTCTCAGCAACTTTCCAAATCATTTACTAACACGATTCTTGTACTTTCTGCATGTTTTCAAACAAAATTGACTTTATTTGACCAATATTACCTGTACTGCTCTTAGAGGGGATCGGCAATTGATAACTCTAAGGATATCAAAGTAGGCGTTAAGTCCTTTTAGCAGGAAACCTCTCCTTTCTAGGTACTTCTCTACTGTGATGAGGATCTGATCTTCATTGGCTAGTCCAGCAACCTGGTACAAACAAATAAAAAATGAAAAGAAGAAAAGCTCAGTTAGTATACATTGTCAGTTGACAGCCAGAAGGTCGGAAGGACCATCTTTAAAAAAGATTTTTGATGGCTTTACAGGAGTTGCTGTGGATATCAAACTCAGGTTGAGAGAGAATTGATTTGGATCAATCACAACTCTTGTATATATATAGGACTGGGTCCTGGAGACCTGGACTGTACTGCACTGGTTCCATGAATATTGTTTGAAGTACAACTAGAACTATGAACTTTGGAGAAAGTCAGTTTCAGATATGAGAGCATGCCTTTGAAATCAATTTTTTGAAGGCAAGCAGGAAGCATACCATTTGTATATTTGTAGAAAATCAAGTTTATACAAATCATACACTACAAGTTATATTAATTAAATGTCAGTCATCCCTTAGAATACTAACTTCTAGACAACAACCAGTAGGGCCATTAACCTCTCAAAACAAATAACTACTCCCCTCGGACAATTACTCTCTAGAACTATGGACCCCACCAACTACCTCCCAGCAATTACCCTCCAAGGACAATTACCGTTCCAGACAACTACCAAATTGGGGTCATATTAGAGTGAAAATCCACCATGATATTAAGTTGGTTTTTAATCTTATTTTCTTAGTTATTGATGACAGAATAGATTCGTTTCATACAGGGGTTGGATAAAAACATATTTGCAATAATTATATCTAGGGTAAATATATGATTGAAAATATTCTTAATGGAAAAAATAATATATACCAGAGCAAATAAGAGAGAAGCTCGCTAGATACGTCACAGAGTTGTCAATTTGTGTTTGATTGATCGCAGCTTCAAAAATTAAACTTTCTTATTTTTAATCAGATTTTGCTCATACTTTCACAGACCTGTTCCTATTAAAACCCAACTTAATATCAGGGTGGACTTCCCCTTTAACAAGAATGTAATCACTTCAGGAGGTACTTGTCAAGGGGAGGAGATGTCCAGGGTAAATGTCCTAGGGGGTAATTGTCCTGAAGGTGGTAGTCCAGGAAATACCGGTAGTCGTTTGGACATGGAATGATTTTTTTTTTTTTTTCATTAAGAATGCCTAAAATGAAATAAAATTAGATGTACTCACCCTGATAGCTGGTACGTGTTGTCCTTCACACTCGTCCATTCCAACCAGTCCAAGGAAATTAAGTTTATGTCTCAATCCTGTAAGTCCTTCTATACTACTAACAATCCTCTCCTCCACTTCCTCCTCCTCCTCCTCCTTCTTCCCATAATCCATCCTACTACTAGTCCCCATGTTTTCATCGTCATCATCGCCGACATCCATGGGTTTCTCTACCTGGGCAGGCCAACCGTCCGAGTAGTCTTTTCTAGCCTCAGCATTAGCACCATCGTCATCCTCCTCAACCGTAATCAGAGTCCAGCTCCACCGCTCTGTCGTCTTCCGATGATGAAGATGATGACGAATCATCACCATCCATCCCTCCTCGCGCTAACAATTGAAGCTCTATGTCGTTTCCATTATTACCCCTTCCAGCATCTCCACTGTAAGTGCAAGGAAGAAACATAACACAATTCAAATGAGAAAAGATACTATCCTCACTTTCAAGGCAATGCATCCACGATTGCTTGTAAGTTTTCCAACAATATCCATATAGCCCTTCATCATGTGAATTGTCAAACATTATAGTTATATCGACTGCTACAAGAGGACTAGCTGTTTCTATACTGGCTCGCGGGATAGTTGAATCCCCTGCTATCACCCCGAGGCGTGCCGCCCACCCGAGGACTTAAAGCAGTCGATATGACTTTTATATGCCGAATTAAAACAAAAATCTACCAAGAATTCTTACCTTAGCCTTTTAGTGAGTAAAAATTTGTTAAAACATCACAGAAAATTTGAAACACTGTCTGTTAATCTTCGCTTAAAAAATGAGTGAAAGTTTCAATCATTTGGGAATTGCAGACAAAGAGCTCTGTATGGCGTCCGTGCTCGCACGTAGACAATTTTAACACGCAACCAATGAGGATCGCAGTCAACCAATGGGAATGACAGGATAATGAGGATGAGGGTAGAAACTTTTAACTAGGCCCTGTGGGCTATTGCTATGCCCTGTGAGTTGGGCATAGCTTGAAATCACGACTCCAATTTCGACCAATCAGATGGCTAGATTTCTAAAGTGAGGTATATAACACTTTATATCTCACTTTCACAAGCTATAAAGATGATCTATAGTATACCTATACACATCATTTTTTTTTTACAAGGACAATTGAAGCTTTATGTCGTTTCCATTATTACCCCTTCCAGCATCTCCACTGTAAGTGCAAGGAAGAAACATAACACAATTCAAATGAGAAAAGATACTATCCTCACTTTCAAGGCAATGCATCCACGATTGCTTGTAAGTTTTCCAACAATATCCACATAGCCCTTCATCATGTGAATTGTCAAACATCACTTTATATCTCACTTTCACAAGCTATAAAGATGATCTATAGTATACCTATACACATCATTTTTTTTTTTACGAGGACATGAGGTGAATGAATTTTTCTATCATTATACAGTGTAAAGTACACTTTAAAAACTAAAAGCAAGACCTTGTTGTACTTGTACAAATGAGTTGGCTGTGTCTGCAAGCCTCAAATCATTTTTTTTCCATGGGGCTCTTCCACAAAAAAAGAGGCTCACGGGGGCTCTTTTAGTAATGACAGGGGCTCTTTTTTAATACAAATTTCCATTGAATTGGTACCCATGATACTCCTAAATTTATCCTTTGCTATTTCATCATTATCATTTATTTAAGTCAGCATTTTCCTTCTTACAACTTTACAAGTTACATGGGTTTACTGACTTTCATCCCGTGATGCCATTCTCTCCATTTCTACCTGGTCTGCATATTCCTCCTCATCATTCAGAGCAACCTTATTGCATTCTTTCTTTAGTCTTTACAATATCCTTCCACAACATCTTTGGTCTTCCTCTTCTTCTCAATATGCTCTCATACCACCCATTGCGATCGCCTCTAGCTCCAGCAGATACTGTATGGCGCGGCAGCATGCACACCGGTATTACAGGCGATATAGCGCCATCTTGCGCCGAATAAGCGTACATTTGTTTACAATATGGCGGCCTCCAGCCACAGATAAATTCGAGCGAGAAATCCTGCACGCTAATCTTACTTCCATAGTTCCATTTCATTGATTTAAGGTTTGAAGCTCAATATAGTGTGAAAGTTATAACAGCAAAGATAATCTTTATTTTATAATTCTGCAATCGCCCCCATGAGCAATCTGACGGAGGCGATTTTGTAGCTCACGGGGGCGAATCGCCCTTCGCCCCCGTGTATTTTGAGCGTTGTATGTCTGATGATTAAACAAAGGAGGTTTAAATAGCAGTTTGAAACTTTGAATTAAAACCTTGTCTTGATATCACTTTGCTCAAAGTGCAAGAAAAATCATACAACTTCTGAAATATTTGTCTGACTTTTATCAAGATCACATTAGTCAGTTTCCCTTGATTTTCCCCATTTCTAATAACTACTGAATTAAATGTTATTCCCATGGGCTAAATGGACCGTCCAATTATTGCAGGTAGCGGGTAGCTCAAATAAACTGGATAGATATGTTTGGTACTGCTTTAATGTTGAGCTCAAGTCGTGCTAAACTTGAATACACACATTTTAGCTAGTTATTGTCACATTTCAGATAGGAGGACATTCGAAGGGCAATCCTCTTCTATTCAGGGGGTCCTTTCTTCCATGATACTCTTCCACACTAACATAAAAAGTTATGCCAAAGCTCACAAATTAAAGTGTATATTTCACCTTCAACAGAACTCAAACTTAAACTTCACTTGAAGTGTTACGGATTAACCCTCCGAGATCCATCATTACTCACTCCTGGTTGTCATTTATTTGGTGATTCCTGGTACGCTTTCATTTTACCCTGAATCCCAATTCATTTCAACATTAAATGATTTTCATGTCACTGCAGTTTTTTAAAGTGGTTTCAATCATCATATTGGCTGTGTAAGGCCATAAGGGCATTACCTCTGAGAAGTAATAGTTAATGCCCTTGTGGCTCCTAACAGAAGATAACTGAACCGGGTTTTACTCACTCCTGGTTTTCAATTCTTGGGTGATTCCTGATGTCGTTTCCAGACAGGTCTAGAGACAGGAGTGAGGGGAGACTTTTCACGAGGCACTTCAACATGGCTGTTGTCAGGGGTAGTTTGTAACCCTCATTGTTGACAGAAATATCTAAATGCCTGTAATTGAGACAAGTAACATATCATTGGCAATTAACATTGATTAAATTATGGTCAAAATTGTATAACTATAACAACATAAACAACAATTGTATATCCCTCCCACACAAAAATTAGATTGCGCCTGTGGTTATTCCCTATAAAGAGAAAATATCTAATGATACCCTTCTATCCAAATCATCTGCTCGAAAAACATCATCGTACATGTAGGTGACTGAGATATAGGGTAGGAGAGTGAATGTTATCTACTGTTTTTCCTAGAGGGACCTAGAATTTCCTTCAGAATCTCCATTATAATTTTTTTTTTAATATGTGGATTCATGAATATCAGAATTTAGACATGAGCTCACAGTAATCAGCCCATTTTCTTATTTCATACCTAACTTTGGCTGACAATTGAGTTTCCTAATCGCAGCACGATTAATGCATACCAAGTATGCTACAGGAATGTTACCTTAGTTGTGGGATGGTGCACACATATTCCAGACTGCTTTCCACCAGAACGCAATCATGAAGAACTAGGGACCTAAGCTGATGCCTCACAGGCTCTAAGAAAGATAGATCTCCATTCTTCACCACCCTTGAGACATCCAGCACTGTGAGGTTCCTAAGCTCTTGGACAAGACAATGCAGTTGTACCCCACTCAAGTCTGTGTATCCTATGTTCAGACTTCTTAGATTCTTTAGAGGAAAGTCAAATAAGGGAAGTCCATATTTCTCCAGGGCTTCTCTGCACTTATGGAGATTCAGTAGCTGTAGGGACGTGAACTTTAGCAAGGACGGCAAGCAGTCTTTACTTAGGTTCTCGCATTCCGAAATGTCTAGCTCAACGAGTTTGTGGTTGGACAGCTTCTCAAGGCTTTCATCTGAAAGGGTTGTCCTACTTAGATTGATCTTTTTCAACTGGACTCTACTCTTGTCACAAAGTGCTTGGAGTTTGCTGTCGTCCAGGCCACCTCTCCTTGCGAGCGTGTTGATAATCCTATCGCTGATGATGCTGGGAAGGTATGCATCCTCGCGTAGGGAAACTACCTTTCCATTGGTGTCTACCACACATACCGTTCTGAGATCATTCAGGGTGTACTCTATCATTAACTCCTGCAGAGTTGGAGGACTAGGATCCCCTGCCCCTACCTCTAGAGCCATGGCTGATGTCCACACGGTTCACTGACCTTCCTTAATGTGCCCTCGTGGGCAATGATCTATGGATTGATTCATTGTAAAAAGAGAAACCGGCAAAATAACAGTGAGATTAATTAACATTTTGTGCCAGAATAAAACGTGCATTGTTACTTATCCATTTGGACATTCATGGTCAGAGTTGGCTTGGCAAGGGAATTTTACAACAGGCTGAGGAGTAAGCAAAAGGAACTGAATCTGAGAGGTTGGCATAACAAACTGCTTTCAAAAGATATAACTCAATGCTCTATCTTGTGACAACTTCTGGGCTGAAATTTCTACATTGTACATCAACTGTAAAACAAGAAACTTCAATTTTGAATTTCACGAATGAGTCAAATTTATATAATTAGTTTCATGCTGCAAAATAAATGTGCAACACTAAGTTTTTGTCATTTGTGAAGTTTTTTGTTGTTGTAAATATGGCTATCAATTAATACACTTCTCAGACTCAATTTTCAAACATGTGTGGTGGTGTGATAATAGTTCATGTGCAACCTTAATTCGCGGACATTTCCATATCTCAAAAAATCTGTAAGGTTTCGAAAATCTGATATCACCAATGGAAAGAGGAACATATGATTACATAAGATGGCGAAATTTTCTTTGAAATTGGGTGTGATATTATGAAAATATTGACAAAAGATAAGCAAATTTTGCAGTCTATTTGCATCTATTAAAAATATGAACTTACCAACAAGGGTCCTGAAATTTTCTTTTTGGGAGAATATGTCATCAAAATTGTAAGTAAAAAGTGATACCAACTGATTGTATGATATTTTTCAAAATCAAATGTATCTTTATTTAGTTTAGTCTTTAACAACATGTTCAACTGAAGCAGTGAAGTTTCAAGTTCAACTTCAACTATACTCCAGTCTAATACTCTAATCCTTACATTTTTGTACGACTTTAATAACAAGAAGTCATTAGTCATTACAAATTGAATGAGAGATGGCTTATTTCACACAAAGAATAAACAATGGAAGTAGCTAATAATAATATTCAAACTATCTATCAAAGTAATACAAATCTAAATTAAAAACTGCCAGAGTCTCAATGTGCTTAAATCTCAACCACTAGCCACTGACCCAGTCTCAGCTCTAAATTCAGTGACTGCATTCTTCATGATTCACATTCCCCACACTCCACAGATATCTAGACTATATAGATAGAGACACAAACAGTGCAATTCTCACTCTCTGTCTGTCTCACTCAGAGTAAGAGTAGACTAAGAGTCAGACTCAGCTCAGTCAGAGTCAGACTCGTATTCGTAACAAAACGAGAATGCAGGATTTCGTAAAATGTACTCAAACGACATGCATGTTATACATTACCGGATATCGGAGCAGGAACATGCAGTGTCATGAACAATTAGTCAAATGTTGACCCATTTCCTTGCCTTGTGAAACACATCATCAGCTGTGCCTACAGTGCTATACAGTGTCAAAGTTGAAAAATCGACACCATGGATGTTATTGACTCTTGCGCGTTGCGTACAATTATATATGGGGCTTTCCAAAGCTGAATGAACTTAGTAGACTAAAATAAGCCCAATATATGTCACCGGCGCGTTCCGATGAAAGACCATTCCAGCAATTTCTTGTAGAGATCTATCTATATAGGCCTAGGCCTACATTGTATTTGACTTCAATGAAATTTATATTCTATGAAAAATAAATCTACATACAAATGAATTTAAAAAAAAAAAATCATTTAATAAAGAAAACATTTATATTACTATTTAGCATTAGTCTTAGAACTAGAAGCTTTGACTCGCTTTTGTAAAATTCAATGATAGACCTATATTTTTGCCCCATATTTTGCCCACAGAGATATGATTTTGCCCTTCTCCCTTCTTATTTTGGTTTTATCATCAATCATGCCTAAGTTCATGGTAATAAGGGAATATTAATGGTCCATTTTCTGTCAGTCTTTTTTTTTTAACAGCCCTTTTTTAATTTTATCATATAGGCTAGCTAGTTGGGCACGCCCATGCACCCATAGCCTACCCCCCCCCCTAATCGGTGGAAACATTGATTGCCGAGGGGTGGTCAATTATCAAATTTTAGCTAAATTTGAAGTTAGCACAAGGTTAAGGTATGCAATAAAGGTTCATGGAAAATACATATTCTTAAATGAAAAATATACCCAATGATTTACTTCCGTTTTAACCCAAGATAAAGTATTTTTTATAAAAATCGGTACTAAACTTATACAAACTGTAAAAAAAAAAAAATCAAAATATGGTTACAGTGTCATGTGCGAATCATGTAAATACTTAAATACAAATTTAGTAATATTTTTAAATTGAGCAATTTTTCAAAATATTTTATATTTGATCTTCTCATGATTTTTTTCTTACAATTGTCATGATTCCAAGATGGCAGCCTCCTATTCAGAAAGGTAGGTGGGAGTTTCCCTCTTTGGTTGTTTGTAAATAGATCTAATATATGTTAGTAGCTCCATTTAATCTATTAATATGTTATTTTCTACATTATCATCATATATTTCTTTTCATATTTCAGGGTTTCGTCCTTTGAAGATGTCTTGAAAGGTCCCAAAATAAATATCGTGGAGCTGTCCAAAATGTGTTTCAATGGTAAGCAAGTATATACTAGTCCCACATATGTGAAATTACGTTAGTGGAGCTTTTTATAATAATATAAGGTATTGAAATGTAGATCTAGGCCTAGACAGAAGACGTAGGATCCAAAAAGTAGTACCAAAAAGGGCTTGATTTTATCGGTCATGTTATATTGTACAATGTAAATGAGGTACTATTAGGGTTGATTTTTTAATTAACACATTCATTTAAAAGAAAAAGGATTGACTCGACAATTCAGTCAGACTCATTCAAGTCATTGATCATTCACTTTTCAGTCGGTGTCCATGTACACATGTCATTATGCATTACATAGATTGGAGGGGGAGGGGGGGGGGGATTCCAGTGCAATTGACAACATAAACCGTAAACGGTACTTAGACATTAGTGAGACTGAGTGGTTGCATTTTCACGACAATCTTGCATAAGATAATGGCCCTGACCGCAGTCACATAACATGCATGATGAAATATGCACTTCCATACACTCCAGCAAAGCATAGAGAGTCAATACTGCGTATGGACCTCTAGCGCTGTACCATGTGTTAATAGGCAGCAATTTCACACGTGAATAGTCGATACACTTATAACACACAAATGTACACAATCATGCCGATAAAACTGTAAGCAAGTTTGACAGTGGACTCACGATTTTAATTTTTAAATAATTCTTAACTTCGGTGAGTTTAAAAAATTGTATTTTACTGCTATTTAGGTGTCATCAATTGTCACTAAAGTACTGATTTTGAGTGAAATCAGTTTAGTTGTGCACAGTGGTGTTTAAAATGTTGAGATCAATAAAACGGGTTTTAATACACAGCCAGGATAGCGATGCAGCTATGTGTGCTTCCATAAAGGCATAAACAAATCGGTGACTTCCTGACTAAATATGGACTCGTTCATACTCATAGTCATACTCATAGTTATATTTTCACAATTTTGATCGAGGCAAAATAATCACAATGCTACCTCCTTCCCTCCCCTAATTTTGTGTGATGGAATAATGAAGAGATAAAAGCAAAGCTCAAAGTGTGATGGTCAGGCAAGGCAATGGATAAAGATCCAATGACACTAATGCCCGTAGAGCACTTGAAGAGTATCATTACTCCATCACACAAAATTAATAGAGAAAGCTGTTACCATTAAACAAAAAAAAATTTATTGATTGGAAGAACAAAAACATTTTGACTAGTAATGAAATGATGGAATAAAAATGCCTGTGTTTCCAGCTAAAGGAATTAGTCATTCGACTAAAGATAATATTTTTTTCTGTGTAATTTTATCTTCAGGTGTTCCGGACTCTGCAGGAATGAGATCAGTTTGTTGGAAAGTATGTCAGAGTTTTCAATCCTTTAATTATTACCCAATGCAATTTGTCATTGTACACTATTTAACATTTCAATGATAAAAGACAAGAAAGGATCCCAGTCTTTCAAATTGATCTTGGTGTCAAATTATTCACACTTATCATCCAAGGTAAGATTGTGGTTCAGATTTGGCTCAGCATCTGTTTGGTCTTGTATTAACATCTGTATCCAGATTCCAGCAATAAAGAAATGTTTAAATGTCAGCAAATCTTAAGAATTTAAAAGGGAAGTCCACCCTGATATTAAGTTGGTTTTAATAGAAGCAGAAAAATGAGAGAAACAGATCAGTGAAAGTTGAGCAAAATCCGATGAAAAATAAGAAAGTTATGAAATTTTGAAGTTGCGATAAATCAAACAAAAATTGACTCTGTGACATATAAGACATGACCTGCTTCCCCTTTAAAGGTAAAGACCAGTTTTGGAAACGCCCCTCTCTCAAAAAAATGAAATGGAAGCTCTCATTACCAATCATGTGAAAGAATATGTTTTGACTAATACGTGATGATACAAATTTTGCGGGAAAGTCGGAAACCGCCTACTAATTGATATATTTGGTAAATTATTATATCTATTGGGACCAAATAGATATCGCGCACGTGGTCGCGTAGTCCCATATACATCTTTCTGTGTACAGTGCTTGTAACTTTACCAAGACTGGGCCAAATTTCTTATCATTTTGATGATTCCAGAACCTTGCAGTACATACCAATACTTATATGCTAGATGATCAACCTTTTCTGATCGATTTCACAACGTTTCTTTCACAATGCAATCGCATGACCAGAACTGGTCTTTCTCTTTAAAGCATACATTGCAAACTACCACTATGTCCATTCAAGCTGAAAACGGTGCATAATCAGACATTCAATTGATCAGAGTACTAAGGGTTTGTATCAATGTTTTGTGATGAAAATGAAACATAATACCATTTTCAGTAATGATTATTTGACCAAAAGATTTAAACAAAATGTGAATATTTTGTCATTAAGTCTGATATATAACCTACGTGTAAATCTTTTTTGGGGGAAAAATGTCTTTATGTTAAGAGTATGTTTGTGTAACAGTAACACCTATTTGATACCCCGTTATACAAATTGTTGTATGTGAATTTTGTAAACCTGTGTTGGTTTCAATGATTGATTTAGGCATTTAGATGTCAATTTTCTCTTGTCTCCACTTCCAATTTAACACCAAATTTTTGCTTGATATTTCTTTTGTCTTTTTTATTTTACAGATCTTGTTAAGTTACCTTCCCACGGTTAGATCAGATTGGCAAAATGCATTAGCAAAACAGAGGTGCGTCTGAAATTGCTTTACATTTTATAATTGACATAGATATATGTAGGCTTGCCTCGAATCATCAGGGCACCATCGTCGGGTGGTTGCGTTTTGCGTTACACGACCTTTCGTGAAACGGAAGATCATGCGACCTTTTGTAGATTTGCAGTAGGGTTTTCACAGAGTGTCGGGTAAATTGGACCAGACCATCTGTAGATGAGAGGGGTTTATTTCACAAACATTACCCCCGACATCAAGGGGCATGTTTTTCACCAAAGGTTGGGTAATGCGATGCCCTGATGATTCAAAGTAAGCTATGCATGTGTTATTACTATTTGTATTTTGGGTGTTTTTTTTGCTTTAATTGAAATGATTTTGTGTCTAGAGTATTAAGGTATATGATTCATTCAAGTATTTTGATTTGATTTTGAGATTTAAAAGAAGAATTATCAAGCCTTGCAACTTTCAATGCCCCAAAAGGTGAGAGGATCTTTAAATTTAAAATATCTCCTGTTTCATACAGGCATGATACAGAATATATATCTGTTTTCATTGTAGAGCTTTCTTTTGTTTTTGTTTATCAGACAACATAGAATTTGCAGCTTTTGCATGTAAAAGATATGTAAAAACCTTTGTTCTACAATATCCTCATTGAAAATATCAGCCAATCTTACTTAATATTTTAAAATGTTGTTCAATAAGCATTGACATTCCTATGATAGTCTGAATAATAATAATACAGGTTTTAATTCATACATAAATTCAGGCATGCTTTGTTTTATACACATTACACCCTTTTCTTTGAGCAAATAATTAACTTTTGCTATATTGTTGGTGTTTTTATTTTTTATTTTTTAACTCCAGACAATTATACAAAGATTTTCTCGAAGAGATGATTATTCAGCCTGGGTCTAAGGAATACAGTACTAAGAGGACAGATGTTACAATGGAAGATCATGTAAGACTTTATATTTATACTGCCTCAATTCACGTTTTATTTGCCCTTGCAGATGTGAGATTTCCTGATATCAATTTTAAGAATATATACATGTGTAAATTCTGTTTTTTTATTTATTTTTTACCAAAGCTGTTATTTACTTGTCAAGAGTTCACACAAAGTTTTGCTGCCATGGTACATAAGGCAGTTTTTCAAGATGGTTCAACACATCAAGGTTGAGAAGGGCTTGAGAGTATAAAGTTTTTCATACAAAAAATTTAAAATAACTATTTGATTGCAACATGATACACAATTATGTATTTTCTTTTTAGCCTTTGAACCCCAAACCAGACAGCCAGTGGTCTCAGTACTTCAAAGACAATGACGTTCTTCTTCAAATTGACAAAGATACAAGGTATGAAGTAGGCCATTTTTTGCGACTGCCTCAGTTTCAGGCACTTATGTTTTGTTAGATTTGAAACAAAAATGGAGTGCGTGTTAAGTAAGGCTGTAAGTCAGGCGCCATGTTTGGGTTCGGTTCGGTTCGGCAGAGTTCGGCAATTTTTTACCCGAACTTGGTTCGGTTCGGGGTTTGGTAATATAATAGCAAGCAGCCTAATAGCTACGGTGGTCGGCGCTGGGCGGGCCGGCCAGGCGGGCCCGACGAGCACGGAGGACTTCTGCCCCACTCCTGATGAAAAACACTGCTTCCGACCAGCACGTTTTTCACATAAAAAACTGCTTTAAACGTAACTATTTTAGTACTTACATTCATATTTCTGTTTTTAATCGTGTTTTATTTGCAGTTTTACAAGAATCATGTTTTCAATTTGAAAATAAATGATATTTTTTAAAGATTTGCCGAGACGGTTGTTGTCTAATGTTACGAGTCATGAAAGCTGCCATCTTGAATTCACCGATGTATAAGTTATACACAGAGATAGCAGCCCAGGCTCGTTCGATTGCCGTTACTATAAATGTTTATTTTTAATGGGGTAAATAATAAAATTCCTAATTTTCCTAAATAAATAAATTAGAATACTATAATATGTATTTATTTCGTTATTTAGATGGTAAAATTTGTCCGATATTATTACAATTCATTTTTTTTTATTTTTGTATTGTTTGGGTTTGAGCCGAACTTGTTTTGATCAGTGCCTAATAATAGGCACGTGTATTCTAGCTTGTTTATAGCTTGCGATCGCGACGTTGCAGAGGTCAGGATTTGGGATTTAAATGGCGTCATTGAAGTCGCGCCCACGACTGGAGAGGCATGAATCACAAAGGAGGATGTCAGGATTATTCAGGGATACAACAAAATAGCCAAGAAGACTCTGATAAATGAGTTTTAAAAACTGTTTAATGAAAACTAAATCAGCATTTAAATTCAACAGTAGGTTCTTTTGGTTACAGTTGAACGATTTAACTTTGAAATACAAAACACAAGTATATTCATAAGAATCTGTTATTACACATATATGTACAAGTATATTCATAAGAATCTGTTATTACACATATATGTAAATATAAGTGCTGTCAATTAATTACTCAATTAACAACAAGTGGAGTCCCGTCTGAAGTTAACTTCCCGTTTCAAGTTCAGTAATTATCTGAAGTTATCCGAAGTGTCCGAAATTAGGACATTTGTCCGAATTACGCGAAAGGCCTTTTTTTTTGGTGTTTGCTAATATTGGTTGCTATATCAGAAGATCAAATACCGACATGGTTTCTACGATGAATCGATGCCTGGAGACTTGTGTCGGAAGGATGATGCCCCGTGATCACTCATTACGGCAATCAGTCATGTGACGTCGTCTTCAAGATCCCGGATGAAGCGACTCGACGATTCTTGAATATTAATTAGACGAAGCTCGGCGTGCCACTAGTTTTGTCGTGAAGAACTTTCTTGTCCCTTGTGACACGGCTATAAATGAAATTATCAATATATCCTTCAAAATACATGAAATCTAATTTCTACGTTTTCAACACTTATTCCTAATAATTATTTTGGATTAAAACAAGCAATGAAATAAAGGTTTATTTAACCAGACTTTTTTATCCGGTTATAACCAAATAAACATGGTTTCTTTTCACCACACTTTCTTTCATTATAAAGTAGGGTCATCAATCTAACTGCTGACCCGGGCAAAAAGATATATTATACGACTTAACGAGTCTTGAATACTAATACGACGAAGCTCAGCGTGCCACTAGTTTTGTCATGAAGAATGATGGCACTATAACTTAATTATTCTTTATAAGAATTTCGTTAGGTCAATAAAAATTCGTTAGAGAAATTAAGTCATTTCTAGCACAACAATTTCAATAATAAATTGTTTCTCAACATTACTACTAGGTTGTAATGCGTTAATTCATTAACACACACAAAAAAAAATGTTCTTTTAGATATGATTCAGAATTTATGCCTGAAGCGTTAGAGCATTTGTATTGATAAACGTATAATTATCCCTATCGATCGACACTCAGGAGAACGATAGTTCATGAATGACCCTTTCGTATGACGTGTTCATGAATAATTAATTTTGATAAACATACGAGCTAATTTGCTCTAAAATGTGTTCTTCTTGCACAATGAAAAAAAATGGTTCTTTCATATCAGAATAATACTTATTTCAATCTTTCAATCTATGGGTTTATAATCGTATATATATATACTAACTGTATTTTCACTTATCTGAATCTAATTATCACACGTAGGTTATGTAATGAAAGCTACTTACAGTTTATATTGACAAGGTTTTGCCAATGGCAGGAAAATTGAGGTTCTGGGCTACATGGAGGATACCTCTTGTACCGGTGTCGCCTGAGGAAAAAGATTGCTGGCGCCGAATACAAAAATCAAGGCCCTGGTAGCAACTTCCACAACACACATAAGGGTACATGTACAAGACCTCTCACACGCCCAACTCCAACCTCGGTCTTCCAGTCAACTGCCCTGAGTCAAATCGACACGTACACACTTTAGCTTTCTCGGCACCACACCCTAATTTGCATATTCAGACAAGCGAAATATTTTCTATTACAGACGCCCTCTAATTTCTAGGTACCCTAGAAATAAAAATAAAATAAAAATAAATTTCCCATTTTATTCTGACAGAGGAAAATGGGAAAAAAGTAAATATAGAATCAGCAATCATGACATGAAAATTAGGTATAAAATGACAAGTTAATTAGCCTGCAAAAACGTTTAAAATCTTTCTGCCGAACATCCGAACCAGGCCTTTGTGTTCGGTTCGGTTCGGCTCGGTTCGGAAGTGCCATGTTCGGCGAACTTCCGTTCGGTTCGGCGGTTCGGCTACAGCACTAGTGTTAAGCTAGCAGTTGTGCTTGTTAATGACCTACAAAAATATGTAAAATGATTTTCAAATGGTTACAGTGAAAATATTTGATAAAAGGATAAAAGTTATTCAGAATCAAATATTTCTCTGCATGTACTAATACTTTCAGGGCATTTTGGTCTTCTTATGTGCAATTAAATACTTCCAGAAAACTTACACCTGTCTTTTCATAGGACCCCTGAAAATTAAAGAAAATCACAATATTTGATAACAATAATTATTGGCAGAACACTTTTCTTTCACTGAAAGAGTGAACATACTTATTTCAAACATTCTTCTTCTATATTACCTACAAGGGAAATCAGAACAATGCAACTACATCCTACCAAAATTGCGCAGAATGCAATCGTGAATGACTGAAAGAGACTGAAAGTAGGAAAATGTAATCACAATGTTATTTCCCAATTTTCTTGACATTGTTGTAGGATATTTCAGTCAAAAGCATTTTTTCCCCCAGAGAGCCTTGATCTTATTTCTTTCATAAACATCTTTTACTCTCACTTCAGCAATTTTCTTGTTATTATTGTAGGAGATTACAGCCCGACATAGGATTTTTCCAGACAGCCACAGACTACCCATGCAAGGAGCTTGTTGATGCGTCCACCTCGCTGGAGACGCTGAGGAAGCGGATAGAACACACCATGTTCCACTCAGTTGCTGTGGCGAGGTCTAGAGCTGGCATGACAAATGTAAGTCATGGCCTTACCATATTGATCTGACAATTGCATTAATGATTGGTGATTTATTTTACCTGACTGCAAGGCAAAGCCCCAACTGTATGCTTGTATTTAAGGAACCTGGGGACCAATGGTTTTATGTCCTATCTGAGAGACTTAGTAATACACCCTTTCACGGTTACAAGAGTGCGCATGCGCCGACTGCAGCGCCATTTAAATTACGAGTAAACAACTTGTTTACTCGTAATTTAAAATGGTGCCCATGTCAATATGATGTGAGCGCGCAGCGCAGGCAGTGACGCAAAAATACATGCGCATCTAAAAACATTGATGACGCAATATTTACTCGCAAATTAAAATGGCAGCCTTAACCGTGAAAGGGTGTATTGAGTATTAATACCTTTCCAAATGGTACTGGTGCAAGAACATGGTTTTTGCATTTACTGCAGGTGACATATAGAGTACCGAAGCTGTGACGTCATAAAAATCTATTTTTGGAATTTCTCAATTTTTCTTCATTTTCGAAGAGCATCAAAAATAATGTCCAAATGTCGAAAACCAATTGAATAGGTTAAGTATTGGCTGAGATATGACCGTCTGAATAAAAAGATTGCCTATGGGAACTCAGTATTATATTGCTCTGGCTCATAACATTAGGAGCCAGAGCAATATAACACTGAGTTCCCATAGGCAATCTTTTTATTCAGATGATCATATCTCAGCCAATACTTAACCTATTCAATTGGTTTTCGACATTTGGACATTATTTGATGCTCTTCGGAAAATGAAGAAAAAATTGAGAAATTCCAAAAATAGATTTTTGATGACGTCACACTTCACCACTCTATAGTGTAGCTGTGTTAACTCCATTCTACATGTCTTTCGTTTTATCTTTTTTTTTTTTGTTAAAATGTTATGTAATTATTCGTTTGTTTTACCTGACTGCTAAGACAGCTTGTATATCATTGTAAGTAAGCAACCAGGGGACCAAAGGCTTTAAGTCCTCTCCAAGGTTTCGTACCCGGGACCTCCTGGTTACGAGACCACTTCTCTACCACTGAGCCATCGCATCTCCCCAATTGTTATGCTTTTCCCAGTCCAAAATCCATTTTCACAATTACAATCAAACCTGATTTAGCTGTTGCCTGTATAGAAAGACCACCTGTCTACGAAGCCTATTTTCAATGAAGCCTATGATAAAGTAACGTGCATTTAAAGACCTCCTTCTGATAAATACCACTTTTCTTGTTTTGCTTGCATGGTCTCTATGACAAGGTTTCACTGTATAGTAATCTGAATCTGAATCTGAAAGTAATACGGCTCTACACTCCCGGTGGAATAAAACGAGTTGTACTGGGTGTGCGCATGAAATAATAAAATAATAATAGTAATAAAATGTGGAGTCTTATATAGCGCTTATGTCTAGCAAATTGCCACTCCTGACGCCGCTCCATTATTATTACTCCAGCTTTAGCATGGCTGCCATTACAACGTTCGATCATTTAAAGAAATTAATTCCTGCCAGGTAGGTACTCATTTACCTCACCTGGATGTAGTGTGGCAAACGTAGATTAATATCTTGCCAAATAGCATTAGTGCTGGGACAGGAATTCGAACCCTGTACCTTGTGGTTCACAGTCCGGAGACTTATCCACTGGACAACAACACCTCTACTAATAATACTTTTGAAAATGATGTTGCACATGAGCCTTGAGTACATCTGATAGAAAGTATAAAGACTCTTTTTTCCCTCTCATTTCAGATGGTATCCTCTAAGAAGCCTATGAAGATGGAGTTTGGTCATGACACCTTAGAGGACGGTCAAGAGGCTCATTGGGAGGTCTTAGAAAGAATTCTCTTCATCTATGCCAAGCTGAACCCAGGCCAAGGCTATGTACAGGGCATGAATGAAATCATTGGTCCTCTCTACTATGCATTTGCAGCTGATAAGGACTTGAGTTGGCGAGGTATACCATTCTCTCTTCACCTTTTTTTCTTTCAGCTTATCTGTTTCACACTTGCTCTAACACTCAATCCTTCTTTCCCTCTTTCTCTTGTTATCTTCCTTTTTAGATTATCCCTCTTTCTCACTATGTTCTGATGGATGTGCATTGTAAAATGATTTATTTAAGAACACTGTAACTCTGATATCTGCCAAAACTGAAGGCTACCAAAATCATAACGGAGGATGATTCAATGGATTATTATACCATTAATCAGATTCTAAAGCAACACATTACTTATGGTTTTGTCCATCATTCCTTAAGTCCTATAAAAGGATCAAAGACATATTAGAGTATACTGTTAATATGATATTTTTGCCACTACCACATCTATGTGGTTTTCTCCTCTCTTTAATTTAATTTGGTAAAATCCTGGGTGTTACATTTAAGTCGAATCATGGCTCAGGTAAATGGTAATTATCTTTTCAGATATTTACTGATCATTAATTACATGTTCATGGCAAACCAGGCATTATTGTCATTGTAAAACAAACATAATCTATAATTCTTCATCCCTTTCCACCATCACGCCTCTCCTACAGAACACGCCGAAGCAGACACCTTCTTCTGCTTTACCAACCTCATGTCCAAGATGCGTGACACCTTTATCAAGACGCTGGACGACTCGCCATCGGGGATCAACGCCAAAATGGACCAGCTGATGCTGATGGTGAAGCGTTGCGATGCCAAGATCTGGTTGCGGTTCCAGAAGCAGGACCTGAAGCCTCAGTTCTTTGCCTTCCGATGGCTGACCCTGTGGCTGACCCAGGAGTTTCCTCTTCCAGGTGAGATTCTTTGGTCCTGTTTCATAAAGCTTGCCAAAGGAGGGGGGGAGGGGGTGTTGTGGTCGAGTGGATACGTCACCAGACTGTCGATCACAAGGTCCGCGGTTCAAGTCCCGCCGCGGCGCTAATGTCCTTTGGCAAGACATTGATCTACATTTGCCACACTCAACCCAGGTGAGGTACATGGGTACATGCATGGTAGGATTATTCCTTGAAATGCACTGTGCGCCGATAACGGCTGCCGGAGCTCAAGCTAGGGTAATAATTTCCAAAGCTCTTTGGAAGCGCATAGAGATGTTATTTCATAACGTATTATGCGCTATACAAGAACTGAATATTATTATTATTATTATTATTTACATATGATGTGGTAAAATGCCTCAAAAGGAAGATCGCATGGTCTGCCTCAGGGCTTTTAAGCCAGTCACCAGGAAATTCATTGCTTTCTGTATCCAATGGCTTTCCTCTCTCTAACCACATCTCCATACCATCTCAATCTACCCATCTCCTGTGAGATTTGTCAGAGGTAGTGCAGGTCACAAATCTTTATAATGTAACATTGCACATAGATCACATGTACAGTTAACTACTAAATTATTCATACCCTTACCAAGACTTGTAATTGTTTTAGTATGTGAAAAATTGAGTTGTCCCGATTTACGGTTCTTGATAATGTAACATGTTTAAGCTTACATCTAAAAGTATTCACAAAGGCTGTAATTCAACCAGTCCACCTTTCTTGAGTTACAAAAATCACCCCATTAGACATCAAATTTACATGGGTAATGAATAATTTAGTTGTTAACAGTATATCATGTTTCTTCTCTTCTCTTTTGTTATATCTTTTCCTGCTTCATATCTTTGTTTTTCCTGCATTTATATATTTTATTTTTAAAAAATCTGTGTTTGTTTTGTTTGCATTTCAGATGTGACAAGGTTATGGGACTCTCTACTATGTGATGAAGACAAGCCAGAGTTTCTTCTTTGTGTTTGCTGTGCTATGATTCTGTAAGTAAAGTCATGAGCACAAATATAATTATTCAGATTTGAAATATACCCCATCTTATAAAGGAATGTGATTAACTTTAAATCACTTTTAAGTCCCAGACCAATCGTAAGTCTCTTGGTATCACAATTAATGGAAAAATACATAACAGCCTACACTTTTGAAAGGTTGAAGTAGACATTTTAAAATTTTATTATTTTATTCATTTATTTAGTAATCTTTATGTACTAGCAAGTAATGAACTAAGTAACAAACTATTTGCAAACTTTTTATGCAAGATGTGCATATTTTGCATTCATCTAACAAATTTTCATGATTTGCATGTTCTTAAATTTTGAATGACTTGTTCATATTACAAAAAAGAGCTCTGTATGAAGAAAAAAAAATTAAAGGAAAAAAGAAAGGAACAAAACATATACTTTCATGCCAGTTCTGTCTTGCGATCCTCCAAGATATACTGTTAGATATGTAAATGTATGTTTCATTTCTGTATATACCATTAGGTCCCAGAAAGATATCATCCTTGAAGGAGACTTCGCTACAAATATCAAGATGTTACAGGTAGGCTGTTGGAATAAACTTATCATATGAGGATTCGTTAACGATGTTATAAGTATTAATATGGTTGTACACTTGCTCCTCCAATAATTGCTCTGCAGTAATTTATTATTCAAACTGTATTCTTAACTTCAACCCTGGACCTAACACTTAACCATAACCCTATAACCCTAAACATAACCTAACCTAACCTGAAACCCGAAACCCAATTGCAATCGTAACCTAACCCTATACTTCCGACGAAGTAAAGCCCATAGCAATCGTTACGAGCAAACATCTATGCACCTTTATTGTAAATGTGATTAGAAAAAGGGAAGACTCCTTTTCTTTTTAATGATATGGGATGGATTGAAAACGTAATTTGGAGGAATTATTTGCTATTTGACCATTCTTCACAAATATTACCTTTTCATTATTACAGTTAAATTGAAAGCAATTATTTTTTAATTTATTTAGAATATTATGGGTGAATGAATAATGTATTTTTGTATCATGCTTCTCTTAGCCTTTTGTATAATTATTAATTGGTAAGATAATTATGTACCGAAAAAGAGTGAAAATTGTCAGACATAAGTGGGACTTAATTAGTCATGAAAAATCAAATAAATATTAATGGATTTCTGCTGATTGTTCATCACTGAAAAATGAAATTCACACAAAATTTAGTTTATCAATGATTTTGTTTCATAGATTTTTAACGTTTGTTCATTCTTTCATAATTCTTTTCTAGCACTATCCAGCAATAGACATGCATGAACTGCTGAAGAAAGCCATCAAAGTACGAGAGTCCTGTTCATGATCAAGACAAAACTTAAAAATCTGGCGATGTTTCGTTGTATTTTGCATCACCAAGGCTTTGTGTATCAACACTGATCCAGATGGACGACTTTATAGGAAATGTCACTTTCGTGTGGTATGGTGTCGCTTACTGCAAGGATTGTAATGAATGGCTTGCATCAGGAGAATGAAGAAATGTGTTTGGAAAATGCATGGTCCATTGTTTGTTGGACGATGGATCTGAATAACAGAGCGTGATGAACTATATACAAGAGCGACGGAAGATTTTGAAAAAGGTACACAGAACCCAATTAAGCCTCGTTTAGAAAGGCAGCAGTAAACTGCATTAAACTTTTTTTTTAATGATGGCGTGAGCGGTAAAGTGCAATGTGCTTCACATTTCTGTTCCGTATAACACAGACCTCAGTAAATACCTTAAGACCTTTGTTGCGTGCAGTTGCCATTCATTTACACCTTTAAAAAAAACCTGTGGCGGTTCTTTGCAGCGGTTTACAGCATCATATCTGAACGAGCCTTTAATCAAAGTTTAATCCTTTATCACCAGCACTGCCCAACACCGGTGATGTAGTTTCCTGCTGTAGCAGCAAAAGTATTTGACCTTGTGTTAATGACAGGTCACAAGCGTTATCTTCCTAGAATCCCCAGACTGAATTAATATTGAAACTGTGTGTTACTGCTGTAATTTTTATTACCTCACCTGGATGCAAGACATATTGAATTTTCTTTCCCATTAATTGAGCTGCCAAACTTGGATAGAACCCATCAAATATATTATTTTTAATGAAAATACATTTGTCTCCCATCTGATAGTTTGATACTCAGATATCGTAATGGAATATAATCTTTGATGCCAGAGTACAGAACTATGAGGATCATCTTAATAACGATGTTATATATATTCTGTACTTTGCTCTGTTTCATTTTCATCAGCATTAAGTTTTAGTAAGTAATATAAGGTGCTGAAATCACTGCACTTGATTAGCTGTAAATCCGTTGTAAATCCTTGGCAATTGCTAATTTTGTTAAGTCTTTTATGAAATGACCCAGATTCTTATCGCAATAAAACTGTACTGAACTGACACCACTGGAACCTCTAGATCTCAGCCACCTTTTGTAAGGTCCACAAGAATGCTACTTGAGAACCAAGAAAAATCAATTTTTATAAATTATTGGTGCAGTATACATGTAGCTGTTTTTAGGCAGTGTCTAAAAGTGTGTTTGCGTTATTATTTTTGTACCAACCGGGTTTTGAACACTGGTTGTTTAGCTACAAGACCAGTGAGCTAACCACTGACCCATGTCACATCTCAGCATCACCCACACAGTAGAAATTTACTTTTGATAGTATGTTTTGTCTGCTGAGAGCGAGAATGCATTAACTCTGTGTATACTTATACATGTAGGAGTTAGGCCCTTCTGGCTCTCAACAGATGGCTAATGGTCACAGTTACTACATACGATGGACCAGAATATCAAAGTACCGGTAGCCAAATTGCATAAGGTCTGTTCAGCGCCAGAAGGGTGTTGACTCCATGTCTTAAGTATAGGAGTTAACGCCCTTTTGGCTCCAAACAGATGATATATTCCAAACATAACTGTTTCAACAGACTCCAGTCAGTATTGATCAATATGCATGTATTAAAGTAATGTGATTTTAGGTGCTAGTGAAAACAAGAAAATGTCTGCCAAAAGAGGCAGAGAGGTACATGTATGAAACGTGTGTGCAAAGATTTCTTTGACAAGGGGACTGTATCAAAACTCTTCCAAAAATATCTGTCTGTGGTCGTTAGTCCGGGGTAGGCTTAAGGTTAGGGGATAGAAAATGAAAAACTTCATGTATTATGGATGGCTTAGATTTTTACCATTAGCTAAATCTATGATATGGGGGGGGGTACAGCTCAAGGAGATTGCCTCCCTCAGTTTCAAATCAAATCAAACTCTTTGGTCTTTCTAAGACATTGCTGTATGTATGTAAGAATCAATTAACATGTGATCAAAATAGGAAAGATCAAATAGTTATGCATCTTAAAGACTGTCTTTAAATTCAAAGAATCTGTTCTTTTAGAATTGGAATTGAGAGCAAATTACAAATTACAAATTGTTCTCATTACAATAGCCAATTTAAAACTAATATTAAATAAGAGAAAGGATATTAAACAAATAAAATTAATCATATTTCATGACACAACTGAGTAAAACAAATTCCTTGATTGTGATTAGCAAATGGTCAGATTATTATAGTTGATGATGACTTGTATTACAAGTCAGTATCATATCAGTTTCTTTCAAAAGGCTTCAGATAGCACAATATGCAACACTTTGAAGTCTTTAAGTTTGACAAATGATGATAGTGGTGTTTAAGCTAGGTTTGTGAAGTTCACCAATAACTAGAAACCTTGACTACTTGAAATTGGGCTTTTCTTGCAAGATCATCTACACCTTTGCTTTTTTCTTTCTTTGTTTTAAAGTGTACCAATCACCCAAACATGTTTTGCTCTTGATGTAAGGATTCCATGTTGCTAAACTGTATTCAAACTGTGAGGCTCAAATATTCCCTCTCCAAAGAGATATTGGAGTTTGAATACACTCCCAGTGAACAGTAAAACATCTTGTTGAGAAGATTACTTAATGCACGCGTGTGCACCTTATATGCAGAGTCTTATGTTATCCTTTATTTTCTTCATACTCCTTAGCCGTCAACCTGTAGAATACCAGGTTAAGTTTTTTTAGGTTGATTTTTGAATATTCATCTTATACTCAGAATATTTTTCCAGGTGATTGGTAGACTTTGATTTCAAATGTTGGACTCTGTAGGTCATATATATATATATATTTTTGTTTTTGTTTTTGTTTTTTGTCTTTTGCATGTATCTTAATCACCATTGATGTACTATGGGTGACATAGTGTCCCCTATGCGTGTACGTTAGATTTTATAGAAAGTGTAGGCCTTTCCATAAAGAGAGTACAGTATTTATCATTACTTTGCAGGAAAGAGAAACCTGTTTGCTAATTGAAAGCTAGCATTGACGTCCAATGTCCGATTCAAGTACCAGCCATAACTGTGTGTGCATTTTGATATCTGCAAGTAACTGGGATTATCCATGTACGTTTTACAATGTAAATATTATTTTACATGATATATGCACAAGTGTGAACATACTCTCCGTGAAGAAAACTAAAAAAAAAGAACAAACCATCAGAAGTGCCGAAATATTCAGATATCAACCGGTTGGTGAATACACAATACATTCATAACAGTAAATCTCCTGTAGCATAGTGTTGCAATGCCGATGGTATAGGTATGACTTCTAAAGGCAGTAATGTGTTCAAATTTATGTTTAATGTGTTTTTCTATTGGTTGTTCATTAAAAAAATTGTGTAATAGGTATAATGATGAATGATTAATTTGCAAAATCTTGCCATCTTATGTTTGAATCATATGGCATATATGGAATATATGAAACGTGTGTTACACATGATTAAATGCTTACCATAGAAATGGAAGCAGTGATTGAGAAAAAGTAGAATTGTATAACAAAATTACCAGTTTGTCTTTGAAAAAATTAGGCAATATGCAATTATCCCACGACTACCAAGCTATCAGCATTTCATTTTCGTTTTGGAAAGAAACAGTATCCGACCAAGATTAGGATTGGAATAACAATAGCCTTGTTTGTAAACTTGAAATATGCTATTTACAAGATATTACAATGTCGTATTACAGAACTCTAACTTTATTTCTTTAGTCAATGTATTGAAATCGCCCTTGAATTGATTTTGAAGTTGAAAGTCTTTTATTATACTGAGATGAAACAGTATTCCAGACAGTTTTTCCTGAAGAGAATTTTACTTTTATATATCCTTCACAAGTAAGGTACCAAAAATGTTGCGATATTGAACAACTACAATACATTTTATCACGCAGTTCTCTTTTTTTGTTCTGTTCTGTTAGTGTTATTGGAAGAAAGAATAATATCTTGGAAATTCACATCCAGTACTTACAGATATTCACGTCACACATTTCACTTGAAATGAATCGCCAGTAACAAATTGTTTTCTTATTCATGTACTGTTTATCCAAAAGCTGTAGAGATTTATTTTTGTGTACCTCTGTTTAAAATGATTGTATGTTGTGTTATGTTATCATTATTATGCAGATATAACAAGTGAACCTCGAATATTTTCTATAAAAAGAAGTAAATGTATAGTAAAAATGTTTGCTTGAGAAGAGATTATTATAAGCAAATAAAAGAGCAAAGAATTTTAACGAATGTCCGGTAATTTTTTGAATACTTTAAATTATTCTGCTTCCCCTGGCACTGCCATGTAGCAACAATATACCTCTCTCTCTCTCTTTCTCTCTCTCTCTCTGTCATTGTTTTTGTCTCGCCTGCGTAGCAAAAAGCGAGACATAGACGCCGCTTTTCCGGTGGCGCGGCGGCGGCGACGGCGGCGACGGCGTCAACATCAAAAACTTAACCGAGGTTAAGTTTTTGAATTTTTAATATAATTTTGGAAGTATAAGTTCTTATTCAATGAAACTTGGACTAAAGGGTTATCAAGTATCCCCAATCATGTGAGGAGAATTTCAGGTTACAAAGTCAAGGTCAAAGGTCATTTAAGGTCAACAAACTTAGACTATGTTGTGGCATCAACATCAAAAACTTAACCAAGGTTAAGTTTTTGAATTTTTAATATAATTTTCAAAGTATAAGTTCTTATTCAATGAAACTTAAACTAAAGGGTTATCAAGTATCACCAATCATATGATTAATCTTTTAGGTGACAAAGTCAAGGTCAAATGTCATTTCAGGTCTGCAAACTTAGACACTGGGCATCAACATCAAGATTTTGAATTTTTTGCATAATTTCAAAAGTGTTTGTTCAAATTCCATGAAACTTGTACCCAAGGGTTATCAAGTATCACAAATTATATGACACAAATTCCAGATCACATAGTCAAGGTCAAAGGTCATTTTAGGTCAGTAGACTTGGATTATGTTTTTCACAATTAATCAATTTTTGTTATTTGTTCATATTTCATGAAAGTTATCAATCTTGGTACAAATAATAGTAAATAATTCTTCTGATGATTCTTAGTCAATATATTCACTTCAAAATACTGATTATATTCAGAGGATTTCATTTTTAGGCGCCTGCTAATGGGCCACCCTGCCCATAAATAATGTCCCAACCTCAATTTTTCATCATATCGAATTGCGCAATGCAGGCGAGACCGCCGAGAGCGTTTCCCTTGTTTTTTTTTCTCTCTCTCTCTGTCATCGTTTTCTCTCTCTATCTCACTACGTCTACCTCTGCTCGTTACCATGCTCTGAATTATAATGCTCATGGAAAGTTGACACCTAGGAACATTCCAAACCATTTTGATACTTGAAAACTTATACTAATACTTGAATACTAGAAGGAAGAGAGAATGGAAGTTCGTGAGGAAATAAGGGAGTGTTAAACACAGAGACAGCGAGACAGGGGAATAAAGAGAGAAAGAAAGAGACAGGCAGACAGACAGACAGACAAAGAGAGAGAGGCCAACAAAATTGTGGAAGCGATGGGTAAGGTGACGGGTGTATATACTTTTGTACTGATAATCTGATTTTCATTGATACATCGATTTCCTTCCTGTCTCGGCCCCATCATCTTGTAATAAAACATTTATTTATTCAAAGACGAGCACTAATGAGGTCTTATTTCAGCATTGAAACCCACTTAAACCAACAATACTTGCTTTGGACATTGGATAATCCCGACTAAGTGATCTATCGACTGCAAAGCGCATCGAAACATTAAATTGAGCGGGTTTATACAGGAAACCGATAATACGATCAATCGATCGCGATGCTCATTTCTTCCAACCCAGCCGTCTGCTTATCGTCTGCACGGGAAAATCACTTATTCGTGTCCAAGGACGCATATTCGATTTCATTCTTGAATAGATATGTTCCTCCTTAAAAATACTAATGGCTTCTGAATAGTACAATTATCAACACAGCCATCAGCTCTGTCAATAATTTGTCATGAATAGTATGAAATGAAAGAATTTAAAGTGATTTTTATACATTCAGTGAGAAAGAAAGTTAAAAAGGCTGGGAATCTGAGTTGGTTTGGTTTTGCCTTGAAATTTTAAGTGTTCATTGATTGTTGGTCGCCCCGGTGTAAAGGACCAAACTGCGACCGGAAACCCAGCCTCACCGGCCGACCTTCCCGTCAAAGAGAAAAGTTGAAAATCTATATTCGAAGACCCACCGCCGCTTTTGAAAATATTGGTTTAGATTCGGAAAACATCTCATTGTGCTGGGTCTATGAACAAACCTTGAGAGCAGGAAGAAAATATCCCATACCTTACACACAGAGTCAGCATAGGCCTTCTCTTTTGGTGGTGTTCAGTGTTTTGCTCTCAACCCAATGATCAGCTACTGGGGGCACTGAGGACGTGCTCCCCCACTCCCTCGTCGAATGGGCAGTATAAGATACAGAGAAATGGAAGGTAAAGAAAAATGAGGGAAGAAAGAAAAATATTGAAAACTATAAGGACGAAAGAGATAGAGGGAAAGACATCTTCTTGAAATGCCTTGTCGGTGCACGACCCCCCATTTTCCTTCTTTTTCGGGCAGTGTCATTACCACCGTGTTATGCAACTGTACGTAAATAGGATGACCCCTTCATCACACCCCCTAAAAAAACCTAAATTAGAAAAATTAAAAAAACGCCCCAACACGACCCCAGTGGGATCAACTCTCTTACATTAGAAGAGCCACTGTTTATTTCCTTTATCATCAGAAATATCATTAGGGATCAACAGAATTAAAGTTTTTATAAAAATATCGAATCACCAAGACATGATATCTTTTTTCTGTTATTATCTTCATTAATTGTAACAAAATAAATGAATCTATAAATCAATGAATAATGATAACATTCAGTGTCATGAAACATAAATTGAAATTGAGATTTCAAATCAGCACCCCCCCCCCTAAAAAAAAAGACATTGAAGTTGCATGCTTTTCGACTAAATAAAATGCACATTTTCTGAAAGCACTATCCTTGCAAAATACAAACACTAGATAACTTTAACTAGACAAACAAAAATATTATCATATTTACAACAAAAAAAACACAACGATAAACATACAGTGCAGAAAAACATCAGGAATAATGATCAATGCATATGCAATCAAGTATGGCATTGAAATGGGCTGAAAATATACTCTTTTCAAAATGTTTTCGATTTATATGAAGAAAAGGATTAATGAATTCGTCATTGTATGACGATACTCGATGAAAATCATCAACAGTGCTATTTAAAAAAACGAAGGTAAAAAGCAATCGCGTTATACAAAACAGGAATACGTGCTGCAAAACTGACAGAATGAAATTGAAAATAAAAAACCGAGAAATGTAAGGACATAAAAAGAGGTAAATGTATTTTTCGCACCGTCTTTGTTGAAAATAGACATCTAACTGTTTGAGAATTTTAAAAAGTACGAAATTACTGTGTCATCTTTTTTTATTTATTTATTTATTAATATAATTTTTTTTAACTTCACCTTTTAAAATGACTCAAAGGCAGTCCAAGTAAGAAAATAATAAATTTCTCAATTGATCACGGGTGCTTGATATCGTAGACCTACTCTCTAGGTATAGGTCTATGTTCATATTAAGAATTACGAAAATACTTAAATTTTGGAATTTTGGAGAAGAAAGGAATGCTTACAAAATGTATGAGAGAGAGAGAGAGAGAGGGGAAGGGGAGGGGTAGGAAGAGCGTATATGTGATGAAGAGAGAGGACATCCAAGAACGAGGAGAATAAGAAGAAAGGGTGATAAAGAGAGGATGATGAGAGAGAGAGAGAGAGAGAGAGAGAGGGGAGCAGGATGGCAAAACAGTGCATGGTCATACATAAACGAGGGAAATAAGAGGAGAGATATATAGAATCGAAGTATCAGGAGAAGTAGAGAGTGAGAATCAGAGAAATAGAGAAAGAAATGAGAGATAGAGAGAGAGAGAGAGAGAGGGAGAGAGAGAGAAAGAGGGAGAGAGAGAGAGGGAGATAGCAAGACTGCTTCTAACTTGACACGTATAAGGAATGATAGAGCACGTTTAACCTATCATCTCAATGGGTTAACACGTGACCACGACACAATTCTTTTATTTTAAATATCAAATTTGAATACATTTTACTTTTTTCTCACGCGGGTAACATCTGCTGTAATCAGCGTACTTATTCAGCTGTCTGGATGTAATCCATTTTTCAACCTGCTGGGGAAAAAAATCAATCTATTTTTAATCCAATGTCAATTTCCGATCGAAGCGGCTTAAGGAGGCTGCATGGTCGTTCTGATTCGTTTCTGAAATTAAATAAATATGACTAGGGGCGATCATTGGTTAGGGGTTGAGATGCAAGCCGGTTAATCTGCGGTGCTGGACATTTTTTGTTGTTTATGTTTTGTTACTATCTCTTAAAATTATGATTGGTGCTATTGTAATTCTGAAAACACTGGCGTAGCTACATAAGGAGAACATGTGCCCCAAATCGAACGGCATAAAGCCCCCCCCCCTCCCCCTCTCCCGAGGGACAAAAAGAAAGAAAGTGAAATTGGAAGCCAGGCAACATGGAAGATGATACAACCTCTACCACACCTACCCCCAATGGCCTTGGCCTAGATATATAGCGTTCCATCCACAGGTGCACCCCACCCCCACCGCAGTGCCCCTAATATTGCAGGACCTACGCTACGCCACAGTTCTGAAATATAAGACAAGTCGGCTGCAACACCATTTTATATAGCAATAATGATAATGATAATAATAAAAATTATAATAGTAATACTAATGATAATAATGATAATGATGGTAATAATAATAATAATAATAATAATAATAGTGATCATGATAGTCATAATAATGACAATAATAGTAACTATAATAATAATAATAATAATAATAATAATAATAATTATTATTATTATTATAATTGGGTCTTATTTTCCGAAGGTAGCCACATAATACAGTAATGGAGAGTGGCATATGTGGATATAATGTTTTGTTAACAGACGTTAGTGCAGGGCTGGGATTCGAACCTTCAACCCTTGGATTGAGAGTCAAATGAAATGAACCACTAAACCACACCTCCATTTTTGTGGGAGTGAATGCAAAGTCATATCCGCGTTGCGTCTGTTAACAAACGAGTTGAATTAATTTCATAGCAACATTGCACTATTTTATTTTAAATAATTCTATCATAAACCTTTAGGTTTTGTTTGTTTAGATGTACATTCTAAAGTTCAGTTTATGAAATATTACATTTACATTCATAACAATAGGCATAATTCCGTGGTGACTTTTTATTTCTTTCCCCTTCAAAGGATTTCCTTATCACATTTCATTGTTATCATAATCATTCTTTTTAATAAAATAATGTCATCATGAACGTTATCATGATATGTATAAACGAAATGTATCTGAAATGTGTTTAAAACTGCAAAAAAATATTTCATCGGCTTAAAACTTAATAGTATAAAAAAATCCACTGACTGTTGGATTTTCTCCATGGAGGTCGTATTACTCGTATATAAAGAATAATGTTTTGTTTAAATATCAAGTCTACAATGAATTTTACACAATTTTTCTCATTCTTAAATGTTAGTGTCCAAGAACTTTTTGTTTGAATAATATACATTTACAGCCATAAAAGCATTGTCTCCGTCACAACATTATCAACTTGTTCATTACATTGTTGACCTGTCATTTCCATACTAGAACACATCACTATATATATACACACATATTGTATAAGTGTTTCATTTAATGATAATTAGCAAGATGGTTTATCTCCACCATCAACCCCTTTTCCTCCTAATACTTCGATTAACAAACATTCCACAGCAATGTAAATTCTTTTGAAAGTTAGAGAGCTTTCTAATTATCTAACTGGCAGGGGGTTTTCATCAGTCCTCAGCGAGCTTTTGTACTCCGCGTCAGTGCGTGTATCCACTTTTTTTCTCGTTTTGATTCCAAAGTGCGAGAACTCTTAGACTTAGAGCATCGGGATTCAATCGCTATATGAGCTGTCAAGATGATATCACATTTAAACGAATGATTGACACCTTAACGTGTGCGGTAAACAGTCTATTCAACGCATTAAGTCGGTCGATACGCGCCCAATACCCAGGCTCGAACAGTCTCATAACTATTGTCATGTTCCATTTGGCGCTAAAGTCAATTGAGCGACTCCGCGTACGCATTCTATGGCGTACACTCTCTTGCCACTGTCCGCCACCGACACCGCGGCGCCACTGGCCCGCTCTTCTCCCATTCACGCACCTCTCTGATCCTATAAAGACCTCATCCATCAATACAAAACGCAGTCTGTTTTACTCCTCCTTTTTTACACATTTCCTTTGGAGACCCACAGACTTATCTCCATGCCTCACTAGTTCGCTTTTAGAATGATTTTGTCACTTTCTGTCTTTGTTCTTTCACTTTCGCTCGTATCCTCGGCATATTTTCGTTTCTAAAATGGATTCAAAAGGGCTTAAGTACCCCCGTCCTTTCAGAGACCCTACATGGCTTTTCATGGGGTTAGAGCATTTAACTGGAGATTAAGAGAGGGGCAGCGATGTGATAGGATGTTGGTTTGTGAGGTCGGGATGAGTCCAAGCTGGCAGGTGACTGACAGGTAGGGGGTCTTTGTTGCACCCCTATAAGACCACTCTCTTACCCTCCGCGAATCTTCGTATTGGAGCTGTGGGGGAAACCGTGCGAGCTAAATCCTCTCTAATGAGGGCTAAGTCCTCACTTCTTGTCCAGTTTTCGTCGCCTTTGTTCGATCGTTGGGATTCATCCCTTTCACTTTAACGTAACGTCTGCTGAAAGGATGGAACGATGAAGGACAGACGAAAAATGAAAGAATAAATCAACATCTAGGAAAAGAAGATACACATACAATGATTAACAATAATAGGAAAAAATGTTCATCCCACCCATCAATTCTTCGAACATCATCATCCTCATCATCATCATCATCGTCGTCATCATCATCATCATCATCACCATCATCGTTTTATTTTACTACGAAAGTAACTGGTAGTGAATCCTTTGCTGATGTTATGGAAACATACAAGAAAATGCTACCGAATCGCTTCAAAACATTGCACTTTGTAATAAATAAAAAAGGAGTGTCATCGAAACAAATTGAAATGGGAGTTACGGCCTAAATTAGCAAAAGGTGATTTGATTATTTTGAGGTTAATAATTTTATGGTAATTTTTCAATTCATGTTAATCGTAAACCACGAAATTACTGATGCTATATCAAATTAATACTTGAACTAATGAAAATGCCTGTGCATTAGATTGGTTACTACAACATATTGGGGGGAAACGAAAAGTTCCCCCACACGAATCAGGAACCCTGTATCTAAAAGGATTGTGTGATCAGTTTTATTACGCTGATATATAAAAAAACGAAGTAAAAGTAGGCCTATTGACAGAATAGAGAAAATGCAGCACAAACAACATCGCCAAATAGATTTCGGGTCGTTAACTTATTTAAAACCGCTTACATTACTATAAAACGATTTGCGAAGCCGCGTCACTAATTGCCCGAGAAAATGTGGGACCTTTATTGCAATTTCAATTCAACTTTTCAAAGAGCATTACCCTCTTCTCTGTAAACATCTACCGCGATCTGAGACCTCGATTCAGTTTCTTGATACCAAAACAGAAAAGAAGAATGGTTTTAAGGAGGGAGGGAGGGAGTGACACAGAAAAGGACATAGCGGGGTGTCAGTCCACCTCCGAGGACCCAAATGCTTGAATAGATCTAGGAAAGGCGAACCGACAGCGTGTAATAATGAAGAAGAAAAAAAGCTTTTCATCTTCAGAAAGCATGATAATGTATCGCAACAGGCGCAAATTAATTGCCAACCGGGGGACTCATTGCTTCACAAGAGGATCTAGTATGATTTAAAAATCGAATTTTAAGGGTGTTGGGAGCAATGGGAAGACAAGAAGATTGGTAGACTAGTCAATATTGGTTGATTAATCGAAGGGAAATTGGGGGAACAGGTAGACGATATGCCTCTGTGACAGAATTATTGATTTTGAATTTAAGGAGGTTGACGATAGCGACAATAGTTTACTAACGGTTGTTTTTTTTTTTCTGTCATGACTGTAGCGATCAGAAAATTGCAAGAAATGTGTTCTTAGTTTTTATAATATATTTCTCTCAGAATGTTAAAGAATAAATGTGAATTTTAAATAAATACAGAAGTTTCCCGAATATAATTCTAGGAGTTCTATTAATCTATTGATAATTTCTTGATTATCCTGCTTTTCCTGGGTGTATTTCCTCTCGAAATTATCTTCTTCATCACAAGTTAAATCTCATAAGCGAAATCGACTTGGCATATCTATAATTTTGCTTTTTCTCAATCAATTTTCAAGGATAAGCGCGAGACTTATAATTACAATCTTTTTCGAGATCATTAATGTTTTAGTAATAGAGAAACAGATTTCTAGAGATTTTTAGGACAATACTTTACTTGAAATTATTTCATTGTAAAAGACATACGATCTCTATTATTCCTAGTTTAATATAAAATTATGTTCCTTAATAATCGATTAGTTTTGCATTACTAGTGATTTTGTCTTTAACTCATGATCAATTATATCATACATAATGATTGTGTGTTATGAAAATTTTAAAAATCTTGCTATTTTTATGGAAAAGCAATAACAACGCATAACATACACCAAATGTATCATTAAATACGATTTCAAATAAATCATATTGCTTAGGCCTAAAGTGCTCTTCTTGATAAGATGATATATCATATACGTTTCACCTCTCAACAAATGTCATAATTAACTAAGAGAAGGGCATAACTTCGTTTTAAAATGCCCAAGTCATCAATCACGAAATGCGTGACATTTTTATAAATCAAACTTACTACAAACATTAGATGGGACTGTGCGAAAATAAAGTTCATCTAAATGTTGTGCATGTTTCTTAATGATAAGCCAAATTGAAATTATTTCACTTTGCAGATTCATTGTGTCTTATTAACATTTTATCGTATTCAAGGTCTTTCATGGTATTTTCAAAAAGTTGGGCGTGCGTAAAATTAAGAAGTGCATTAGTTTTCGTATGTTTGTAGAAAGCAATACAAAACAGCCCATCCTATACAACTTCTTTAAGTGTAGTGGCATACACAATGTTTGTTTGTTTGATTTGTATGCTGCATTTTTTAACCTAATAAAAAAAAAGTAATATACAAACTAGGTACATATGCATTATTAATATATAATCATAATCATATCATAATAAAAATCAATTAAATAATTATACCTTTCAAAAAACACATGTTCGTTTCGCATATTGTTGTTTTCATAACAAGGAAATTGTCTTACAAAATAGATATACAAGCGACTTTTAATAAATAACTTAAAACTTATTAACATAAAGACACTGTGTAAAAAAATATTGGGTAGATGAGGTTAGGTTATTATTTGTCTAACAAACTTTGAGTCAATCAAACTCGCAATTCAGGTTACTCTTGCTCCATTTGCAGTAACATAGTTGGGCAAAACATTAGCCAAGTTCGACATAGAATTTTCTAGTTGACGGGACCTACTGACATAATTATACCCTCATCATGGCAATTTGTATCTAATATTTATAAGAATACATGATATGAATGAACTGTCCCGAAGAAAGATACTTAGCATTGGTCCTCTTGACTGAGTAAGAGCATTATCTTATTATGGTAGAATGAAATACACCCTTGCCCATCACCAAAGCTGAAGGGCTTTCTAAAGATGAAAACCTCTTCAACCACTCTTAAGGGAAGAGGTACTTTAACTTTCATCGTCTCCCATAATGGATATCCATCCCTTTGTTCTACAAATATCACCCCGATCTTACCTTTCCAGTTTTTACAGAAAGGCTTTTCTTTGCGTTCTGATAATCGTTGTTTGTACTTCATGAAGTTTCTCTTTTTGGGGGAAGGTTGTCTGAATTGAAGGGGTCTATCCCGTCTAAGTAAATATCATAAACTAAACGAATTCTATTACAGAGATTATAAGAAAGGCAAACTTATTGTCACACTCGAAGTGAACAATAACTGTAAAAGATCGTGAGAAGAAGGAACTTTCAAAACGGATCCTCTCTCCTTTGTGTGTTTTAGACGTGTTAAAGAGACAAGGTTTTTGAGGATCTTTGTTATGAGTGGACTGAAGGCTTCCAAGATGATATTGGCAAGGGGGTCTTTATAGAGGGGATTGACCTCCTGTGTCGAGGGGAGGGGTTTAAGGGGGTTTACAGCGTGGGGTCATTCATAGATCTTCTGTTCGACGCCGCGGGGAGGCTGATGTCAAAGGAGCGGCTTCGCAGCGGGTTGCGACCGGCTCAATGCCCGGTGGATCAAGCCGAAGAGAAAAGCTTCCAAAAAGTCAAGTATTGTCTGGGAGAAAATTCGATATAAGATGGTTGCAAAATTCATATGTCTGGCATCTAGAGCTCCAACAACTGCAAATCATCCCATGAACCGTTATATGTCCAAAATGATACAAAAATAATGATGAAAGTAGTCAAATCTATAGATAAATTGAAAATTAAAAAATAATTAAAAAGCAGATCAAAATGGGTGTCGTACAAATGTAAATCGTCAAGTCCAAACTAATTGAAAGAAATATGCATGACATTTGCCATCTTTGAGATTGATTATATTTGCTTCCTTGCATGTTCAGCCTCTGTTCTTTTAAAGTTGTTTATTCTCCCACCCTGTCCTTACAGTTTTCACTTTAATATTATTCTGTCTTTCTTCTTTTTTCCTGCCATTGCTGTTCCCCCCTCTCTCTCTCTTTCTCTCCCCCCTCTCTCTCTCTCTCTCTCTCTCTATCTACCTCTCTCTCTCTTTCTATCTCTCTCTCTCATGCTTTCTTTATTGCTTTCTTTTTCTACCTTAACTTTGATTTGCTTATTTTCTACTACATAAAACTTTTTTGTCGCTATGTCTCTTCCTCCCTCTTTCTTTCTATCTCCGCTCTGTCATTCTGTCTCTCAGTCTCATTCTCTTTCAATCTATCTATTTTGTTTCCATGTCTTGCTATGTCTTTCGTCTCTTACACCAATGATCATTCATCTTACAGTCTCTTCTAATCATACTCTCTCCACCTCCTCTGTCTCTATCTCCCTTTCTATCTCACCCCTCTCCCCTCTCTCTGCCTATCAATCAAATCTATCTCTGCGCTTTCTTTATTATGCTCTGTCTGTCCCTCCATCTCTCACCCATCTCCTCTCACAATATCTTCTATACAATACCCTCTCTCTCTGTCTCCGTCTCTCGCTCTCTCTATCCCTATCTATCTATCTATTTATATATCTATCTACCTCTGTCTCTCTCATTTTCTTCATCTTTTGTAACATTCATGATTTAAATGATTATCTATCTGGAGTCGAATGTATCATTTTTAGTTCCTAGCACCCGATACAAAACGAGCAAGGGCATGGATGAAGCAAATTCACATTGCGAATAATGCCTTTTTTCATCGTTTCGAACATTTAATCATACATCTTGTGACAAAGTTTATAGATATAAATATAATTTCACATTCAATAACGCAAAAAAAAAAATCACTGAGCACCGATCAATCAAAAATGAAAATCGTAATAGGATGATGCACATGACTTGACATAGATGAACATTTTCGTTGAAACTGATTTTCGACCACAGACAATTATAATGATGATCATTGAAATGACAAAATATCTCTATCGACATGATCAGTACATGCAGATAAACAATTGGCATCATAATCACCATGCGTTACTAGTTGTGCACAGCTGTGATTGGTGTAATTAATTTTCATTTAACACCAAACTAGCTATTCATCGGCGACTAATTTTGCAAGAAAATACTATCTCAAATAAACAATAACAAAGCACAGACTAAAAAATCTTTTTATTACATTAATGCATTAATAATTAGCACTTGGGAATTAAACCGGTCTTGATTAACATTTTAATTAATCGACTCTAGAAAGATATTCGTCGTAAAGTATACGTTTGTATAATTGTATTACAGGTAAGCAAACTATTTTACATCATGGCAAAACAGTACTTTCAACTGGTTGCCGATCGTTCGGGCAAAGTGAAAAATCTTACATTGATCAATACAAGAATATTCATTTTCCACATCACTGAACAATCAATAATGGAAAACATTATCGACTCCAAAAAATATGGAGTCGTACATGATGTTACGTAATAATGCGCAGAACACTTGCGCACAAGAAATAAATGGCCCTTTGCCAACAGCTGTCCAATCTTATCTGACCCCATTCCGTACTTTGCAAAACGCATCGATTGACTTTGTTTTGACCAATATTCAAATGAAAATTGACCTTGTGCTGACATATTACAATTTTAAAATGATCGTTTGATATAGATTATTCTTTTGTTTAACATATTCAACGTTTTTAAACCAATACAAAATGCATTTCTGGCGTCAACGCACTGTTGGTCCTGACCAGTGAATGCACTTTTGCCTTGATGTGTTTTCATATTATTATGATGTAACGAGAAGTCCCACGTACTAAGGCCTGGACTTTAAAGTGTACCACAAAAACACAACTAACATAACGATTGATGTTCAATGTTGACAGTAACACTTTTTTGGTGCGATTTTTAAAAGTTTTATAATTCTTTCAAAATGTAATGACATCCTTAAATGAAATTACACATCATTTAAAAGAAGCCGTGTGGTTGGAATTAAATAAACTACTGAAACAACATGAACTTTAGCAACATGCACGAGACAACGATTACAAATATTCACTTCTTTCCAAATAAAAATATTTTTTTTATGTAAAATACCTTCACGACTTTTCATGTCCGTGGAAAAAAATTCATTGCGACATGAACAAGGAATTTTGATATTATTCCGTAAACAAGCAATACCAATAACTTTGCACGCCTTCGTGAAAAATACACCGTAAAACAAAAATCACAAGAACGCAATCATGTTCGAAAAAAATGTTGACAAGATAAAAGACGATAAAGACTTTGTATGGTAGAAATGTCATCAACATTCCCCTACAATCTATAAAATATTGCACTGAAACTTTCCATTAAAACATGACTTATACAAAATATGGTTTATTACAAATTCCTTACTTATCTTCCAATACTTTTTAACCCCCCGCTCTCTCTCGCTCTCGCTCTTCCCCTCTCTCTCTCTCTCTCTCTCTCGCTCCCTCACTGTCTCTCTTCCCCTCTCTCTCTCTCTCTCTCTCTCTCTTTCTCTGACATACAACATTACAAAACCAATCGCCGTGCTCACGTTTCTTGAAAGGTCGTATGCAGAATGTCCTTTTCTTGGTCCATACAATGATATGATTATCGTTTGATAATTTTCATCAGTCTTTAAAATATTTCTGCCCAGATTTCGAAGCTGAATATATTTCTTCTTCTCATCTCCTACACATAAGAAGTTGTATGTATTTGGTTCATAGTTTTGCTCTCTTACATGGGGTCACGTGATTATGGTGAAGTTCATCACGTGATTGTGTCAGGTGATCCGAAACTTCTGTCATGATGTGGTCGAACAGATGGCGAGTTTCTCACAGAGGCAGTAGATCATGCCGCACTTGCCACAGGAATCCAACATGTCAACTGTTAGTAAAAAATGAAAAATAAATAAATAAATAAATTTAAAAAAATAAATTAAAAAAAACATGGAAAGTAATACAAAAAGGCATAGGTAAAACAAATAGTCATGAAAGAGAGATGAAGCTGTCCTGAACTTAGTTACAAGAAATAGTAGGAGGAAAGTCGAGGAGGAGGACAAAGAACTTGAAATGGGTCGGGAAATACCAATGTTTCACATAAAATCTGTTTATGATATATTATCATCGCTATGACATATAGCTCCAAATACTTTATTGTTTTTACACGTACTATACTAAAACTTCTCTTTCCAGTGTATGCAAACGTTCATATAAAACCGTGTGAACTATAATGAGAGCCGTAACGTATGAGTATTGTAAAAGATTAGTTTTGCAAATTGCAAGTACGAACCATGACACTGTATGTCGCCACAATCTCAAACAAGGACGTAAGGAGAGGGCACAGGTGTGGGGTTTTTCAGCCCCCCCCCCTCCCCTTCAGCCATCATCACATTATGAAGTCGCTAATTCAGAGCAGGTAATCAGTACGGATGATACATTAAAACAAATGAGACAACCCCCGTATTTACAAATTCTCGAATATACTACGAATAGTTTGCAAGGAATTCGTGTACTCACCAAATTTAGGCGGCAATGCGGACGGTTTCCTCACGGCTAGCGACAAGCCTCCACCGCTGCCACCAGTGTATCCGTCGGATGGCGCCAGCCCCCCTCCACCGCCACCTCCACCGCCACACCCACCACCACCGATACCCGTGACCATTCCACTGGGCGTGCACCGCCCGCCCGGGGTCTCCATCCCGTGCGGAGTGCTGTGTTTCTTCTGGCGCGCCCGTGAGTTTTGAAACCAGACCTGCGTGACTCGCTTACTCAGGCCGGTGATCTGGGCGATGCGTTCGAGGTCCTGCCCGTCGGGGTTGCTGTCGACGTTGAAGTTAGCCTGCAGGACTTCGAGTTGTTCCTCGGTGAAAGTGGTGCGGATCCGTTTGGTCTTCTGTTGCGGACGCTCACTACCGCTTCCTTCTCCACCGTACTCTGAACCTGGTCGTGAAAAAAGAGCAACATTTTGTTCATTAATTCAATCCTCCCTGAAATACAACGACTGTTATTAGTTTGAAATATCAGAATGGTATACAGTTGGGAATCGAAGTCAGTCTGTTTAAAAAGGGGGCACAATTTCGAAAAAATATTAGAAAATGGACTTCAGGTTTCATACATTCTAACAGATAAAGGCCGCGGTCGGGGCCCCATTACTCAAATTTGATCACATTTGCTTTGAAAATAGAGAGGTTTACATCTAAAACTTATATATGACAAAATATATATTATTCAATATTAACTAAGTATTGGGCCATGAATGAATCCCCAAATAATATTAGGGGCAGCAAGACAAATTTGAAAATATGATGCATAAAAACAATGAAAGTACAAAATAAACGAATTTCTCTTGTCATGTATTAAACGCTTAGCTGCTTTTTTCTTCTATATCTAAGCGGTTAAAGATTGGTTGTATGATTCGTTGTATAATTATGCACAATCTGTAACTTTCATTACTACTTTATAAACCAAGATTACTAGTTTGTTGGGTCGTTCTCTAGCGGGATGTTATAAGTGGCTACGTTTGGCATAACACGTATTTTTGTACATGTCGTTTTCGTAAGTATATAATGGGACATCATGTTTCAAATAAATTAATTCACAAATATTTTAATGCTATACACAGTGAAAACATTCGCTGTTGTTTTTTAATAGGGCAAATGCCCCTTTACACCCCTTGACCGACACCTCTGCACTACGTCACGAAGTAGTTAAGCCTGTCCATCAAAAAACGGATTAACAAGTTAATTATTGTATGTCTTCGTATTTATCATAAAAATAGAAAATGTGTTTTCCAGCAAGACCGAGATAAAACCTGCATCATAATGTGTACAAGATGATTGTAGTGATTCTTATGGCTTCTCCGACGTCAAACGAAATTTGTTTTGTTCTTCATCAAAACTGACACCTACAAGGGCGTTTTCAAAAATATATTGATAAAATATTATACACATTTCTATATCGGGATATGAGGGAGAAATTTCTTATTTCTAAATAACAACCCTTGATAAAGCATCCGGTACACAAAACAACCACATTAACGTCACAATCAAGGCCATTAATTATCATTTTTGTTAAAAACACGAGAGAGCAAATTCTCATGCCCCCTTTAATGGGCTGAGCCCCTGGATGGCAGGGTATTTAGTAGTGCGTTCATTACTGTTTTTATTCTTTCTTGCACACACCCCACACTGATGTTGCAGTAATGGCTTAATTGTAATGGCCTTTTCTAATGATCTTCTATTCAAAGATAATTCTGTAAGGCGTAATTTTTGACAACGGTGACATTTTATCATTTACTCTTTTTTACGGAGAGTGTGTGTGCTTTAAGGGTGTGCGTGTTTTAATGGTGAATGTATACTCAATATTGTCATCATGTAATCCTAGTAAATGATCATATTAGGTGAGCTTTTTAAAATTAAAATCACTTTTCTTTTGAAGCAATACGGTATTATGTTGAATAAAGTACATATCTTTCCTTTGTTTATATTGAAACGGAAAATAAATAAAGAGATACATAAACAATATAGAAGTTGCTTACCACTGCCGTCTCCATTGCTGCGGCATGTTGCTTCCACCAACTCAAGGTAATGCGACTTGCACAGCACCCTATTTTCAATCATCGCAAACTCTTCGCCTGTCGATAGTTGCCTCTTACAGTTGTCGCAGGCGAAGCAAGCGAGGTGGTAGACATTTTCCCTCGCTCGCCTGACCCAGTCGCTAGCGTCGATGCTCCGCAGGCAGCGGGCGCATTTGGTGCCGAATTCCCTGAAAATAGAAAAATGATATGAGGTAAAATATGGAGATTGGAATATTCTACAAGCTATAGTACTTCACGTGACTTTTTCTAAAACATCTGAAATCATATCTCAACCATTCTTTTTCTTCTTCTTAGTATCATTATTATCATTGTCATGATCGATCGTCATAATAATCATCGCATTATTATCATCACTATTGTTATCATCCTCATCATCACCATCGTTATTCGAAAATCGACAATGATCCCGGGGTGTGTATAACTTTTTGTTTTAAGTGGGAGGGTCGCCCGGTTTCCCCTATGATCTGAGGATATGCCAATATATGGTGTTTGCCCGGGGCAACTCAACTTCCAAATTTGAAAGAGAAAATACTGTACATTTGGGAGAAAAAACAAACTTTGTGATAATTTCTGCTTCACGTATTAGCGAACACAACATCAAGCGCTGGTTTCTTAGGACTACAAACTCAGCTTTGATATATACTTTAAGACAGTCGCAGAGTACCTATCATCTATAATAACTGTAGGCTACATTTATAAATTGTACACCTCATTCATCATATTCATAAAACATTGTATTCTGTATTTGGTTTGTGCTCTTTTTCTCTACAACAATACTGTCGTGACTTATGCCTTCCATCTTCCGTCTTCCATCATCGTGATAATAACTATTTCTTAGACTTTAGAGTAAGGCTCCTTTGACAGAAACGTCGTCTTTAAATTTTGATTATTCACTATGGAAACCACACCCTGCACAATCACTATCCCTTCCTCTTCATTTTACTCTTCTTCTTCAATATCTCCTTACTTTACAATTTCCTATAATCCTTATTTGCAGTGGGATGAATCATCTTCATCATCATTATCACCACCGTCGAAATCATCATTATTATCACTATTAAATTTATCACCATCACCATCATCGGCATCATCAACATAATTATCATCTACATCGGCACCATCATCATAACCATAACCATTAAACCATCATCAGCATCCTCAATATCATCAACAACAACTACATTCACAACAACATTACCATCATCATCACCACCATCATCATCACCATCACCATCACCTCCACCACCATCATCATCAACATCATCACCATCATCACCTCCACCATCCATTCTCTCCTCACCTAGAGTAGCATCTCCTGCAGAAGACATTTTGGTCCTTAAAGTAACAGCTTTGATGCGAGCTCAGACTCTCATCACACTCGAGGCATCGAAGACAGGATGAGTGCCAGCTCAGACCACGCCCGATCCTCAACAAGTAACGATCAATAATCGCCTTTCCGCACCCAGCGCAGCTCTCACTCTTGCTCTGCAGTGGAGAAGAAAGAGGAACGGAAGGAGGAGGAGGAGGTGGAGAAAGAGAAGGAGGAGAAGAAGAAGAAGATGAAGAAGAAGAAGAAGAAGAAGAAGAAGAAGAAGAAGAAGGAGGAGGAGGAGGAGGAGGAGGAGAAGAAGAAGAAGCAGAATAATGTCAAGAAGAAGGAGAAGAACGAGACGAACAAGATTAAGAACAAGAACAAAAAGAATGAGAAGTAGAAGAAGAAGAAGATAAAGGAGGGGTGGATAAACAAGGATAAAAGTGATGGAATAGAGAAGAAGGAAAATATTTAAAAAAATAAAGGAAAATTAAATTTAAGTGGAAGGAACAACTAAACCCCTTAACGTCTTTTGGTGGGAGGGGGCGTGGGTTAAGTGCTCTGTTGATATACATGTATATATTGTCGACTGCCCGTAAGAAAGCCTGTTTTACTGCCATTGATAATACAACACGATCGCAACTATTTTCGAAAAATCAAATCAAGAGCAATTTCAATACACAGTAGCATATTCCATAGAAACCATGTTCGGATTACGTAATACCTCATTGTCATGTTCGCACACTTCAATTAGGAGACGCACAAGGCTATTGAAATTGCCTTAGGTTGATTTGTATCGAAAGAAGTTGCTATAATGCTAGATATGGTTCTCTTGCAAACGGACGATGATATAGTCTACGTTGAATATTGATATATATGATAATCATCCTCGAAACGCACTCTCATAACATTTTGCAAATCAAACAATAAAACAATTCGATTGATTCGATCTAAAACGCATATATATATAACCCTATTGCATTTATGATTTTGAAAGTGCATCTTTGGAACATTAAATTCAAGCTAAGTGCTTCACATTGTGCTTATAATACAGACAGTGAAAGTATAGAGCTCAAAATAAGCAAGCTTATTTAATTTCAAAATATATACATTAAGTAAACATGCTAAACACTTCGAAATTAGATTTTCGTCTTTATGCAGCTACATGATTGTATGCTTCTTCTTTTTTCCAATCGCTAACTGTGCTTAGACTTACTGAAGCTGAACATGGAAGAGATAAACAAAAAATAATGGCCCTTGTATTTTGAATGACATTTTGATATTTTGGTGGAATGTCCCAACAAACCAATTGAACAATCACATTAGACAGTAGTACAGAGTTTTTATTGCAATTGCGATAGAGGTTGAAAGCGTGACAAATTCGTAACGGCCCGTAAAACAAATATAAACACATCGGTTCATTGACACAGAGTGCGTACGGCATGCTATAGGGGAACAACAATGTACAGCGATCAATAAATATCTACTTCGTAATAAAAGCTTGTGCCGTGTCAGTAAAACGCATACGCGTGCTCGATAACGTGTAAAACCATAACAAACGTAGAAAAAGACTTAAAGGTGCCACCTATGCCCCCCCCCCTTAAAAAACGAGAATAAATTGGTCCTTTTTCATGTTCTTCATTTTCTTAACATTCATTTCATATACTATCATGATTATGCAAGTAAGTTCTAAACGCCCCTTTTCTTCAAATTGGGAAAATTGAAGAGTTTGTTTACTTACGCCATGTTTATAGCCTGGGTGAATATTTGTTTTCCATAATATATTCCAAAGATAGTATTCGTTCTTTTACTTTATGCTGAATTTAATAAAGGATGGTCTAATTTTTTTCTCAGTAAGATAAAACATGATCAACTTTTCATTCATGGACTCTACAACATGTTTCAATGCATATCAAACTGAAACTACATGTACGCCATTCGTTTTATTTCAAAGAATGAACATTAATATGGGAGAAGAGTAAAAGACATTTGATAGAACATAGCCTACGCTGATGGATCAAAATTAAATTTGCTCGTGGGTATTGTTACTAAGTATCCGAGACATTGTAATTATTATTATATATTAAAAGTAGAAAGTGGGAAATGGCGAGATTGTGCCAAGAAATCTTATTTTCCTATTTATACAAGGATTTGATTGATGTCGACGAATAAAGCGAATTGTTCAGGACCTGAAAGAATGTATATACTTTTACATGTACCACTGAAATTTGTTTTCTGCCACACCTATGAAAATGTATGAGTTAACTTTTTTAAAACCTATTTTCTTTTCGGTCAAATCATTATTTGCATTTTCTTAGATTGTCTGTTTGCTATATTTTGTTGTCGTTTGCATCATTATATTGCAATCATTACATATTATGTTGACAGTAACAGATAGCGGATCATTTTATCCGGTAAACACAAATATCGGATGAGCCAACCCAGAGGCCCACGCCCCCCCCCCAAAGGAAGTGAGCAAACAAACAAAAAAGGGTTTCATTTTTTACTGGGGTACAGTCTAGCCCGAAAAAATATGATAATATCTGGAAAAAAAACAACAGAAGTATTTATTATTGACGCCCCTAGAACCACCATCGGTTGGCATGCAATGACGGCTTATACTTATTAGGTAAAACTTTCATCTAAATGCACTTACAGAGATTTAAACATCATAAAAGAAAAAGTCAAGCAAACTTATAAATTTGTCAACCAGTTATATAGTGTGAATATTCTATTGTGCCTGAGCCATACGCATGTGTTGTTTGCTGAATATAGTGAGTGAATTTACATGAGCTAGAGGATTCAGCAAATCCATTGTACCTATCTTAGATTCAAAAAATAATTTTTAAATTTTCCTACACTTAAATATTAACAATTTCTCATTTATAATGACGGGTCTATGATAAGACAAAAGCGTTCATTATGGCAATGGTATTATTGACCAATGCTATGAATTACACTCATATGTCAGTTTTTAGTTTTATGGCATTAACACAATATTAATAAATTAAAATGATGTCTATCAAGATATTTTCAGAACAAGGTGAGCTCATTATTTTTATCATTAAAACTTTCAATTTGCTGAAAGTGAACAGTGGTGCAAATATTTATCTTTATATAAAGTAAACATTACTACATGTTAAGGTTACTTATTCTCTAACTTTGTTTTATTTTATTTTATGTGTAGTGTTAAGCATATGAATGTTTAGCCTTAATGTACATCTGAAATAAAACAAGAAACAAGTGTTGGAAAACGATAAATATTGACATTAATGAGTTCAAAGAGAACAGAAACAGGATAGTCTTCCATTTCTGACAAAACGTTTGAGACGTTGAAAATTTCTCTCTAAAATACATTTTGAGAGGCGGCGATCTCTGGCAGCACTATATTAGAACAAACTCTAGTTTAGTGTATAATTACGGATAAGAATACAGAAAATATACTGTAAAGGAGAAATCGTAAGAAACAAGGTCCAAAGAAAGTGAAAAATCCACACCTCTGTCGTGTCGATGGGCTTGGAGTCCAATTGGCTCATCTTGTCTTGGATCCTCCCCGCCGCGGCCGCCGAGCCGTGCGTCTCAAGCCCCATACAGACCGCTGATCTCAGCTCTAGCTGTACAAAACCAATGGATTATCCACACAATCAAATTCCTCCGAAAGAAATGATAATTTGTCCACTCTTGCAAAATTTGTATAAATATTTCATTCGTGATGAAAACACACCATCGTTCTTATTTGTCGGATGCGATGCGCCATTTCGGCATCTTTCGAAGATGAAAATAGTGATAAAAAGACGCCAGTAGTAATTTTCGATGACTTTCGCTCAAATGTTGTCAAAAACGTCTGCAGTCTCCTTCGCGAAATCAGGCATCCAATTCACAAAACATCATGATGAGAAAGTGAAGAGCAAAACACCCATGATATTGTTTTTCTCTGGAGAAAATAAAGACATAAAGATGATTTCTCCGTCCGCAGTCTACTCCGAATTACAGGATAACTGTATAGGAAACGAGTTCCGCATTTATTTATGACGTCTGTATTTGCGTGTTAAAACAAACGCATGTGTACATGGCATTCTGTGTTTGCTTTCTGGTGGAATATAGCTCTCGAAATGGATTTATTGATGGGATGGTTATGTAATACCTTACGGAGTGGCGACACGGAATCGTCCGCTGACCACTGCGGCTGTAAGCTCGCTTCGGTCAAGCTATTTCTGGCGTGCGTGGCTATCGACTGACCATAGCTATCAGCTGTCGTGTGATGTATTACGCCTTCTGCTAGCTGTTGACCAATCACTGCACAGAAGTCCACTCGATGGCGGTCACTGTACTGGCGTTATCAATGGTATAACAAAGTCTCTGGGTGCACATGAGTGTATATGATTTGAAGCCGCGTGTGAAACGATTATTTAAATCATTATTAAAATCATTTTGTTATGTAGTTTTTGTTTTACAATAAAAACATTGTAAAAAAATTGTTCATTTTCTTGGTGGTATATATAAGGGGATTCATCGATTTGAAATTGTGCTCCCTGCCCCCAAATAAGGAATAGTCATCTCTTTATTATCTGGTAATAAATTACACAAAGATGCTACAAACTTGTATTTCTATGAAGTGTATCCATAGGGATAGATTAAACAGGAGAGAAGTATTATTTATTCGGTCGTTGGTTTGATATCATGTAGCTGTTTTCACCCCAAGGCACTCTAGGGTTGTGTTTGTTGTTGTTGTTGTTGTTGTTGTTGTTGTTGTTATTATTTACATTCTTGCCCATTCTTGACTTGAGCAGACTAGTACTGATCTACTTGTTACATTTGTATTAATATTTAATACTAATTAGGCATATGGGTATCATGGTTACGAATAAATACAAATTAAGCCATTAAATTTGAATGTATATTCCAAAACATCTGAGTTCGGTTGCTTTAGAATGTATATAACCCAGATGGAACGAGAAAAACGAATACAGCATGTATGTATAGAATAGTGATGTGGTGAAATAACAGATAATGATGATGGCAAGATGGCGTTGGTAAATTCGAGACTTGATAGTTGCTCCTCCAAAATACATGCATACATCGAGGCATTTAGTGGAGAGTGAAGAAGTGCTGCATTCAATCCATGATTAAATCTAGTCGCATGTAGTTGAGTAATTCATGATGGTCGAAAATTGATCCATAATTTGATCATGGATTTTTACTAGCATCCATGATTTGATTGTGCGAGACAGAAATAATTTTATGTTTTGAAAGTCTACCCAACGTTATCTTACGAATGAAACCACCACTGGAATGGGAATGTTTTCATGCTCTCCTAATAAAAAACCTAAAATCCCGATCGAAAGAATCCTATCCGTATTTCGTACGTCCAAAAAGCCCCAAGCCCAAACCCATCCTGTCTTTAAAAAACGTACCTTCAGAGCATACGTCAATCTCTGAACAACTCTATGAAAGGGATTAACGAAGACAAAACCGCACCAATTAATTGACACATCCCTTTAAAAGAAGTCCTGTATTGATTCAAAAGAAGACCCATTTCATACTTCGAACCATGGGTGAATCCATTGCCATTGGAAATTGGCCCAGGAACGTGGCTTTTGACTGCCAAAAGAACAACGGAAGGATTAGCCGTTCCAAATTCGTTGATCCCTTCCAAGACGGAGTTCTTTTGTCTTGACCCAAAGTGCTTCTCAAAGGCAACCCTGTCTGGTCGGTTGATTGGCGGCTGGATACCTTGTAAACCCTTCCTCATTCTGAACTTCAGCTTAATTAGACTGACTTACGATAGCATCAGCTGTTTCAAGAATTACACATAAGTATTGTGGAGTAGTCATAGAATATTGTATCATCATACACTTTGAAAATGAGACTATTTATGAATTTAGAGGGGGAGTTGTATTGTTGTAATGGACGAAAGCAGATGGAAATTACACTGCGCTATAAAATTTACATATCTATCGAAGAAATTGTGTGAATAAAAGTTGTTTATATTTAAATTTATTCTTAATTTGTGTCATTTTCTTCCAAAAATATATTTTAACAAAATCTATACCAATCACGCATAGGAGATTTTACCTCGTATAGTCAATATAAATAATATTATTTGCAATTTATGTGGCACCTTTTCCACGGCACTGGATACAAAGTGCTTTGATATGTCATCCATTGATCAGCGTCCGAGATGAGATATAGTCAAACCTGTCTTAGTGCACCCCCTATAAAGGTCACCTGTCTATAGTGGCCATGTATTTTGTCTTCCTTGAGAAAGGCCGCCTGTCTACAGTTGCCACTTTTTCTGTTTCCCTTGGGTGGCCTCAATATACAGGTTTGACTGTAATACAGTTAACAATTAAATTATTCACACCCTTAACAAGTTTTCTTATTGTTAAGTATGTGAAAGAAAAAAAATCAACGAAGGTCCTAATTCAACCAGTCCAACTCTCATTCTTGAGTTACGAAAAACACAAAAAACATCAAATATACCAGGGGTATGAATATATATATATTATATATATTAAAATTTATTTTAGTGACATTTCACAGAGGAAATGAAAATTGGGACAGTCTTTGTGATACAAGAAGAAAGAAAAAGGGTAGAAAGAAAGAAAGAAATCCAAGAACAAACGGAAGGAAGAAAGAAAGATAGATAGAAAGAAAGGAAAAGGGTAGAAAGAAATAATGAAATCCAAGGAAGAAAGAAGGAAAGAAAGAATGTGATTTTTCACAGTCGAGAATCCTTTTTTTTCTGCAATAGAACTTTTGTAAACTCGCCCAAGTGAAATGCTTTAATGCGATAAACTAATCGATGAAGTCGTAAAACCACTTCCGAAACAAGCTAGTAGAAATAGATGTATAGTACTGATGCCACGGTCAATGCCCGGGAGTTTTCGTTGAAAAAAAAAACCCTGCCCACCTTTCCTGGTCAATAACTTTAGACTGTAGAAGAAGAAAACCCGTCGCTATAGTTGATCGTATCCTTTTTACGTTCGGATCGATACTCCATGGTTTTGTCCGAGTCAAGTTAAGTGGAAAGAGTTTTCAAGGTATGGTGGAGAGAGAGAGAGAGAGACTAACCTAAGAAGAGGAGAGTTGTATAAAATAAGCGAGAAATAAAGAAGAGAAATAGACTGATAGTCAATGAAAAAGAAAGAATGAGAAAATGAGAAAGATGGACCGAGAGACAGTGGAAAGAAATAAAGTTGATAATATTACATCTATGATTTCTTATTTGTTTTGTTTTGTTTTTCCGATTTGATTATCTTTCTGCCTTTCTGAATGAGACATAATTAAAATTAAAATTATTCTTTTTCTTTGTATTTTCCTGTCCTGGGTCTATTATTTTGTATTCATCTCCACAATCATCAAAGTTATATCAATAATTACATTAATTATCGTCGTCGCCATCAACACATTCGTCTTGTAATTCTATTTTTCTTTCAACATCATCATCATCGTCGTCGTCGGCATCGAATCATTTTTTGATCGTTATTATCATCCTCCTTCTTCTCATCATCAACATCCTCATCATCATTCTCATCATCATCCCCACCACCACAAGCACTATCCTCCTCCTCCTCCTCCTCCTCCTCCTCATCATCATCATCATCAGTAGCAACAGCACCACCACCACCACCACCGCCACCAGGTGCGGATCCAGGATTTCTTAGGGGGGGGGCCCAAATTTGAAATTATGCGAGCCAAATATTGGTACGTAATGGTGACCAGCAGTGGCGAAATGAGCAAAAATGTTTGGGGGTCGAGGGGGCGGAGCCCCCGTAAGTTCAGGGGCTTTAGGCATTTAATAACGGTCAGATGAACATATTTTGATACCTTAGCTGTGACACTGGAAGGTCACTAATTGGCGTGGGGTCCAGGGGGCGGATCCCCCGGAAGCTCAAGGGTTTTAGGGACTAAATTACCGTCAAATGAGCATCTAGAGGCCCACCTTTGGGCCCTAGGTGGGGTCCAGGGGGCAGAGCCCCCGGAAGCTCAGGGGTTTTAGGAATTAAATTACAGTCAGATGAACATATTTTGATACCTTATTTATGACCCTGGCAAGACACTAATTGGCGTGAGGTCCAGGGGGCGGAGCCCCCAGAAGCTCAGGGGTTTTAGGCATTAAATTACCGTCAGATTACCATCTAGGGGTCCGCCCTAGGGCCCTCGGTGGGGTCCAGAGAGCAGAGCCACCGGAAGCTCAGGGGTTTTAGGAATTTAATTACGGTCAGATGAGCATATTTTGATACCTTATCTGTGACACTGGCAGGTCACTAATTGGCGTGAATCTAGGGGGCGGAGCCCCCGGAAGCTCAAGGGTTTTAAGCACTAAATTACCGTCATATGAGCATCTAGGGCCCACCTTAGGGACCTAGGTGGAGTCCAGGGGGCAGAGCCCCCTGAAGCTCAGGGGTTTTAGGCATTTAATTACCGTCAGATGAGCATCCAGGGGCCCACCTTAGGGCCCTAGGTGGAATCCAGGGGGCAGCAACCCCGAAAGCTCAGAGGTTTTAGGCATTTAATCACGGTCAGATGAGCATATTTTGATACCTCATTAGTTTGTGACACTTTCTTTCTATTTCTCTTTAATATACTTTTTCAAAACAAGTGGGAGGGGGGACTCGAGGTCCCCAAGCCCCGCTGTTTCGCGGGTCCTGACATGTAGGCCTCTAAATAAGCATATTTCTTGTCTGACTGTAAATTTAGGAATTTGTCATTTTCCAACAAACGCATAAAAAAGTATAATTTACTAAAAAAGTGAGGAAAAATCTCGGAAAATTACGTCATTTCAGCAACATTTGTAAATCACCGGTATCGAATTTATTAGGGGGCAAATGCCCCCTCAAGCTCCCCCCTCCCGATCTACACCTTGTTGGCCGGAAAATCTCAACTGATCTCCCCTACCTTTCTTCTTTCTCTTTTTTTTCTTTCCCTTTCTCTCCTCTTTCCCTTTCCCTTTCCCTTTCCCTTCCTTCTCTCTCTTTAAGGTTTGCTGAGGGGGGAGACAAGGGTATTTTGGCCCCCGATCCACACGTTGTTGGCGGGATTTATCGCAACTGATCTCCCCTTCTTTTCACCCTTTTATTTTCTTCTTCCTCTTTTTTGTTCCCTTTTAGCCCTCCTCTTTGCCTTTCCCTTCCTTCTCTCTTTTTTGGCGGGGGCGGGGAGGCAACAGCCTGGGAGGCAAGGCCCTTTCGGCCCCCCTTCCCCCCCGATCTCCTTCTTTCCCTCTTTCTTTTCTTCGTCCTCTTCTTTCTTTCACTTTCTCTCCTCTTTCCCTTTCCATTTCCTTCTTTCTCTCTCTCTTTTTCGCGGGGGCCAAGGCGCTCGGCCCCTGGATCCGCGCCTGAGTCCTCCACTACCATCATCTCTTTCATTACTATTATTATCTCTTAACTCATCATCATCATCATTGTCGTATGTGTGGTTGTCTTAATCTCTTTGGCTAATATCGTGATGTTACCTCTTTCAAAGTCAGCCGCTCTTTTTTCTCACCTCCACCCTCTCTCATCTTCTTTCACGTCTTCAATGTACGAACAAAGTTATCCCAATAACCAAGACGATTATTTTTTTGGAATATGTCAACTTTATTAGAAATGTATCAAATCGGGTCGAAAACTGCTCAGAAAATACTATAAAAAATAACTGTTCCTTTTTCCTTAAAAAAAATAAATCATAATGATAATACATTATGATGATGATTTATAAAGCATCTTTTCATGAAAAACAAAGCGCAGAAAACAGAAAATTCTTACAAACGAACAAATAAAATGAGCATTGACTTACACAACTTAAATTACAAACAAAGGGGGGGGGGGTATTAAGATATTAATAGAATTTAGAAAAGATGTGTTTTCGGACATTAATCGAAAGCTACAAGAGTTTGGCAATTCTTGAATACAGGGGGTAAGGATTCCAGGTGTTAGGGGCAATAACTGAAAAAGCCCTATCACCTATTTGTTTACTGGTTCGAGGGACGGTCAATGTATTACTAGTGGCCGAATATATTTTACATGGAAAAGATCTGAAAAGACTGACACTTAACGTGCTCGATATGCACTTTAAAAAAATACATGTTAACAAATTAATAAAGTATTGGCATATGTGCAACAATTGAAACATTGGGTAAAATGACATTGTTTTTTGACATAACGTACAACCCATTGTAACTTTGCTGTCATCTCTGTACGCTTCATACAGTTAACAACTAAATTATTCACACCCTTACCAAGTTATCTTATTGCTTAAATATGTGAAAAATCAATTTTTCCCAATGTATGTTTCTTGATAATGTTACACATTAAAGCTTACATCTAAAAGTATTCAACGAAGATCCTAATTCAACCAGTCCACCTTTCATTCTTGAGTTAAGAAAAACACAAAAAACATCACATTTACAAGGGGTATGAATAGTTTTTTTTTTTTTTACTGTATTTAATTGTATGTACAAGGTAAACAATTCACTACATGAGACAGAAATAAGTAAAGATAATCTACATGAAAATATTTCCTGAATAAACAGATATGACTGACCAGCGTTTTTCAACCGGGGTGTCACGGCACCCTGTGCCACAGGACAACTCTAGAGATGCCGCGAGAGAAATTAAATCAATATCTATTTCTGGATCTACATGTATTATGAAATTAACGTCAATTTCGTGAAAATAAAATATATCAAACCGCTTTGTATTTTCATGAAGAAATAACATTGTAAAGATAAATAAGTGTCCTTTTTTCTCCTCGCTCGCTTGCAATACTTAGAATTAGTATGATTGCAAGCAGTAAAGTGTCTAAATACCCACACAATTAGTCAACGAGGTGCCTGAATATCTCTTTGACAGCGAGGTGCCCGAATATATCCCTATTCCCCCTAAAATATCAAAATTACATTTTGACCACGTTTGTTCGCTTCACTCGCACAGAACATTTAGTAACAGCATGATTCTGGACACCGAGATGCCTGAATATCCTTATTCCTGCATTGACCGAATATATGAGTATTGTATATGAGGTAAGCTTAGTGGTTTAAAACCATCGTGTGAAATGGAAGAATAGTAGATCATTGAAGGGGAACATGGCGTGTAATGACTGGGGCGAGGTAGTCGATGTTGTTTTCATAGCAACCGCGTCAATCAGTGAGGGCGCCTGTCAAACTGGACGAAATGCAGTGATGATGCCGGTGCTAGCTTACTTTCCATGTACATTATATACAATTAATGCCCAAAATCAACGAAAGGGTTTTGTTGTGGACCATTTCCATCCTTCATAAATAAGAACAATAAATTACAATTGACTTATATGACCTCTACCATTACAGTGCATTACCTTTACATACGTCCATGTGGCATGTCCACACAAAAAATGTCTAGTTGTAGTCCAGTCTAGCTTCCAGGCTACAAGAGTTTACCCCATTAAAGGGGAAGTCCACCCTGATATTAATTTGATTTTAATAGAAGCAGAAAAATGAAAGAAACAGGTCACTGAAAGTTTGAGCAAAACCTGATTAGAAATAAGAAAGTTTTGAATTTTTGAAGGTGCGATCAATCAAACACAAATTGGCAACTCTGTGACGTATCTTCCGAGCTCCTCTCCCATATGCCCTGTACTAAAAAACTTCTAAAAAATTACAGTTTCCCTTAAGAAAATTTTCAGTCATACATTCATCCAAAATATAATTGTTGGAAATATGTTTTTGTATAACCCCTGAATGGAACAAATCTATTCCGTCATCAAGAACTAAGAAAATGATAGTTTATAAAATTTTCTGTAAAGAGCAAATTGGAGAGGTGCTCGCAAGATACGTCACAGAGTTGTCAATTTGTGTTTCACTGTTGACAAGTTCAAAAATTCTTAACTTTCCTATTTTTAATCGGATAATGCTAAAACTTTCACAAATTTGTTTCTCTCATTTTCTGCCTTTATTAAAACCAACTTTATATCAGGGTGGACTTCCCCTTAAATATAATTATGGTATGATCCTGAAATTAGATCAACATATCAACCATTTCTGATGGCCAGAAATTGCCTTCAATCTCCCCAAAATTACATAAAATACACAAATTTAAAGAAATTATATCTTTCATGATATGATTGAAAATTTAAATCTTGCAAATTCTTTTTCAAAAGTAAATTTGGTGAAAATCTAATATTGAAAGAAAAGCAATGGATTAAAAAAAAAAGATAATAGATGTACCAGTCTATTTCTACCGGTACTAAAAAAATATAATCCAGGGCCCCATGCGATTAATCGCAACTTATTTGCGATTGATATCAATCGAAACTACATGTATGTACAAGCAACAGAGATAGGAGACTGCAAAATCTATCGCAACTCCTCAACATTAAATTAAATATAACAGAGACTGCGACATGAACGCAACTGCTGAGGTCTCCACGGATATTCTTCTCTCAAAATAAGGGAAGAAACCTGGAGAGCAACCCATCGTCACTGGTTTTGCTAACCAATATACCTGAGTATAAGCACTGTTGGTATATTGGTTTGAATAACCAGTGACGTATCATTTAATCGGGTTCTGTTATTTCAAACCAGTTCTGGTTTTACTTGATATCAGGGACATCAGATGTTTGAGAAATGATCTTCAAGTAGATGGTGTTGTCTCGGACAAATCCTGACTTTGGATCCTCAATTATCTGGATCTTGGCAAACAGGGGGCATCCTGCTCCGATATTCTTCTCTGTGGTTGGTTTCTTGAACGAAGAGCTTGCAGGGTCAGGTCTGAAGGCCTCTACGATACTCTTGTTGATAGGATCGTCTTGGTTGACTAACTGGAAAGTAATCCTCTCCTTGAATGGCCAGGGCAGCACTGCATCATATGGACCTTTCATGATCGTAAGAAACAGTGAGATGTGCGTACCCTTCCCCACACCATCTCCCATCAGGAAAACTCTTCCACAAAGTTTGTATCCATACTGACTGGTGTAGAACGGTGACGAATAGATTGATTTGACGTTTGTATTCATGGCATCCCTCTTCTTCTCACTGTAATTTGCAATCTTCCAGAAATAGACTCCGCTTTTAGAGGTCTCCAAATTCAGCAATCTCTCATCTATCTTCTCTCCATACTGACGAAGAGACGTAACAGATCGCTCAAGCTCTTGGACTTTCTTTTGTAGTTTGTCATAGATTCCCGCCTGATCTGTACAATATGGTGAAAGATTCAGCTTATCCAACCTACTACGAACTGCCGTCACTTTATTCACCGTGTTCACCACTGAATCACCCGTACAGTCAGTATCAACAGTAATGTTTAAATACCCATCATTTACCAATGCGGTTCGCACTTTGGGATCAAGTGCACTACAAACAAATTCTAACCTGTCGATCAACTTTCTCACTGGGGGTCTATCACTTCCCAAGACCAGCCCACAAGTCCAGTCCCAAGTTTCCTGTGATAAGAAGAGAAAGTAGGAAAAGCAAATGAACAATAATAAGGGACAGTGGTGTAATACAAAAACTATATTTAAAGGACAATCCAAACCTTGTAATGACTTCATCGGTATGGAAGCTGAAAAAGAAGAGAAACAGAATAGTGAAAGTATGAAATCAATCATGCCAATAATAAGGGAGTTATGAATATTTGAACCATGAGATTACTAAATCCATGCGTAATCGGCAAACGTAGTCATGGAACAACTCTCCCGTTTGTCCTGTACAAAAATATAATTCATTTCTCTTTTTCTATTAAGTGCCTTCTCTCTTGGGGCATTGCTCAAAATACATTCTATGATATGCTTCCACACTAACTTATGTTAGGGGCTACATTTCACCTTTACCCAAATTCAACCTTCTCTTTTACTCTTACCCGGCTTAATTCGAATCATCGGATTATCGCGTCCGGTCGGGTGGTCGCATTATACGACATTTCGTGAATAAAGGGGCAAGTTTTCACAAAGGGTCGGGTAACGCGACCACCCGATCCGACGCGATGACCCGATGATACGAAGTAAGCCGTCTTACCTTCATACTTAGATGAACAATCTCTGCATGGTTAAGCCTTGCTTTCATAATGAGTATCATGGGACACCATTCGTCTGTCCGATGGACGTTCAGGGCTCTCTTCTCCGGCAGCCATTTTCCACATCCCAATCCCTTACACTGAATGCGTGCACCTCCTCCACAGGTCCGCTCATGGTTCTTTAAGTGAAGTAAAAGAGAAAATATATTTAGATAATAATCATTGAACCATAGAAAATTGGCCTCCACTGACATAACAAAAAACAATGTGCATAATACAACCAGTATAATAATTTAAAGTTCTATATGTGGACTACCGTGGCAATATGGCCGCCAATTTGTATATCTAATACTGAACAATTTTGAAGATCACTTTTTACTTTTTAACAGAACGTCATATCACCATATAGGTGTCATAAAGTAGTGAATCCAGAAAATAAGGACGCATGCTCAAGTGTATTCAGTTCAAAGTCATTCTGCTCAGGGAGGTGGGAGTTACTCCCACCTCCCTGTTCTGCTTTATTCAAGTCCAGCCAAACTATCTAACATGATAGAACAGGCGGTCTAATCAAGGAGTTTAAAGAGCTGGAGTCCCAACTAGCAACAAGTTATTCCAAGCAGCTGCCATTTTCTAAGGTTGCATAACAGAATCTACAGGTGTGCTGTTACCTTTGATGTCCGAGGTTCGAAGCCGCCAATATCATTGGAAAGCTTGAGTAGTGATTTTTTCACAAAGAAATATCGTTAATATTTCACCTTTTATTTAAACTAACAAGGGGGAAATCGAAAAGATGATAAAATATGAATACAAAAGCCTAATTGCAGTTTTAATTGTGAAAAGTAGTTAAATTTTACAATCCTAAATCCTGCAATTTGACACTTTTCCGATTTCTTCCGGCTCACGAAAATAAAAAGGGAATTTGTTCATGTACAGTTCTTTATGATGTTATATGTCAGATTAGTGCCCACACATGCCCAGTAGAGTAAATTTGATTACTATTTCAAGCTCCATTTCCTCTCGCTTGCCTCCTGTTAAGGTTATCACTGTGTACTGCTCGTATTATCAGACGAGTGGTAGCGAAAAGTAATTATCATTACAAAAGCATATTTCCCTTTGAAAGTGGCCCGTTAGTTTGCAGCTAGACAGGAATCTTTTGTCTACGTATCTGCAAGGAAGATCCAGTTAATTAAGCACATGCCTGACATATTTTATCCTGGCGGCATCGAAGATGGTACAAAGGGAATGAGCTAGATATGACTCCATCTCTTAAAACTCCTTGGTCTAACAGACTCTTATCTATTGGCAGCTATTCTTGCCACTCCGTATAATTATGTACATCACATCTCTACAGCTAGACTGCATATCTGGTTGCTATGTCAGGCAACCAGGTATGCAAGTCAGGCAGACAAGCTACAAAGGCATTTCATTACAAATCTCCCCTGCGAACTGAATTTACCCCAGGAGGTGACACTTTCTCTAATTCATAATACGTTCATGCTATCAATATATCTTTGTTCAATTTCAAATTCTAATGATTGTTAGAAAACGGTCACATGCTTAAAAAGGCAAGTCCGTGGATTAACAAATCATTAACCTGACACTCTGTCGTAACAAGTATTTAAAGTGATTAAGTAACAAAATCATCAATTGTTTATGTGTTACACATCTTTTTTTTCTTCTTCAGATATATTTATAGATAATCACTATTCAGTAATCATTATTTTAACCACACAAGCTGATTCTTTCCGTCCTGATATAAAAGATAGTAAAATGCATGTTGTTAATAGCAAATAGAAAGTTCCATAATAGCATTGTATCTTAAATAGCAAGTACGTGACATTAACCCGCATGCCAATGTACTGCGGCAACGTAGCAACGGTATACATAGAGAATGTTTGTAACCAAATACATCACTGTAATTGTACAAGTCATTATTAAACGGTTTTCTCCAGTATCGTGACAGCTCCAGCTAGAGAATGAACATATGTGAAAACTAATACACTTGTTTCACATATTTGAGAGCATTTTTTGTAGGTATAAGAAGAGACCATTAGTTCAATTTTTTTTCAAGCAAGTATTAAATGTAAACTGTACACAAATCCAACCATTGAAGAAAACTTTTGCTTTTCTGCACTAACATAATCGATTTATTTCATGCAATCAATTTTGAAATATTTCTCTTTCAACATTACAACCAACCGCGTAGAAACTCTCGACGGGTATATTTTAAATGCACTTGTACACACCATAACAATTTCACACATTTTCCTACATTGTTTCGTACGCCACACGGTTACAGCAAACTTTGAGAACTCTGTGGAAGTCGGAATGGAATGGATTCTCCTAGTATTCTGAGTGCTTCGCCTTAAAACGGGGACAGCATCAACAGGGGGCTACCCTACGTTTTCTCTCTGCAAATTATGCTCTTGGACATGCTGCAAACGTCCCCTTATCACTATCTCCTCTTCTGGGTCATCCGAATGCATGATCAAAACCTTTACTAGACTCCCCTACTGTTTCTTCACCTACAGGTAGGCCCACCCTCCTAACTGACTCGAACTCATTATCAGAGCTACGGTTAAGATCATCAACCTCACTTCCTTCCTAGCTCGCCTGTGAACAACTTTCTCCCTGACACCCTTTAATTACTGGTCTGATAGTTTACACATCTCCTTCCTCATAATGCAATACTACAACATATTTGTCACTCTCAAATGCATTCTTGATTTTGTGCCTACCAGGAAATGCACACCTCTTTAAGAGCACCTGTGTCCATGTTGGGATGACCTAATTGGCGAGAGATTAAACCTTACTCTCATACAACACTTTATTATACTGAGCAGTCCGTTTCACCCTATTTTTGACAATTTCACTTGTTCGTTCTAGGAGCTCAGCCTGTTGTTTGACAAAGTCTTGGTTCAAATCTCAATGAGTTTGACCCAAGATTTGATCCAAGGGAAGAGAGGCTCCCGACCAAACATAAGGGTGTAAGGGGCTATACCAGTCGTGCAATGGGGTGGTGTCATACACAAATACTAGATGGAAGAGAAGGTCTGGCCAACGTTGCCTCATTCGTCCATCTAGGGACTTGATTGAACCATCGACCCTACTAAGATTAAACCAAATAGGGTCCGATTACATCTCCCCGCTTGTGCATTTCCCTCCGGATGATAAGGGATAGTTCTGGTTTTCTTTACTCCATACAATTTGCAGAGTTCCTTTACCACTTCCCCCTCAAAATTCCGTCCCTGATCACTATGTATGTAATCGACTTGGGTTGCCATATTTAGTCAACCAATGGTCCCTAAGTGCCTTAGCAACTGTTTTTGCTTATTGATATCTACATGGGACGTACTGCTTTGGTGAATTATACGTCAGTGATGGCAAGTACATCTTCAATTCCACCGCGCCCCTTATCAATCTTGACAAAAATCTATGGCTACTACTTCTAATAAATGGCCAGAACGCCAATAAGTATCTCATGGATGTCCTAGCACGTGGTTTAGCATCCGTAGCAACTACACATTTAGGGCAACGACTGATATAGTTGTGTACAATGGTTGCCATTCCTGGCAAGTACTCCCTTCTCCTAAGAATTGCAAAAGTCCTACTGACCCCGTGGTGCCCCCAACTGGGCCCCAGCCATCATGAGAACCTTCCAATACTTGAGGTTGGAGACAATTGGGTAACAGACATTGACAAATCGCACAATGTATTGGATCATTGACATATCTGCAGAGTACTCCATCCTTTTCTGCGATCCTCGACCATTGCCACAACCAGCATCTCAGTTCTTGTGGCCCCTTTTTTCGCCTACTACTTCATCCCCAGGATTCCAATCCAGGTCCCATCACTCCCACACATATCTAAGTACTGGGTCTGCTCTTTTATTTGAAGGGCTGTGATTTGTCTACACTACAAGGAAGGGAACAAGCCTGGAGGGGCTGCGTCAGATGGAACATCATACCTGATTTGATTGACTTGTATATTTTGTCTAGGTAAGGCTGACCTCAAATTTGCAGTGGATAGTCTCTCACACATTATACATTCAACTTCAACTGATGGGCAATGTTCTGGGTACCGGCTTAATGCATCTTTTGCCAGATCTATACCTAATAAGTTGAATGCTGCTAGCGGGGCAACCCATCTCATAGCACATACTTCTAACTTAGCCGTTTGTAAGTGGGCTAACGGGTTATTGGCAGTCAGAACAGAGAAAGGAGTCCGTAACAAGTAGTCCCTGAATTTGTCAACAACAGACCACTTTAAGGCTAGAAGTTCTAATTTGAATGAACTGTAGTCCGGGTAGTTTTTCTCTGCACCTCTTAAACCTCGACTAGCACAGGCTACCGGATGAGGGACCCCATCACTCTCTTCCTGTAACAAAAGACGCATCTGTTTCTAGAATGAAAGGCCTAGAGAAATCAGAGTACTTAAGAACTGGGACACTCGTCAGCACTGGCGTACTATTGGAAGGGAAGGGTACCCCAAAAAAAAAAAATCAAACGTGGTTTATTTCTAATTCGATACCAGTGATTTACAAATGTTGCTGAAATGACATGATTTTTCGTTTTTTTTTTTCTAACTTCACTTGTTTGTAAATTATACTTTTTTATGCGTTTGTTGGTACATGTAAATGACAAATTCCCAAATTTATAGTCAGGCAAAAATATGCTTATTTAGTAGCTTACATGTAAAATGCAAGAGTAGGAAGTATAGGATTGTCATTTCAAGCAACGGTGCGAGCAATATGAGCGGGAAGACGCTTGACCTTGCAGCAAGAATGAAATAAGTTGCTCCAAAGTCGCTCGACGCGCACTGCCATGCTCACAGACTCAATCTTGCTCTGCAGCAGAGTATCTCGAGCAATCCATGGCAGAACTACGCAAATGTCTTGGTGTTATACAGTCGCTGTAAACATTCATTGAAGAAAGTTGCAAGTGTCATGAAGTATTAGCGAAGAATCAGGGAAGCTGGCCAGAAAGCTAAAGGCCAGTGCGACACCAGGTGGTCATGTCGGTATGCTGCTGTAAAAGCAACCGTGGATAACCTCGTCGAATCTGTTCAAGTTCTGCTTGAAATCGAGGATGACCTAACTCCAAAAGTAACTGCTGATACAAAAGGATTCGTTCGCACTGTGTGTTCTTATGATTTCGAGCTTTGTCTGTCAGTCCTGGAAGTGGTACTTGGCCAGGACTGGTAGAGTCATTCAGCATATATCTACAGCGATCAGACATGTATTTGTCTTAACCTTCAAGAACTGAGAGATGCGCTGTAAAAGACACCAACTACGAGGTCGGTGATCCAGTATTGCCAAGCTAGGAAGACGAAACCATCCCGTCGAATAGATAAAGGTGCTGAACCAGCCCAGTACAGATCTTCAGAGAACTACTACAGAGTAGCCATGTACTATAATGCTGCCCTAGACAGCATTATCGGTGAGATAGGGCACAGATTTCAACTCGATGACCAACACATCATGTGCTGCCATGCTAAGGCAATTACCAAGACGAAGGTAAATGCATGGCGACTAGGCATTGGAAACCGTGAGTTCTTTCTATGGGATGGATCAGGGGCTGCTCAAAGCTGAACAAAGAATCCTCTCTGCAGCGTCTCAAAATGAACTGCCGAAAGGCTGCATGGCGCCAGTTCTTGGCTGTATGAGAAAGGGCTCAACGCCATCATACCCACGTATTCAAGATTGGCCGTCATTCTAGCCACGATCCCTGCTACGTCTTGCTCCGCCGAGCGATCATTCAGCACATTGAAACAATTAAAGACCTACCTCAGAAACACGATGGGACAAGAAAGGCTCTTTTCCCTGGCCATATAAAGCGAGACACAGCCAACCGAGTTCCCGCGGATGAATGATCTCGATATCATCAGTAGCCATGTTTAGCCGGGGGCTTCCTAATCGGGATATAAATCCCTGCAGCAGTAAATATATCTTGTATATTTCGCTTACACCATTAGTTGTCCACACCCTCTTACTCGGACCAATTTGCCACGATTAAGTTAACACGACCTCCCACCGACCCATACTTCCATAAGTCAGGGGCGGATCCAGAATTTTACAAAGCGGGGGGGGGGTAAATGAACGATATTGCGAGCGCAAAACCTTTACAGTGTGTGGTAGGGCCCGCTTAAGGGCCCCAGAAAATGTTGAACCTTAAGATGCTCTATGGTACATTCTGAGGCATTTCTGAATGAGTAAAGTGAACATTATATGATTTTTTTTAAGGTAAACGGGGAGGCGTTCGCCCCCACGCCCCCTGGATCCGCCCCTGGAAGTGGTAGTGCCCGCACTAGTCGACCTCAACCCACTTTCCGCATCTAAACCGTGCGAAATCTAATTTTCATTCTCGATAAGGTCACATATACTCCGAGTGCCAAGTGAGAGCATCCACACGGTCAACTTACGCTACCATCTAGTCGTGTTAGCGCTTTACTCCTGGTTAAATCCAGGAGTAAATCGGTCGGGGTAAAGGTAGGCGTAGCTAACACGACTATCGTTCAGACGGTCACTAATACTCCGACCTTTACATCGACCTCACCATATTTACGCCTACTAGCTCTAAACACGACCTGTACCCCGACCAAAAATTGCCATCGTCTGAACAAAACTATTGATAGATACGCAGAAGGTGGAAGCAATAGCAAGAAGTATTTTGTCTAACTGTTTTCATGGACAATGGTATCGATATTGTCATTTAGACATTGTAAGCATTTCCTTAAAGCCCCTCTAAAGTGGTCGGAGCCACAATTCGCTAAAAAAAGATGATGACAAAATTACACTCAAATTGTGTAATGATGTGAAAAAGGATGTCTTTTAACACTCAACTCTGCAACTGATTTTCAAAACAAATGTGTTTGAAGACATCCTCTTTCATCCTCTTTCACTTCATTATACAATTGAAGTGAATTTTTGCTGCTATCAAATTTGTTGGGCTCCCAACACTTTAGAGAGGCTTTAAAGTCCAAGTCCACTCCAAAAATAACTTACTTTCAATAGAAGCTGAAAAATCAGACAAACCAATCAAAAAAGGTTTGAGCAAAATCGGATATATATATAACTATATAACTAATAAGGAAGTTATGAATTTTTGAAAAAGTATGTAAAACTATGGAACAATGGAAATCACTACACAAATTGCCAATTTGGTTATCGGTTTGTGACGTCATGTCCTCACTATTTATTAATTGCTTTATATAGTTTAATCTCATTAATTTCCCTTTTTATCCCCTAAAACTTGATTTCCCCATGCCTTTGCCCATGTTATATGATTTGTATCACATTGCGTGCATGACATTTCACAAAAATTTTCATGAACTGATACTATTTTCTGATTATTGATTTTTCTGCTTCTATTTAAAGTAAGTTATTTTTGGCGTGGACTTGCCCTTTAAAGCATTTTTTTAAACATTGCACAGAACACATTCTGTGATTGATATCGGTCGGCTCTTTGGGGATTATTCGGGAGACTTTGAGCTGACCGAAATATGTAGAGATAAGATGGAATGTTTTGCTGGTTTTTATAGTGTTTTCTTATGTTCTTTACACTTTGATCAACGAAATAATGGGTAGGATATTAACTTATCATCTCATTGCTCAAAGTGTGAAGAACATTTATGTAAGTACTCTAGCCTCATGAATAATCAACCTAACAAAATACAGTACGCCATAGCTAAAACGTAGTTTATAGGCCCAAATCTTAACCGTTATCGTCAATATCTGCACCCCCCTTAAAAAATAATTGCTTATTATGCCACCTGGTGGTGATGCGGATTTTTTTTTCTGCCCCCTCCCCAAGTTTTTGCTCATTACGCCACTGTATAAAGAATAATTAGAAAGATTCAGAACGCACTGTTCAATTAATTGTCAAGACAATGTCTGTGGTCTTCGAGTACAGTTTGATTATCCACATTTATCCTATTTTCCAATCAAAGTCTACTCACACCGTGTCGATTTTCCTTTGGCTTTGATGAGAACTGCTTGATGTTGGAGTACATGTACAGTTAACAACTATAAATTATTCATACCTACCCCCTTGTAAATTTGAGGTGTTTTTTTTTCATAACTCAAGAACAAAATGTGGACTAATTGAATTAGAGCCTTTGTTGAATACTTTCAGCTGTAAACTTTAATATGTCATATTCTCAAAAAAATATCAATGGAGATAATCCATTTTTCTCATACTGGAAAATTACAAAACGCGGTTAAGGGTATGAATCATTTAGTTGTTAACTGTTTATTGCAAACTTGACTTCACTGTCTGGCGAAAGGACGTTACTTCACAGGTATAACAGGGATGATGCAGGCAGCCAGACCTCAACGCGCTGCGATGAACCGGTTGGTAGATCCAAGCCAAAGTCGACCACCAGGCCAGGGCACATCCGGAGTCCTCCCTCATCCAGTCTGAGCCAGCAGAAAGGTAGAAAAAAGTCCTGAACCAGCTTGCACCATGGTCGTCAGCATTCAGTTCTTCGCTGTTTTGCCGAGTCACACCCACCAGGCCTCAAATATAAAACACTGTCTTATCAGAGTCAAAATATACCAGCCCGTCGTTCATGCCTATCTGTATGAAGAAATATATGTAAAACTGTTTATCCTGCCGACTACGCCATTTTGTAGTGGATCCAGAAATAAAGGACGCAGGCTCAAGTGTATTCAGTTCAAAGTCATTCTGCTTTATTTAAGTCCAGGCAAAATATCAAACATGATAGAACAGGCGGTCTAATAGACTCTATCTATTGGCAGTCTTGCCACTCCCTACAGGTACATCACATCTCTACAGGCATTAGTCTATCTGCCTCTTGCCACTACACGAGGGCGGCGGCGAGGCCCACTTTTATGCTCTCTTCTGGCATGTAATCCAGACATAGAGCATATTAGAGGTAAAACAAGAGGTAAAACAATCTACCACCTGACTGGATGCCTGGTTGCTATGTCAAGCAACCAGGTATGTAAGTCAGGCAGACATCAAACAAAAGCTACAAAGGCATTTCATTACAATAAGATAAGGAATTAAATTTTCTACAAGATGGTGCCACACTTGATGTACTTTGTAATTATTTACATAGCGAATTTGAGCCGAAACTGATTTTTAAACCACTTTTCTCAAAAAATAACATATATTAATTGGACCAAAATACATATAGGCCTACCTATATACAGTATATCAAAAAAAGTATTCACCGCTGACTTTGAATTTTTCAGAATACTGCCCACATAGGGTCTTTATGATACCAAAATAGAAAAATTCATCGCTTTTCTAACAAAAAAAAAGTTATATCGCTCTAGATTTAAATTTTTGGAATGAGCTGAAATGATATTGCTGGTTGCTAAGGGTTGCCTTATCCTTAGCAACAGTCATATAATAATATACAAAATAGAATATATCGTTCGTAGATTCTATCTTGCAAGCATGAGACTATTTTGTTAGAAAGTTTTTTTCTTCTTCTGAAATGATTGCTATAATGTGATATAACTTGTAATCTCACCTGGATGTAATCCGTGTAGGATCCCTTCCAGCTGCAGTTTTTACACTTGCATGACTTGATCCTTTCAAGCTTTCTCTGAGCCGATTGGTCAGGCTTCAACTATAGAAGGAAAAAAACAGAGAGAAAGGTTTATAAAGGGTACATTCACGAGGTACATTTATTCATTGTGTTACAAAGCAAACAGTTCAAATTTCGAAGTTAATTAATAGCTATAATTATAACACAACTCAAAACTTTGATATTCCAGACAAGATGCCTTGAACTTTGTACCATGAAAACACAATAGTAATGAGGAAATGTATAGGCATGTCCATGATTCCTATTGCAAAAACGTCAAGAGAAGGTCAGCTCAAGATGTGCTTATGACGACCCCTTCTTTCTATATATGTATGATTTTATGATACCATACATGTAACAAAAAAATCATATATTTGGGATGATGTACATGTATATGGAAAATAAATGAACATCAATCAATGAACGAAGAAGATTGGCATCTCAATTACTGTACAATGATTTTATAAGTGAAAATTTAAGAAATCATGAAGAGCGAATTTCAAACTATTCATATTAACCCTTTTAACTCTGTAATTTGTATGACCATTGCGATTGCTCAGAGTAACTTCCCTCATTAGAGTTCATCAGTGACATTACAACCAGTACAATATTCACTAATGTGCTGGATAGCTATGGTGATGTTTCAACACATGTAAACTAATTCAAAGACGGAAAAGATTGAGAGATGGAAAAGATATAATAAATATATATATATATATATATTTCATTACAGTTTGAAAGAATATCAGGGTAGAAATGTCCCCTAGAAATACACAACGTTTAGGCCAAACTTTCATGCCAAATATGTGTTGTCCCATAATATATGGTCATTTCCGTGTGCAGTGCGTTTGATTTACAGCATGACAGAGACAGATAGATGATTCACAAACCTTCTTGTTTATCTACCGATTCCTCTGTATAATCGAACTTCCGAATAACTTCTAGACAGTTTCTTTCACAATGTTATCGCATGACCAGGGGAGTGTTTCACAAAGACTAAGATTGACTTTAAGTTGGACTTAACTATGGCAGGCCGTTCATGCCACTCTTTGCTCTCACCATTATGATCTTTAGATAATGAATAATGAATTATCAAAAAATGTAAATTCTGTAGATTTGTGACCATGATTTGTACGTTCCTTGAGCGACCATTGCCAGTAAATGGTGAGAGCAAACAGTGGCATGAACATCCTGCCATAGTTAAGTCCAATTAAAAGTCGATCTTAGTCTTGTGAAACACCCCCAGTTCTCAATTTTATCTTAATAGTAGTCTTTGTATCCTCATACCTTTCATAAAGAGAGTGAAAACTATAGAATACTCCGAAACATTATCATACCTCGTGTAGCTTGATCGGAGCAGGACATACCGGACAAAGTACCATATCGAGAGCTGGTAGGTTCCTAAACAGAAACATTTTGAAACATTTATTTTCACCACGTAATATCGATGAAAAACGTTACCTTGTGATTTGGAAGGAGGTATATTCCGCAATATATTTTGTGTTTTTGATATAAATGGAGTACTCAATAAACCTGTACTTTAACAAATGAAACTAGACTACTTGTAATACAAAGTATATTACTATTTTCTTCAAATGATATACTGTATTAAACTGTATATTATTACATAAAATATAAGTGATAAATGTACAGTTTGCAATATTCATGTTTGATCTCATGCCTTAACTAAAACATTATTTTAATATTAAGACCATATCATTAAGCAATTTTAACCGCTAACAGTAAGTGTAGTAACTATAACAGTAACACGTAGCTTGTAAATGGAGGGCTTCCAGACATCCTTCATAATTTTTCTTACAAAACAGTTGTGTTGATACCTCTCCATTACATTGTAAAATAAATAGATGGTTTCTCGAGGTTCCCGTGGTGATTGACATAGGGATACGATATCGGAGGGCGGGGATGTGGGGACTGCAACTCCCGGATAATTTTGAAGTCACGAATTTTCAAGTTACTAATTTTGGGGGCATTTTTAACAAATATTTGGGCTTACCAACTCCTTGAAGCCGGACAGCACGGCAGTCTATTTATAATAAGTTTATTTCATGTAGTATATTTTCATTGCAATTATGCATTTTCACTAGACTGAATATATCCGTAAATATTTTGTTGTTGAGACTGGGATCATAATTTCCACCATGCGAAACTAAGGAAAAGTAATGGAAAAGGTATACAATATGATGGCTGCGTTCCTTTTTGTGTCTTGAATATAATTCAATGTGCTCTCTATCTAATGTTAGTGTGTGTGTAAACCTAGGGGTAAATTGTAAAAGAATCAAAACACTATATAGCTTTGTAGGTTGGAATTATTCTATGAAAATCTCATCAGCCAGGTCAATAAGTCTGCTTACCTTGTGAAAAGGACTGCCAGGCAACTTTTGCAGGCTGGATGTTTACAACCGGCAGACAAAGGGTCTCGGAAAGTGAAATTGCAGAGTGGACACTGGCTCTCCTGGACAACTGCCAGCGACCGTTTGTTTTCATTGGGGTACGACAGTTCAACACCTCCCATTTCGATATGTAGTAGGAAAGATTTATCTGAAAAGGAAAGAAAAAACAGAGATAGACCACACATTTTCAATGTTGACAATAATAGAAACAGAAAACAGATCAGTGAAATTTGAGCAAAATCCAATTTAAAACAATTGTATTTATTGGCAAGTTATGATTTTTTAAAAAGTTTTCGATAATCAAAGACAGATTGAGAACTCAGTGAAATAACCTTGCTAGGTTCTTTCATTTTCTCTGTACTAAAAAAAATGTAAATCTCTCTTTCAACAAACATAAAGACTTCTTTTTTGCCTTCAGATTGACAAAAATTGACAAATAGCACTAACCATCATGAATATTTGTCCTTTATAATATTGTCCAACATAAGTCTTAAAAGATTTATGAAATATTGCTAGTGAAATTCTTCAAATTTCTGTTTCAAATCAACTGACCGGTTGTGTCAACCTGTCCGGACACCAACATTGTCTGAAAAAAGGTAAAGTTAACTGCGTGCTAGTAAAAACAAACAGTAGTCATAATACATGAAGTTGATTTCAATTCTTTACTTCATCATGTAACTTTGTTTTTTTAATTAAAAAATAAGAAGAAGAAACTGAGGAAAAGAAGGAAGAAGTTTATAAAATGAGTTTAAAAAGATTTTACTCAAAAGATAAATTTTCATTATCACAATAAACATGATAGAGTCGATCAATACCATTTTTATCATAATCTGGTAGGCGTTTTCAACAATCAAAAACAGATTGGGAACTCTGTCACATATCTTGCAACTTTCTTTCATTAGCTCTGTACTAACAAAATTGTAAATCTCAATTTCCAATCCTAAACTGTCTAGTCTATTTTTAAGCAAAACTTGGCAAGTCAAAATTAAAGAAAAATTTTTGAACACAGAATACACATATTATACTAACGCTCACCCACTATGCATGGCAAGCGGACTGAGCCAAAGTCCTAACCTCGGAGTTTCGCACAAACTTTACGCACGCCACCTATCGACAGGAATAGTCCGGATGTTTTTGTGAAATTCTTAAAATTATTATATTTTATATTTGAATAATTTATTACAATGTCATATAAGCGGGCAAGTACTTTTGACAACTGAATTATTCATACCCTCATCAAGTTTTGAAAAAATTTAAGTATGTGAAAAAATTTGTTTGTCCCGAATTATGTTTCTTGATTATTTGACATATTAAATCTTACATCTAAAAGTATTCAGTAATGTCCCCAATTCAACCAGTCCACCTTTCATTCTTGAGTAACAAAAAAACAAAAAAATACCAAATTTACAAGAGTATGAATAATTCAGTTGTAATCTGTAAATAGACAGATATTCAATAAATGCCGCGAACGATTTACTATGATAATCAACATTTATATAGCGTCCTGGAGATAGTTTGTCTCTTACCTATTCAACAAAAGGACCATGCTCAGCGAACCATCCGAGTTGTGAGCAAATATAGTACATGTATGTGTTTGTTTTCTCTCTGAATTACTGGGAGGAGGGGCCACGTATTCAGGATCAGCCTTCAGCCAATCACTGCTGTGTATAATAATTATGTCGCCGACCGGGTCGCCGACATCAACCAATTGTCTTATCTTATGTCCTTTCGCTGCATAAGTGATGCTTTCTTTAATGACAGGGGGCATCTCATGAACATGTGCACTTGACCTAGATCTGAGATATTATTTGTTCTTTTGTAGTTGACAACTAATCAACACTGAATGTTAGGCAAATCATTTACAGCAAGGTATCTTGGCAAAGAGTAGAATATAATGGGGGTAACAGATGGATATGAGATTATATAACCGTAATATGAATAAATTAGAAGCTAGATTTTGTTCAAATCACAAACTAACACAAAATAAAATTAAACAATAGATAATCATAAAGTATAAAATGGGTTTTCAAGTAATTTGAAGGTAATGTTATACATGTATATTTTAAAAGTTCACGTACAGTCCACGGAAATCTCCACTAAACCTAAACGAGCGCTCTTATTCGGCTGGCAGAATGACTCCTTTTTGACAGGTAAGAAAATCAACAGCCTAAATAAATTTCGATCAAAACAGCAATCGCCACTTTACAGAACACATCTTTTAAGATGGAAGCATATCATCGTCAAGTAGCCAAGGTCAATCGCGCTACAACTTTGTTGCCTTCGTATCCTTGTTGCCATCGTATCCTATAGGGCGCAATATACTTCATGCATACCGTATACTATAGTGTGGAATACTGCGGATACTATTTATAGATTGTCGCAGCGAGTAGATCGGGTTTCCTAACATGACGCGCACAATAGTTCGATTTGCATAATGTGTACATGTATGTTCACACGAGACTAATTTTGAATGGGTTGTATGTGTCGTCCTTTCGGGATATTTAAATATAAAGCTTTACTGGGAGTGGTAACCAATGTCGTTTCTTATACTAGGACGCAGAATTATACAAGTTATACTTTGATTGGATATCATCAATGTAGATATAATTACATATATTCACAAAACCTATTAACAATGCTGGTATTAGAGGAAGAACACCATGTCATGGTTATTCAGGTTGAAACTTTTGCTTGGATGCATTTTTCCCCTCCGATACAAGAGTTCCGCAGAAGTTCAGCACATGCCTTGAGTTGAAATTTCTAAAAATCTTTTCAATCGAGTGATTTTCACCGTGATTACGTGTTATCCCAACTCATGTACAGTTCTTTCATGTACAGATCGTATATACACGAGTCTGGATTTCTTTTTCTCACGTTGCTCCTTAATAATAATATGTGCATACATTATGTATTCACATAAAAAATATTGCTCGAAACGCAAGCATTATGAAACGCTGATCGTGTGATCGACCGCTGACCACCATGCAGCCGCAGTTCGATTTACACTCACACGCTCAAACGCTAGCGGTTGAGCGTTTGCAGACGGCAATAGAAACGCAAGAAAACGTCTGGAACTGGTGAGCGTTTGCAAGCGTTTTGATATCGATCTATCGGCACGCAAAAAAAACAGTGTAGCCTACCGCGCGCGACTTTTTTCTAACCTAGCCCAGCCAGTCTGGCGCTGCATGCATTTGATTGGCTCAAAAGAAACCTATACGTCATGCGCTATAGTCATAAATATTTATAATACGCACGCACACAAGTGCAAAGCTATGTTCACTTAAAATAAATGACATAGCGAGAAAATCGGGAGGATCATTTCGTAAACGAATGACTACCCAGGTCGAAGCCTGTCCATAATCATTGCGACATACCGGTTATTCCAGAATCTGGCCGATTTAATTTTGATTTCCACCACACCGTACCAACGCAAATATTCAAATGCAGCGCTAGACTGGCTGGGCTCTATAGCCGTTAATGCCCCCACTGTACTACTTGTAGCTACTTGCTCCCTCTATATAGAAAACAATGCCTAAGCGGTGTCCGTTGGTCCCCCACGATCCTCTGTTTCCTATGTTAATTGAGAGCTGAGTTGATAAGATAACCAGGCGTGAATCTACGAGGGGCTAAAAGTGCTCTTACCCCCACCCTTATCCACCGGCTGGCCAATTCGCCGCTAAATATTTTCTTACGAATTGCCCCCTCCTGCCGCCGGCTGGATCCGCCCCTGGAGATAAATACCTGTCAGTGACCACGCTAATCCCTCTAATCCCTCCTGGGCAAACTTGTGCAAAGGGGCTTTAAAAAAAAGTCGCGTACCGCCGCTACTACCGCGCATGAACCGTTGCGTTTCGAGTATAAATTCGCATGTTCAGCTTAAAGTAGCTGTGCCAAGATTTTAAAAACTAACTTTATTTTCATTATTGCAAAGGTGAAACTTTGATTGGACAATTTTATCAAAATTCAATGCTTGGAAACATTCGAAGTAATGATTATTATCAATTACAAAACGCTTAAATACAGCCCCGGCATAGCACCTAAAAAGCTCTCCGAACAATGTGTGACATCACAGGTTGGGCATGATTTGCACAGGCAGACGATTCCCATGACATCTCACACATTTTCAGTGCCTGTTTTGTCATCTTCTCTTCAGTCAATTCTCTGACTTCACTACCGTCAGGCTAAATGTTTAATCTAATGCCTCACTCTAAATCCCGCGGATGGTATTACTTTGATGAACAATGCAGCGATGAAAAAATAAAGGAATCCGTCGCTTGTAAACAAATCAAGACGCCGTTGTATTTTCAGCTGCATACACTGCGGTATCTTCGGCGTTTCAAGAGGGAACAAATGCCGTCCATGGTATCATTCCGGGGGTTTTTCAATTTGAAAGTGTTGTTTCTTTGATTGTTCATTAACCCCTATCCTATGTATTTACAAATGCCATCACATTTATATACACTAAACTCATTATAATTTCAGAAATAATAGCATTGCAATTAATATGTTAATTCTTTATGGGATGTCGTCTGCTTGTGCAATCGTTCATTTTTATCTGTAAAAAATTCTGCTGCGTTTCACTTTAAAATTTCGCAATAGTCGTTAACTTAATTTCATTTCCCATTGCGAAATTGTTTTCACAATGACGACGTGTTTGCTTAGCTACATGGAATTTCCCATGAACAAAGAGAGAGAAAAGAGAGAGAGAGAGAGAGAGAATGAAAATACACGTGGTCGCTACAATTTCTCTCCGTCTTCATTTCTGTACTTGGGTCCATGATGTTAATTAGAGGTTAGTGAAAGAATAAATTTTATTTTAACACGTAATTGTAATTCTTATAGTACATGTCATTTAAATACGATCTCCCTTTTTCTGATAAATTTTATTACAGTATTAAATGTGTGATACATTTTACTTATTTAAATTTTCTTATCCATTTGGTCCATTTAAAGATTATACCTCATGGATATTAGGGATGGCACGTCTTAAACCATCCGCTTACAGCTTACAGCATGTGATCCATCTACTTTCCATTTGATTTTACATGTGTATTTTATTACTAATACTGAACTTCGGTTATGATTTTATACTGTTCCGTATGTTCATAACTTACGCTCAGTTTTACCATACATCGAGTCGAAATGTGCTTCTAATGATAATATGTTCGTAATTTTTTAATTCGTATGTAGATTGCAAAAGAAAAATACATGTACATGTCCATTCAAATCAAATCAAACAAATGTCTAATTCCAAATAAAAATGTCTGCAGAACCGGAGTAAGAATTACATGTACAGTCTGTACCAAAACAATATCACACTGAGGCATTAGTTCTTGCTTTTTCGATCTTGTGCAGCAAAGTATTCACGGGTTATGATCATTTAATTTCAGCACGTTTATTATTATTACTACTGTTTTTTTAATTTTTTTTAAATACAAATGCTGGGAAAATAGAATAGAAATGGGGAAGTGGACCACATGGATTGAAACTTGTTAAGGAAATGCTTTTTCAGCAACAGAGTGGTGTCCGACTGGACATAATAATAATTTGACTCAAACTCCATCGATAACTTCTAGATGAGACTGGATAAGCACTGGTGGTCTGAGCGATTTGAGTTGAATTAATCATGATTCAAAATCGTCCCAACCCTGCGCATGTGCAAATTACTTTACTATAGAACATAACCGACCCTGAAGAAGTGACCAAGGATTACACTATCTACCTCTCCTCGTAACATGATGATAAAAGAGGAAATAGAATAGACGGAAATGAAATGAGGAAATACCCTTTCTTTTTTAAAAGAGAATTGCGGATGTAGGCCTATTCACTGTAATTGATATTAAACGGTTTCTCCCACCATGTTTATACTGCAGAGACCTCTTTTTCAACAACACGCTTCGTTCTGCATTTTTCTACCTGTGCCAGAGATCTCAGCAACATCGCACTATGTAGATGGATCTCTTCTTTTGATATAGACAAGAGAGGATTAAAGCACAGAAGCATGTTCGGATATTGAGACATGTTATTATAAGATTTCGCCAAGCAGTAGCGATCTTTTCAAACGGCTGTCGTTATACTAAAGGGCCATTTTTATCAACTTACAAGATACATGTAGCCACAGATTATTCCCCATGATAGAATTGGGGGTATCGCCCCCTTCCCTTCCAGTTTCACAATTACGATTGATTTAGGAGATATACGGTTGATTTTGAAGAGATACATTAATTGTTCCTCTTTATGTCACAGGGCCCAGGTTTGATAGGCATGTATTAAAAATACATTGAATATATCTAAAAAGAATCGGTGATATATACATATATATATATATATGTATACAGTTAGCAACTAAATCATACCTTTACCAAGTTTTGTAATTTTTTATTTTGAAGTATGTAAAAATTTGATTTTTCCCATTTATGTTTCTTGAGAATGTGACATATTAAAGCTTACATCTAAAAGTATTAAACAAAGGCCTTAATCCGACCAGTCCACCTTTCATTCTTGAGTTACGAAAAACACAAAAATCATCATTTTTACAAGGAGTAGGAATAATTCAGTTATTACCTGGTATATCATTATATACAAGTAAGAAGGGTGTATTTTGATTCCCAAACTAAGACGTTCTGACTTGTCAGACCACCATGAGCGTGTTTTTTTTAATTAATATTAATTATCAATGAAATCTATTTTTATCGTTTCCTTCATTAAAATAATGATTAATACTAATGACTTTAAGTATGATAAGGTGAGGATATTTTGTAAAGCCTAACAACACAAGAAACTAGGTTGATGAACAGTATAAAGAAAATGTGGTATCATACTCCAGAGGTGGATATAAATCAACTCAATTTCGAAGGAGGCCTATATTCTGCTCCCTATAACTTTGCAATACATAAATAATGAACAAAATAGAAAACAGTGCGAAATACCAGCAAAAATGCAGTAAATAATAAAGCGTGATAATTATTGTGACACTGTTATAAGATCAGTGGCAGCACTATGCTGCTCTAGGCGGTGATCATTCGGTCGGTTTAGATGGACTTTGAACTTTTCTCTTGTAATCCGTTTTATGAACAGGACCCTGAACTTCTTTTTGATATATTGGTCAATGCACGAATATAATTTACTATGAATTTTTACTTTTTATTGGTTTTCGCGCTATTGCAGGAAGTGATGGAATTTGAACTTCCTTTACATTGCACTGCCCTGTTAGAGTTGGGCAAAAAAGATTTGTAATCATCACTCTTACATGAAACTGATTTAGTGGTCTATTCTTAGAAAAGAAAATGAAAAGGACTTTGATATTGTAGTTAATGTCTTAATGATCTGTTTTGGGCGCTGATGAAGGAAAATATGATGAAATCTGAACGTCCAAAGTCAAAGGAAGCTCCCTGGATTGCCAGGTTGCGCATCAAAGAAATAAAGCATGAAGCTTGTTTAGACAAGGCTTAGATGTACAAGGTACATCTGACGAAAGATGATTTTGATAATCAATAACCTACATAAAGAAATTATTGGGTAAATACCTTAGATTCCGAATAATAATTTTTTCGACCACTTTAAGCCAATTCAATATCCAACTTGTGTACTAATTTGCCTATATTTGTACATAATGCAGTTCGGCAAAATGTTGAGAGTTGGGCATACAAGTTTCCAAACTTGTTTGTATACACAATCATAATTGACATTTTCTTACCCATTATTACATTTCACAGCGTACACATGTATGAAAGAAGAGCATGACAATAATTATATCTTTAAATGAATAGATAATGTAAGGTAAATGGCATTCAGTTTGCCAACAAAATCAGGTTATTTGACAATTTAACATCTAAAGGTAGGTCATTGCATTGATGTGACCCTTGGTATAAAAAACATTCTTCAGCAACACTCACCCCTAGGTTTTGGTAACAATACATTTTCCCGAGATCCTAGAAAGTATAAGTACTTTAGCGGTTGCTTTGGCTTCATGAAATCGACTTTATTCCAAATAACGATTTTTTTTTTAAAAAACATATATATTACTAACATTTCTCTCGCGGCACCCCGCAGATTTCTATTGGATCCCCGGTTAAAAAACACTTATCTGTAGCATATTAAATCTTTATATCCCTTATATGAATATTCATGAGTACTCTAAATACATAATTGGTCAATTGGTGCTCACGTGATAAAATATAATTTCACTAGAAAAAAAAAGAAATCTCTGCCAGAGGTCCGAATAGCTTTCGCTATTTTTCCTGCGCAAATCCCTCCTCAGATAAATAATTTCCACGAATCCACTGTACTTCTCACAGCTTGGTTTATTCGTATAATATAAGCATTCAGTAGTACGATTGTAAAAGCCCGACCGTACAATAGGCACAACAAGTCGAGCGCACTGATTGGTCAATATGAATTTGTATTCCTAACGCTCGGTAACGACACAATCAGCCATATTCCAGAGAATAATGTGTTTTTTAACTCTTTCCGAGGAAATGTAAGTACATATTTCTTATATTTATAGTGAATGATACTAATAAGGTTAATTGAAGCAACATTCAATGGAATGATACAATTAAAATGGTAAAGATTCACATAATATGACGCTCAAACACGAGGTTGGTCATGACAAAGAAAACAGTAATAATTACATCAATTATGTTTGTAGGGACAAATATTATGTATATACCTGTATATAGAAATGTGTATAATACGCTCTAGCACTTTGAAATAAATGTTTGAGGATTCAATCGTTTTAGTTTTTTTAAAAGAAATTTTAGGACAAAAAGCTATGTGACCTGCTGCTCTCTCTCTCTCCCTCTCTCTAACTGAATGTGATCATATTAATATGGCGTTAATGAAAACATTGCACAATTGTAAATGTAGACACATTAACTACACAAATCTTTGTATTGCAAACAGTGTACTTGTATTTTACAATTAATTTCGATGATTTCTCTGAAATACTCTGAAAAGTAAAAAGAAGTTAAGTAGCTCGCATCCATTTATTCTGCCTACCTATAAACATTCACAATCACTAATTATCTCTTCGTAAATAGACCAATGTGTCAATGCATAGAAGTTAATATTTTGCGCTATTTTTTGCTCCAGAAACACAAAAAGCCATGGAGTGATTAGTGCAATACTTTTTTCTTCACATCGGTATGTTTTCCATGTATTATACTTAAATAATAATAATAATAATAATAATGGTGGCTTCTTATATAGCGCACATGTCCGTCACGTTGTGACGCTCCTGGCGCTGCCCCGATTATTACCCTGGCTTTAGCAAGGCAGCCACTGCAGCGCTCTAGCATTTCAAGGAATTAATTCCTGCCAGGTACAGGTACCCATTTACATCACCTTGGTTGAGTGTGACAAATGTAGATCAATGTCTTGCCAAAGGACATTAGTGCCGCGGCGGGACTCGAACCGCGGACCTTAAGATCGACAGTCCGTCGACGTATCCACTCGACCACGACACCTCTAAATACTAAATGCATGCACTATCTCTCCCCGGCAAGCAGACCTATCTACACACAGGCAATGAGAGCAAGTGTCGATAATTTGCATGGTGTTTTAATCATTTCCATATCCATTCAGCCTAATATCTGTAAATGTTTATAATCCGCAAACAAAACTAATCATAGGTATTGGTATTAAATAATCTCCACTTTACCTCACCACATCATATGCTGGTATATATAATCATAAAGCCAGGGTGACAAAAATATGATTTAATTATTGCAGCGATCATGCGGAAAACGTCTTCTAAACGCGACTATCATACGTTCGGGCAGAGTATCCCTCGACACACAAATTATCACAATCCTTTCTCTGTGGAGGAACGGTTGTCACTGGAAAAACCAAACACACGTCCTTCCATTCACAATCCATTATGGAGACACATCAAAATCTGTGTACGAGCCATATATTTATATGCGTGTAAATACTGCATATATTACTTCTCAACATCTCCGAAGGATGGATATCCAAGTGTTCCACAAACATAAAAATGTCACTCAATAATTATCAGCAGTTGATTTTTATGTACCGAACAAGGCAAGTTCACCAGTCAGCGAAAATCAAAGGCATACATACCTCTCGATGGAAATATGAGTGCGTTGTGTGTGAACAATAAAGGATAATTTTAGCAACTCCAACTATGCCAGCTACGTATGGCGTCTAACTATAAATTTATAAGCTCAAATCTCGCGCGTATCGCTTTAGTGCTGGGCTAAATTTATGAATGAACGATAACGACATCATTATTATGTCTGTGGTGTGGGGTGTAGAAATGGAGGGGCAGTTCTAATGTCATGGGGCGGAGGCACCGAACTTACAGGCATGATTTTGTCTGACACTTATCCAAGCAGTTTACATTCAAGCAATAAACCGTTTAAAACACTTCAGTTTTCATTTAATATATTGCTCAATGCAGGAACATAATATACTATAAACTTCTACTTTGTATTGTTTTTCGCGCTATTGCAGGAAGTAATGGACTTTGAACTTCGTTTACATTGCACTACCTCGTTGGTATTTGGCAATAAATAGATTTGTAATCATCACTCTTACATGAAACTGATTTAGTGGTATATTCTTGGAAAGAAAAAAAGGACTTTGATTATGTAGTTAATAACGCTGTTTTGGTCGCTGATGAAGGAAGCTGCATGAATTGCCAGGTTGCGCATCAAAGGAATACAAAATGAAGCTTGTTTAGACAAGGCATAGATGTACAAGGTACAGCTAAAGAAACATTTTTTTGACAATCAATAAGCTATTAAAAAAATTATTGGGTAAATACTTCAACATTTGGGAATAATTAATTTTCCAACCACTTTAAGCCAATTCAATATCCAACTTGTGTACTAATGTGCCTATTTTTGTACATATCAGTTGGGCAAAATGTTACAGTGTTGGGCATAAAAAGTTCCCAAACTTGTTTGTATACACATAATTGACATTTTCTTACCCATTAGTACATTTCACAGCGTACACAAGTCATGTATGAAAGATAAAGGTACATGTATTTACCGTAATTCGTAAGCATAATACTAATTATATCTTTAATTGAAAAGATGATGTCAAGTAAATGACATCCAGTTTGCCCAAAAAATTCAAGTTCTTTGACAATTTAATTTCGAAAGGTAGTTCATTGTATTGACGTGACCCTCGGTATAAAAACATTCTTCGGCAACACTCACCCTTAGGCTTTGGTAGCAATACCTTTCCTCGAGATCTTAATTAGAAAGTATGAGTTATCACATAAGTTCTTTAGCGGTTGCTTTGGCTTTCACGAAGTCGACTTTATTCCAAAATAATGATTTTTTAAAATATATATTACTAAAACTCTCTCGCGGCACCCTACAGATGTCTTGTGGCTCCCCTGTTAAAAAAACGCTAATCTGTAGCATATATCCTTCAGTAATCAGTATAATGACTGTAAAAGCGCGAACGTACAATAGGCACAACTCGGGCGCACTGATTTGTCAATAAGTTTGTATTCCTAACGCTTGCATGGTAACGACACAACAGTCATATTCCAGCGAATGGTGTGTGTTTTTTTTTTACTCTTTCCGAGGAAATGTAAGTACATAATTCTTATATTTATAGTTAATGATACAAATAAGGTTGATTAAAGTAACATTCATTGGAATGACACAATTAAAATGGTAAAGATCCACATAATGCTCTCAAACACGAGATTGGTCGTGACAAAGAAAACAGTCATAATTACAATAATTATGTATGTAGGGGCAAATATAAGACAGTACCTGTATATAGAAATGTGTATATATATACGCTCTATCATTTTGGAATAAATGTTTGAATTAATTAATTGTTGTTTTATTTTTAAAGAAATTTTAGGACAAGAAGCTAGGTGACCTGCTGCTCTCTCTCTCTCTCTCTCTAAATGTGATCATAATATGGCGTGAAAGAAAACAGTGCACAATTGTAAATGTAGATACATTAACCACACAGATCTTTGTATCATGATATTCTTTTCAAATTTGCAAACATATTACTGGTATTTGACAATTGATTATGATGATTTCATACTCTGAAAATTGAAAACAAGTTAAGTAGCTCGCATTCATTTATTCTGCCTACCTTTCATTTTCACTACTTTTGCCTAACATTCACAAACACTAATTATCTCTTCGTAGATAGACCAATGTGTCAATGCATATAAATTAATATTTTGCCCTACTTTTTGCTCCAGAAACAACAAAAAGCCATGTAGAGATTATTGAAATACCTTTTTCATGACATCGGTATGTTCACCATGTATTATCCTTAAATACATTACTGCACTTGCCCCGGCAAGCAGATCTATCTTCTCACAGGCAATGAGAGCAAGTGTCGATAATTTGCATGTTTTAATCGCTTCCATATCCATTCGGCATAATATTTGGAAATGTTTATAACCCGCACAACAAAAATATCATAGGTAATGGTATTAAATAATCTCCACCCTACCTCATGATATCATATTATGCTAGAATATCAAAAAGCCGGGGTGATAATATGATATAATTATTGCAGCAATCATGTGGAAAACGTTTTCTAAACGCGACTATTATACGTTCGGGCATAGTATACCTCAACACACAATTATCACAATTCTTATTATATGGCACGGTTGTCATTGGAAAAACCGAACACACGTCCTTCAATTCACAATCCATTATGGAGATACATGTACATCAAAATCTGTGTACGAGCCATATATTTGCCTGTAAATACTGCATATACTTCTCTGCATCTCCAAATGATGGATATTAACCAAGAGTTCCACAACCGTAAATATATCACTAAATCATCTGCAGCTGCACTTCATTGGATTTGTATGTACCGAACAAGGGAAATTTACCATTCAATGAAAATTAAAAACATACCACTTGATGGATGTGAGTGCGTTGTGTGTGAATTAACACACTAAAAGGATGCGTGCTACACGCTACTGATTAATCTTGACTTGTAGGCATATTGAGGTTAATATATCGAAGAGGGCAATGCTGTCACGTACAATATAGCCTTCTGGACATGAAGTGCATCTAGCGACACATTGTTGCTTATATATATATACACACGTGTATGTATATAATTACATGTACTATAGTATGTCTAGACTTGAGAATATCGTTTAAACACAATGACATTTCTAGTGACGCAGACACGCGGAATCATCAGAATTATAGCGAGTGGATGTTGATCTATTTATCTCACTTTCTTAAATATTGCTTTATGTCTATATAATACAGCATGTTTACCGGTTAATGTGCATCTGGCGATTCTATTTACCTTCTATTTACCGCAATGTTCAAAGATACTGAACAATACATAACAACAAATTTATTTAATAGGGTATGGCGTTTAGAAGGAATTAAGAAACTTAATATTGGTTTGGTTTATTGAGACAAAACAAATCATCGAACATGCAGGTAACACCTGAAGTTGTTCAATTTACAGAGTAATGATACAAGGCTTAAAATACATTGGTAACACATTAAAAGATATTTACATGTGATTTACATGTTTCATTGCTGATATAAAATTCAAGTCTTTCCCATGAGCCTGAGAAATATACTTATGATGACAATTTTCGAATTGATGGATCTGACAACAGTTTAAAATCACTGAATGTAGGTATTGAATAGTTGATTTACCAGTGAGCAAAAGCTAGAATATTTCTTACCTCTGCAGTATTGGACGTCCGGCAGTCACGATAATGGATAAGGACAATAAAAGAATGTGCTAATATCACAGGGGGCACACCATCGAGCTGAAAGCATGAATGGACTGGTAGGTGTGAACCTTGTGGTACCTCCCTGGTTTTATCTTGGCAAGAGCCCAAATCAAACTGATGAACACACGGAAAGCGTATAATATGGGACAATCGTCGTACTTAATTATCAGAGGCGTCGCTGGGGTGCTGGGGGGCACAGTGCCCCGCCCCACTTTTTCGACAACCATTAAACTGCCTCTGTTTATGTAGGACAATTGCCCCCTGTTTACTTCAGATAAATGCCCCTTTTTACCTCTGTTGAGTGCCTCTGTTTGCATAGTGCTACTTATTCTTTCTAATAAGTGCCCCTCTTCACCTCTGATAAGTTCCCCTATTCTAATCTGATAGATTGCCCTTGTACTTTCACAAGTGCCTCTTTTCAGTGGCCAGAAGTACTCCTTTTCACGTCTGATAAGTGTCCATTTTACTTTGACATGTGCCCCCTTTCCTGTGCAATAATTGGCCCTTTACTTTCTTAATAAGTGCCCTTTCCCCTTCTGATAAGTGCCCATTTTACTATCTAAGTCCGTTCCCCTTTCTTATAAATGCCCCTTTTCACCTCTGATAAGTTCCCCTATCCAAATTTGATAAGTGCCCCTTTTACTTTGACAAGTGCCCTTTTTTCTATACAAGTGCATGTACATATACGCGCTATTTTCATCAATATTTTTAATAGCAAACGACTGTTTGGAGTACTCATACAGATAAAATGTACAAATGTACTTCGTGTATATGTTTTAGATACTGGAAGTCTACAATGATGCAATGAATGACCATTTGCGAGGGGGAAAGAAAGAAAAGTGACTAGAAATGAATGCTGTTCTTTTACACAGAAAAAAATATTCTTTCGGATATTATGAATGTTTTTTCCCCTTCTCCTTCCTTTATTACCTATTCACTTCGAAAGATGAATACCACGCAAGACAACGGCCTTTTATAAGGGCTCGGTACCTCATTTGAATTTTAAATTATATTGGAATTCTTTCTGTGATTCCACTACCTAAACACCTTGGATATGCTAACCACTTCGACTTGTACTTCATATTATTAGATAGAATTATAATTATTCTTCATTTTTATTTGCATAATTTTGGAATTATGTGCTATATGGCAAAGATATTTTATAACTCTCATCCCCCACAAAACAATATATTTCTCAAAGCCTCACTTATATGTGCCCCGGCCTAATTTAAGGAAACTGACGGGTTTTTTTTCTCCTCAATTTTCCACGAAAACTCGCTCGCTACGCTCGCTTACATTGAAGTTTGTCATACGGGTAATTTTCCGGGGCTTACATTGGTAGTTTACCTCATTAGGTAATATATTCAAGCCTTATTTATTATTTCATTTCGATAGTTTGTTTAAAAACCCATCAGGATCGGCTATTGCATCTTATAACCGTGGGTGAAATTAAACGCAATTTAAAAGAAGACGAATTGGAGGAAAAGAATTTGGCATTGATGAGAAATAAATTTCCCATGCATCTGAGACATTGGGAAAATTGTGACATTTTAAAAAGAGCGGGTTAGAGGTGGAACGAAGACAACAACTTAAGTTATTTGATATAGTAAAGCAACCTATCCCAAAATGAATTCCCTATCCACACAATTAGAAGGGAGGGGCGGGGTTGAGTCCAAGGAGTTAGAGAAAAGGGAAGGGAGGGAGAGGGAGGGGTCTGGTGCAGATTGTGTGTTTTAATAAAGGAGAAACTCATAACTTCAATTCTGTGTGATAATATGTTAAGATTTATACAATTTTAAATTTTAAAGAATATTCAGTTTTATTCTGAAAAAAAATGCTTGCAACAGTTTTTAGGATGAAATAACTGTGTAGTGCGGTAACATTTTCCTATTATGTAATTGTGCTATATTTTGTTCATATACAATGTGGAGTTATGAACATTAAATAATGTTGTGTTTATGTTCGTTTATCAAATGATAAAAAGCTTTGTTATAATTATGTTTCAGTTTGCATATCTAAAAACTATGAAAAATGCTATGCCTCTATTTTATGTACGAAAAAATCGGAGTTTTGAGAAATAAATTCAATTAATCTATTAAAAAAAAAGAAGAGAACTAATCGATCAAAATGTGACCTAACAAATCTTAGAATATCACATACAACAGTGAAGTATACCGCTGAAGTAGAATATTAATTAGACCACGTAAAGAGAAAATCTTGAAAATAATCCCTGATAATGTATCAATTATAATGAAGGGGAATATACAATGTCTAAAGATTGTAATTTTTCACTTTGAGGTTATCCTTGGTAGATGCCCTTTTTTTCCAGAAAGTGTACTTTTTTGCTGGTCCACCCCCACTTTCACAAACGCTCCGCCCCTGGTCATTATATAACAGCTGGTGCCGTACCCGCGTGTGTATAATATTTTCAGGCACTTTGTACGTGTATAGCGTAACTAGATTTATGCCATACTATAGTATTTTTAATTGGGGATGGGAGCAGGGGGGTCTCTCCCAATTTTCAGACAAGTAAACAGGCATTTAAAATGAAGAAAAGGACGATAGAGAGAGATTGTTTTCAACATAACATATACATGTATATACATATATTGATAATGAATACACTGTATTATGATAAATCATCAAGTACATTATCAAATAAATGTGTATTCATGTACATGTATATATTTGCCAATGTGAACAAGGTAATGAAAATGACTTTTTAAAATCATAGCTATCATTATCAAGAGCAAATTGTTCTCCTTCACATGAGGAAAAATATAGACAAGATCATTTATCTCCGACTAGTAAGGCCTTTGCGTTGTGGAGTATATAAAGTAATTTGGCCTGATGGAATTCATCATTATATTTAAAAATGTACTTAATTTGCATCCTGCTAAAAATCTTAACTGATTTTTGCTTCTTCTTTTCTTCAAATTCATGAAATTATACTTGAAACATACATCAAGAGATATATATATATATATATATATTTTAAGTCAAATCTAAATCAAACATAGGACGGTGCCTTTGTGAGGACGACGATATGTTTCGCCTACCAGATTATAATACAAATTGTATTGATCGATTCTATCATGACTATTGTAAGTGATAAATGAAAATGTATCTTTGGAGCAAAATTTTTAAAACTCATTCTATAAGTTTCTTCCTCTTTTATTCTTCCCCATTGTTCACTCGGAGTCAGATTCATACTTAATTTGGATACCCAGATGTTGTGTGTCTGGACAGGTTGCGCAACCAGTCAGTTGATTTAAAACAGAAATTTGAAGAAGTTCTCTAGCAATATTTCATATATATTTTAAGACTTATGTTGTACAATATTATAAAGGACAAATATTCTTGAAGGTTAGTGCTATTTGATATTTTTTGTCAATCTGAAGGCAAAAGAGAAGTCGTTATGTTTGTTGAAAGGGAGATTTATAAAAAATAAAAAAATAGTACAGAGTTAGTGAAAGAACCTTGCAAGATATGTCACTGGGTTCCCAATCTGTCTTTGATTGTTGAAAACTTTATTTAAAAAAATCATATCTTGCCAATTCAATTGGATTTTTGCTCAAATTCCACTGATCTGTTTTCTGCTGCTAATATTGTCAACGTTGGAAAGGTCTGGTCTATCTCTATTTTCTCCTTTCTTTTCAGATAACTCTTTTCCACTACATATTGAAATGGGAGGTGCAGAATTGTCGTACCCCAATGAAAACAAACGGGCGCTGGCAGTGGTCCAGGAGAGCCAGTGTCCACTCTGCAATTTCACTGTCCGAGACCCTTTGTCTGCCGGTTGTAAACATCCAGCCTGCAAAAGTTGCCTGGCAGTCCTTTTCACCAGGTAAAATGATCTCCTTCTCAGAAGAATAATTCGTTCTACTCCTGAATACAAAATATTGCATTCTCAGATTAACATTTAATAAAATGAGATGCAAACCAAATTTGATGTTTAAAATCAAGCAATATAACCAAGAAGTTCATGTTATCATTCATAGACAAAATTTCACATGTCAAAGTACATGTGGGTTTGGTAATGGTACTTTGGTTACTGCCAAACAGACCTAAAATGTACTAAAAAGAACAGGAAAACCATCAGTTCATATTTTATAGGATAAGTTAGGAACTTTCAGTGATATATAGAACATATGTTCATTTTAGTCGCCTAAAAAAACTTTAACTCTTAATTTATGGATATTTTCCTTCCCTGATTAACCATTCACTAAGCTACGTAGCATGCTAATAGAATGAACAAAGTATAAGAGACAGGCATTTGTAACGCATAATAAACCATGATAAAGGTTGTGTGTAGTCTTCTGACCATGAGAGACTAATGAGGATAAATTATTCTTTTGATATGGATGCAGTTTTTAAGCTTTCCAAGATGCTGTTGAAAATCTACAGCTATGAGCTTGGAATAGGAAACAAAATATGCTCCATTCGGAAGACACTCAGTAAATTCCATTACCATTGACGCAGAAGTACAAGAGTGATTAAAGCTGTTTGGAATGTTCCATTATTGCACTTCACCTAGAAATAGAAGCCAACTTTTGTAATATTTGGTGGATTCCAAGTATTATGGAATTAAATTTCCAGAGAATTTTCAACTTTGAATAAAGAATATTATAGACATTTTAATACAAAATTTGTCAATTTCCAAGCATTTTGCTCATTCCATAACTAAGCTATGTAAAATTCAATATTTTTGAAATTCAATTTATGTTTGATGGGAAGCTCAACTCCACTATTGTGAAAGTCCCTTATATAAGTTAAATATTTGTAGATTTATTTTTTAAATGTTTATAATATTCTTTATTCAAAATCGAAATTCCCTGGCAATGTCATCCCGTGACTCTTGGAATTATAGATGAAGGCAGACTTTATCCATGATTGCATTTATTGAGCCTTTAAATTATTTTATAAAAAGGTTAACAGGTGTATATACTATCAACCATTACTCATTGCTTAACCTGGATAAGTGCTAGTATCCTACTGACTATTGGTTGTGCCGTTTTTTCCTTTTTTCCAACCATTGGTAGGAGACGTACCAGAGAGGGGATCGTTTTTTAGTAATAATCATATTCTCCAAAGAGCCAAGAAAGTTACATGGAGCTTTTTATTTCCAGTTTAAATGTCACAAAGCTTCACAGTTATGTTTCTTAAGCTGTTTATCTGGTTGGCTCATGGACTTGATAATCATAGATTTTATTTGAATCTGTCGACCCCCTCCAGGAGTATGGAAGCACAACATATTTACAATAAGATACAGAAAGATATATAAAACAAAATAAGATATAATAAACAAATACATGGACATGATATATGCCTATTTACATTTCTAAAACACAATAAACGTGAGCTAAAGACTAGTATACACTATACAATTTATAGTTATAAGTCTAAAATATCACGTGGTTTGGTTTGTCTACCACTACTACGAGTAACTACACTTTTATTGACAAAAATAGGGCTATGCCTTTCAGCCTTAGGAACCAACGAAAAGAATTGTATTATTACTGTTATGAATCTTACGAGTTTTCTTAATTGTTTAACACCAGATTTATAAAACAATTCGTCCATGTGAAATATGCTAGGGTAACTCACAACAAACTGTCGATCTAAGTATAACTGCCTTTCTTTCTTGAAAAAAGGGCAGACAAAAATATAGTGAAATTCATCTCCAAAAACATTTAAATCACAACAAGAACATTCAATTTCACTTTCTTCGGGATTAATTTCAAACCTTCCATTTTTAATTGGTAAGCGGTGTGACCTGAAAAGCTTTCATGAAGTCTGTATGTATACACATTCATTAGTAATGTGTATGTACTATGTATGTACCCCCTATTTACTCACATTGGATACGTCATAATTCTTTTATATCTTACACACACTACACGCAAACACCCACACACACAGCACTGAAATAGACATACTGTGTACCGGGGCCGTATTCTGAACCCTGTGTTATCTCTAATATTGTTGTATCTTTGAAGATAGATAAAGTTGGTATTCTGAAAATTGTTGTAACTTTTGTTGTATCTTTTGTTGTATCTTTTCTCACATCTCTTTGGCCGCGCCTGCGCTCAAACTTTTGTGCGCTTGTAATTGTGCGTATTATTAATAAAATGGTGCTTAATCCTCATTTGCATATGCACACGGAAGATAATATGACAAGATAATTGGTATTCTGAACATTGTTGTATCTTTTGTGTTGTCTTTTGTTGTATCTTCCAGAGATAACACAGCGCTAATATTGTTGTAAGTTGGTATTCTGAAAATCATTTTATCCCTGTGTTATCTCTTGAAGGGCCGCCTCTATCTTATCTTTGACACGCCCATTTTTATGGAGAAAACCAATCAAGATCATTTTTTATATAAGCATTATAAGTTGGTCAACCAATAGGAATACTTTATGCCATATTTTAAGATGCGCCCAGCGCATAATAATCTTGGGCGTATCTTAGTTAATTGAGCGCTTATTACGCGCGTCCAAGATAAGATAAAAGATACAACAATTTTCAGAATACCAATTATCTTGTCATATCTCCTGTGCGCATATGCAAAGGAGGATTAAGCGCCATTTTTGTAATACTACGCACTATTACTATTACAAGCGCACAAAAGTTTGAGTGCAGGCGCGACCAAAGAAATGAGAGAAAAGATACAACAAAAGATAAAACAAAAGTTACAACAATGTTCAGAATACCAACTTTATCTTATCTTCAAAGATACAACAATATTGGAGATAACACAGGGTTCAGAATACGGCCCCCGGTATGTATATGGGATGGGGTGGTCTATGGGATACCTAGACAAATTTATACTAAACTATGAATTAGAACTTCAAATCAACACAACAGTTCTTCTTTAGTTGCAAATTTAAACACAATTTATTATGCAGATTTATCTTTTGTACTTAAAAACATTTGCAGATTTGTCTACGCCCCTATCCCTCATTGGGTGGTGTATGAATATAAAGGTCAAATCTAAGTTCACTCAAGCTAGCTAACAAGAAAATATGAATTAAATGTGTAAACACTTTTCTATGATAGAGATATTTGATGGGATTTTCAGAAATGGTGAAGAAGATCTCATGGAACTATATTTGAATACAGATTAACCAATGGCATGTAAAGTGTACATGTGTAAGTCTGGAAACCTATTCCAAGATATCAGAATTTTAATATCATATTTTTTAACCAGTATGTCACTGTAGGGGTGTGCGTAGATGTTTGAAATAAAGCAGTAGAATTAATTTACTTTTCCATTTGGTTCAATGAAATCATGATTTTAACGCTATTTAGTTTTGAAGGAGAAAGGTAAAATTGTATTAAAAATGTTCTTGTTCCTGTTTCTGTTTCTTATTTAAAAAAAGGAAGTATGAACTTTGTCTCTTTTTTCAAGTCAGTAGTAATTTGGCTTTTTATTGAATGCAACACATTCGCATATAAACAAAATTAATTTTTGTATTGAAACACAATACCGCTATAACATAACATCCTTTTTTTACTTTAGTGAAGCTCTTTTTAGGGCAGGATATACTCATCAAATTAAAAAACAATAATTACAATTAAGTACCTGCTATCTACTTTCAAAATTCCACTTAAGACAAACATATTCCACATTTCATACCACCAGCCACTCCCCAAGTATCTCCCAGTGAAAAGGAAACTTTGAAAAGGAAACTGCATGTAACTATTGATGCTCTAGAAATTCCCAAATTGTATTGGATTGGTACATGTGTTTTGTTTACGTAGAGGCTGTGTCGATTAATGACCTTTTTGTTATTTTTAGGGATTTACCAGCACTTGATAGGCTACTCTGTCCTACATGCAAGGCACCACTTATCCTGAATATGGTATGATATATAATGTATATTAGATGTAATAAATATAAAATGCAGATGCCGAAACTTCTAGGTAAATTGTCCGATTGAGTTTCACGCTACCTTAGAAGCTAACAAGATGTACAGATCCCTTTAATCAATGTCACGCGAAAATGCAGAAAGGGGGAAAAAACCAACTATGTTTCACAAGTCCTCAGTTCATCTGTTGTGATGTTCTCCAATATTAATGGAAGCTCTTAAAAAGAAAATTGTACGCCTGTTATATGGCGTGGCGTTAAGTTTTATATACTGCACCTCAGATAGAGTACATGTGAAAAGCAACCCCCTAAAAGAAAACCAGTTTGTGTAAGTCTAAGTATTAAAGCTTTACTGCTGAAACTTAGTGCTGTTTTTAGCGGCTTAGCCTGAGACATGTATGGAAGGTATCCACAAAAGATGGTGAATATTATAAAAAGCAGAACGAGTAATTTTTGTAATAACGACACCTCTCATCGTATTGACCAAAACATTTGTTGTTAATGGTGCTGTGCATCCAATCTTTGACAGTTTCCTTAATAGTTTTTCGTAGACAGAATGCTATGCTAAATAGTATTAGATTTTTATCGTAATTTCTGACTATTCTAGTAAATTAGTGAATTAGAATACCATACGCATATAAGCCAAGGTTAATTTTCATCAATGTTCCTCTGTATCTTTAAAATGCTATGAATGGTTGTTTTCCTATGGAAAATTAAATTCTGTTTCTGGTAATCAATTTATCCTCTCTATTTAGTTAAAGCCTGACCAAACAGCTCAACGGAGACTTCAAAAAATTAAGTCCTGTAAATGCAAAAATTGCAGCTGGAAAGGCAGCTACAATGACTACATTCAGGTAAGATAGGATCCATGTCAAATGGAATTACAAAGGTACATAACTATGAATCTTATATGGTGAGGCCTAAGACAAGACTTTGTTTAAGGGGAAAGAGTACGACTAAGTATTTATTTGGTTTTGATAATGGCAGGAAAATGAGGAAAATACATCTGTAGAAGTTTGAAGAAAATGCAATATAAAATGAGAAAGTTATGAATTTTTAAAGCTTAATCATTGAAATGCAATATTGCAAATCATAAATTCTGTGACTGAATTTTTGAAAGCTTCTGCCATTTGTTTTGTACTGAAAAGGTCATTAATGTCCATGTTCTTTATTGCTGATAAAGGAATATGTCCATTTAAAAAAAGGATTTGCAATATTTGTATGTACATGTAGCATGTTTAATCTTTTCTTCAGAGAAAATGGTCGTTTGTGATATCTTTTTTAATTACAGAGTGAATAGGATAGGTGCTCTAAAGTTGCATCACATGATTATGAAATGGATCTGTTACAACTTTTAAAGGGAGTCCACCTTGATATCTAGTTGGTTTTAATAAAAGCAGAACAAATAGAGAAACCAAAGAATGAATGTTTGAGCAAATTCTGATTGAACATATGAAAATTATGAATTGTTAAAGTTGTAATCAATGAAACCCAAATTGGCAACGTGGTAATGTTCTTATGAGGTCCTTTCCCATTTGCTCTGTACTGAAAATTTGCATGATTTTTTCATTTTAGTTTTTCCAGATAATAATCATAGAATAAATGCAGGAATTTCATGCAGGGGTGTGTAAAAACATATATTGGCATTGAAAGCTGGGATTCATGTTTGATTGAAAGTTTTCTTTACAAAATATAAAAGTCATGATGTTTTTAGTACCGAACAAATAAGAGGGGACCTTGCAACATATGTCTCAGAGTTTCCAACTTGTGTCTGTTTGATTTCAACTTCAAAAATATCACAGCTTCCCCTTTTTTTTAGAAATTCGCTCAAACTTTCACTGATCTATTTCTCTAATTTTTATGCTACATGTATTATTAAAACCAACTTGAGTTTTGAGTGGACTTCCCTTTTGAAGGTTTTCTTTTATGTTTTATTTAAAAATTATTTCCTCAATTTTTCACTGATCTGCTTCTCTTTTTTCTGCTTAGGCCTAAATTAAAAACAACTTAATATCAGGATGGACTTTCAATTATAGCCTTACAAAATCATAAGAATCCTACTTTTGATATATAATTCTGTGTTCTAACAGAGTTTGAACGTAGATGTGTGGAATAAGCACTTCTTTAGTGCAAGTCGATTTATGTATGGGTACATGCATAGCTCAATTGTCCGTAATTGCATTGGATTAATGACTGGCTCCATTTCCAGCTATAGACCGATGTTTTAGTAATGTAAAAAAAGACAGTATATATGCATTTTAAGCTTACTAACCTTTATATACAAAGACCTTCTGCTTCTGAGAAATAGATGGGCTTACGATACAAAGCACGTGGTGTTTGGAATCCGCTAGGAAGCTATTTCATTCACAGAAGTCACTGCGATTGGAGAGTTCAAGAGTCATGAGCATGCTCCTTTCACGTGATTTTTATATTTTATGTGCAGTGTGCACAATTGCAGTAGATCATACACCATACAATGACTTTTTCAATAAGGGACGTACACAAAAATCAGACTGGCAAATCACAATTTAATATTAATACTTTGTTCTCTGAGAAAATTGTAGAGGTGGCAACAAATCAGACCTTAAAATGATATCACAGTAATAAATAACTTAGGAGTTTTAGGTGTGTCCCAAAAACATTACTAGATAAACCTCATTCACGACGTTGAAAAGAAAATTAATGTGAAATTTATCTACCTAGTATTAGGAAAATTGTAATTTGTTTAAGGAGTAAGATTGAATTTATATATGACCATATTCGTACTTTGTATTTGCACTTGGCTCGAGTTCTTTGTATATGTACTATGTACATAAAATAAGTAAATATGCATATTTTGTACTAATGTATTGTAAGTGGTAACGCAGTGAAATATGATATATTTAGGATTATATTCATAATTTTATATTTTTAATGTAAATTGTTGATTTTCATCTATCATAAATGTTGAATTGAATTGAATTGAATTGAAATATAAAGTGAAAGGATTATAACTGCTTTAGTTGACACAGTGTCTGTTGAGAGCCAGAAGGACATTTTGTTAAAAATGATAGGACTTTCTTACCGACTCAGCAGAAGATGTTACCAGTGTTGATACTTTATAATTTTCATCAAAAGAAGTAGAATAATGCCAAGTTAAAAGAAGGCAAGGCAATCCAATTTGTTTTTTGTTCACTTTTTATTTCACTCTTAGAACCATGAGCGGAACTGTGGAGGAGTTGCGCGCATGCAATGTAAGGTGTTGGGATGTGGAAAATGGCTGCCGGAGAAGAGAGCCCTGGACGTCCATCGGACAGATGAATGGTGTCCCATGATACTCATCATGAAAGCAAGGCTTAACCACGCAGAGATTGTTCATCTAAGCATGAGGGTAAGGCTTTGACAAACCTCTCCCACCCCCGGCCTGGCCCTTCACCCATTCCCACACACATACATAAATGCTCATTCAAAAATAGCTGCAGCCCATAGGTAGCCACTTATGGTCTTGTGGGATTTGCTCAACTCGATTTAGGGATTCACGAGACCGACATTTCAGTCTCTTGAGTCTGTTGAAAATTTCTGAGGGTTCACAAGACTGAAAATGTTGTTTTTTTGGCTGTTGGTGGTGTACTTGGATGCCCGGTTTGAAAACAAGAATTGAAATAAGATGCTGTCATATGGAACTGATGATGTCACAGGTGTTTTAGGGTGAAACCTCAATACATTTGTGTAAACTGGCCTAGTAACCTTGCTCTAAAAGCTACATGTGTGGGAAGACCATGTAGAGATATGTGTACATGTGCCTCTATGGGGAAAGTGGGGAAAACCCAGTCAATTCAAATGTGTGTACATCATTTGAACATGCACATTGCACTTGAAACCATGGTACTGATGTGCATCAAACTCTCCTCTCTCTCAGTGCTATACCCATACAAGTACTTAAAAGAAATGTCATATAGAAACTACAGGATGTGCTTGTAAAGCCTGACGCGATAAACTGACACATTATTTTGTTATAATGGCATATGTGTAAATGCTTCACATTTCTTCTTCTTATAACACACAGATAACTAGTGTATATACAAAGGACCTCTATTGCATGCAGCTTTTTCTTTTTAGCATCCCCACGTGCCGTTAAATTACACCCGAAAAAGGAAACCATGCCAGTTTCCTGTGTCATGTGTAAAAAGAAAACCATGCCAGTCTCTTGTGTAAAATAAGCCATTAGGCAAGGAAGCTTTAACAAAGAGTTCAGGTACTAAATATCACTGAAGTGTTCTACATTATTTTAGTTGACTTAAAAAAAAAAAGTTTTAGCTTTGAGGAGAGTTGAGGCTAGACATACATGCTGATAAGATTAAAATATCATCTTCCTATAAGTATCTGACTCGTATACAAGTTCAAGTAGTCAACAGTATCAGCAAACTGGTACCTATATCAACTAATTTCTTTTCTCTCCAAACTCAATAAGACATGATGTAAACCATTGATGATTATCTTCATGTAGACCTAAACTTTAGATGAAGTTATATCTACATGTACATGTGATGTATGTTTCAGATAAGTTGACATTTTGACATGAGTAGAGGGTGCATTAGAATACCTAACTGCATGTAAAATAAAAAAGTACAACAAAGGTCCTGATCAGGCATTGATCTAGAATTTGTGATCTAACATTGCATGGTATTGTCATAAACAGATATACAGTGAATGTAATGTCTAAACAAAATAGATACATGTTTAAAATGAGTGCATCTTTTGGAAAAAAGCCATATTGATATGCAAGTAGACACACACAGAAAATACTACATGTATTAATGAATTATACATTCTATATTCTACTTACCTAACTTTGATGATTTGGAGGCAGTTTCCTTAAATTCTGATCACAACAAAATGGTCTCAAACGATCTCAAATCTTGCTGCACAGTTCACTTTGATGATAGATCCAAATGGTTCTTCAGCAAAATTAAAACATCCAACAATGAATGCATGTCTGATACACTATACATGTACTGTAGATGTAGTCTGTACATGTATTTAACGTTCTTTGTCAAATTTAATGGTTCAGGTGATGTTAGTAATGTAGATCTAGACTCCACAAGTGATCTACTTATGGAGTGATGTTGCTGCTTGCCCGTGTGACCTATAAATGCAAAGAATTGTGAGAACGGTATGTTTTATAGTAATTCAGTAGATATGCTTATACATATCATATAACTCATACATGTCTCAAAAGTGAACTGTCTGATCATCCTTCCTAGATATACGTGTTTATGTTAATGAATACATATAGTGCATTGAACTTATGAGTGTATCCCCCTAGGTGGACAAGGATGGTATGATGAATATTTGAACCTTTTACTTGTAGTATTTTGTGACATTTTTTTTGGATTACTGATAATGAACAAAAAGAAAGAATTAAAGTATGGTAACATAGCTAATATACGTTTGTACTATGTTCAACAGTTCCTACACCCACCCCACCCCGTCTACCCCAGAATAATTATTGTTTTATGTTTTACCAGGTATTTATGCTAGGTCATATCAGCTTCCTTATTGTTAATTATTTAGAGTGAATCCCTTGTGCTATATAAGCGGCCACTTATCCTTCCTCTTAATAATGTTACAGTTCACATCTATTTTATTGATATGTAACTGATATGTTTAACTTATCATAGGTTTTGTAAAAGCTTGGATTGTTAGAGCTATTGTGAGTAATGTTCCGCGCGATTCCATATCCCAAAACTGCTGGCGAACAGAACAACAAGACCAAGCTCTGTAATTGTTAGGATCTCTGTCCAGTATTATCGTGTTTGTGCCATCGAACTGGATCAACCAAATAAAATGATTCATAATATATTATAATCAGTTACTCAATTTATTAATCAAATAAATTTGATATCGTAAGGTAATTCGATCTGCCCTCAATCTTTTCAATATTCGTGCACTTATTTAAAAAAAATCTTTGTTTCTCTATTAAGATTCGTGATTTTATCACAGCACTGAATAGACATTATCAATAAAGTACTTAAAAAGTAGTATTTGGTTGTGCTTAATTAGCTTAACGCAACATAAGAGTAATTTTATTCGCCTCATTCTTTTAATAAATGTTAATTGTTATTGCCATGCATAGTTGTAACCACTGCTTTGTGGTTCAGGGGCGGTATTCTGAACATTGTTGTAAGTTTTGTGTTATCTTTTGTTGTATCTTCCAGAGATAACACAGCACTAATATTGTTGTAAGTTGGTATTCTGAAAATCATTTTATCCCTGTGTTATCTCTTGAAGGACCGCCTCTATCTTATCCTTGACACACCCATTCGTATAGACCCTACCAATCAAGATCTATTTTATATAAGCATGAAAAGTAGGTCAACCAATAGGAACACTTTATGCCATATCTGAAGATGCGCCCAGCGCATATAATCATGGGCGTAATTAGTTAATTGAGCGCTTATTACGTGCGTCATCATATGCGCTGTGGCATGTGGATCATGAAGACAAGTCACGCTTTCACTTAGTGGTTAAGAAACATCACAGAGATGAGAGCATTAAAATCGTCATATCCTAGCATGTTATTTCTTAGAAAGTTCTCATCTGTGATGTCTCCGGTCAACACACAATCTTCTTTTAACTCGTCTAGTGGCACGAAATTGGTTTTGGGCAAAGAAGATTGCCGCCATTATATCACCACGAAAGATACAACAACCCCTACCTGTTGTAAATATTGTTGTAAATACCGTGCAAGATAAGATAAGATAAAAGATACAACAATTTTCAGAATACCAATTATCTTGTCATATTATCTCTCGTGCGCATATGCAAATGAGGATTAAGCACTATTTTATTAATAATACGCACAATTACAAGCGCACAAAAGTTTGAGCGCAGGCGCGGCCAAAGAGATGAGAGAAAAGATACAACAAAAGATAAAACAAAAGTTACAACAATGTTCAGAATACAAACTTTATCTTAAGTTCAAAGATACAACAATATTAGAGATAACACAGGGTTCAGAATACGGCCCCTGGTTCTCTTTAGAATCTAAAAGGCTAAGGGAGCAAACCCTAACAGAAAACCATGCCACCATGACAGCGTTGAGGGCAATTGACGATACGGTACTCGATCCCGACATCCTTTGACCAGTCACTGCAGGGTCTAGTGGTTCACACCCGTCCTGGCTTGTCCTCGCCGGTACGCGGTGTGAAACTGCCACCAGTTCCCCGAGAGAGTGCCGTTAGTAACTTGCAAGAGCTACCGGTACTTAATTACCCACCTTTGCAAGCAGCCTTCATGAAAGTGAAGGCGGTCATTGTCGCTCCACAACAGACAGCTACTACTACTATGTATGCATATATACGTGGGAGATGGCAGTGTGCCCGTATTTTCCCCTCAGGTCAAGAGTCAAGACCTGAGAAATAAAAAGAGTTATGGAAAAGCTGTCCAGGACACGTATCATTTGCATATTGCAAGGCATGAACATGATTGGATCTATTATAAGACTATCCAATCATGTAGTACAACACTGTATGAAATCAAGAAAATCTACGCAGATCTGTAAATGTGGAGGGAAACCCCATCTTGGTTTGGGGAATGGAATATTGGTCATACAAAGTGATATTGCCCCAAATGGTCTGTAATAGGGAAGGCACGATCGATTGAAGCAAATCTTTAAACCATGTACCAAAGAGACAGACGGTGCCTACATACGCACCATTTAAATAATACTGGAAGCATTTTAGGATCTGGTATTGTATAAGTGTGATTTACTCCCAATGATATTTAAGTAGTTTTTGTTATTTACAAGAGCTAAATCGCTCACCGCCCATGTGTATTTCTTTTGCTGATACGCCATACACTTTATGCACCTACACACTCATAATTACACCTTTTCAGCCATGCACAATCTACATGTGTACGCTTCCCACGACATCCAGTTCACCAATGTAATCATTAGCATTTATTCATGAATACCGCATCCATAGTTTGCAGGAACAAACCTTTTGCCTATAATTATATAACAAGATTACAATTATTTTGCCGCTTGAGCCTAATATAATATTTCATGTTATATGAGTCAAATTTGTTTTACCAGCCATAATGAACATACCTAAATGAAGCTCACTTTTTAATTTCCAACTCTCTTTTTAACATTTGTATTTTCCTCTATTCAAATGATGATTTAGGGTCTGTGTTTACAGACTAAAAACTTTGATGAATGCCAAGTCCACTGACACACCAAGTATACTGGATAAAGCTGGTTACATGAAAAAGAAAAGTATCACCTGGTTAATTCCATTTGTCCATATACACATTTATTCTTATCAGTTTCATGCTTCAGTGGTTTGACTGAAAAGGCTGGGGAGGTACAGAGAGAAAAAGAATATGAAACACAATGTGCTTTACTAACGTTCTGTAAACAGGCAATTGAACGAACGTAAGGTGTGGTATCACAACTCTTTTTAATAACATGTAAAGCATTTAAATGACAATGACCGGTTTCATACCTAAGTCTGGTGTACCCTATATAATGACAGTGTCTATTTCTTGGTAAAGTCTGGTTTGCCCTATAATGATAGTGTCTGTTTCACCCTACAATGACAGTGTCTGTTTCATACTTGAGTCTGGTTCATCCTATGACTGTGTCTGTTTCATACTTAAGTCTGGTTCACCCTATAATGACAGTGTATGTTACTCTGTTTCATACTTAAGTCTGGTTCACCATATCATGACAGTGTCTGTTTCATACTTAAGTCTGGTTCACCCTATAATGCCACTGTCTGTTTCATACTTAAGTCTGCGTCACCCTATAATGACAGTGTCTGTTACTCTGTTTCATACTTAAGTCTGGTTCACCGTATCATGACAGTGACTGTTTCATACTAAAGTCTGGTTCATCCTATAATGCCACTATCTGTTTCATACTTAAGTCTGGGTCACCCTATTCTGAAAGTGTCTGTTACTCTGTTTCATACTTAAGTCTGGTTCACCCTATAATGCCATTGTCTGTTTCATACTTAAGTCTGGGTCACCCTATAATGACTGTGTATGTTACTCTGTTTCATACTAAAGTCTGGTTCACCCTATTCTGTCGGTGTCTGTTTCATACTATAAAGTCTGGTTCACCCTATAATGACAGTGTCTGTTTCATACTTTAGTCTGGTTCACTCTATAATGACAGTGTCTGTTTCATACTTAAGTCTGGTTCACCCTATTATGACAGTGTCTGTTTCATACTTAAGTCTGGTTAACTCAGCTATCATGACAGTGTCTGTTTCATACTAAAGTCTGATTCACCCTATAATGCCACTGTCTGTTTCATACTTAAGTCTGGGTCACCCTATAATGACTGTATGTTACTCTGTTTCATACTTAAGTCTGATTCACCCTATAATGCCATTGTCTGTTTCATACTTAAGTCTGGGTCACCCTATAATGACTGTGTATGTTACTCTGTTTCATACTAAAGTCTGGTTCACCCTATTCTGTCGGTGTCTGTTTCATACTTAAGTCTGGTTCACTCAGCTATCATGACAGTGTCTGTTTCATACTTTAGTCTGGTTCACTCTATAATGACAGTGTCTGTTTCATACTTAAGTCTGGTTCACCCTATTATGACAGTGTCTGTTTCATACTTAAGTCTGGTTAACTCAGCTATCATGACAGTGTCTGTTTCATGTTATAAAGTTTGGTTCCACCCTATAATGACAGTGTCTGTTTCATACTTAAGTCATGTTCACCCTATAATGACAGTGTCTGTTACTCTGTTTCATACTTAAGTCTGGTTCACCATATCATGACAGTGTCTGTTTCATACTAAAGTCTGGTTCACCCTATAACGCCACTGTCTGTTTCATACTTAAGTCTGGTTCACCCTATTCTGACAGTGTCTGTTACTCTGTTTCATACTGAAGACTGGTTCACCCTATTCTGTCGGTGTCTGTTTCATACTTAAGTCTAGCTGTTTCACCCTATAATGACAATATCTGTTTCATACTTGATAGACTGAAAAACACTTTAAGGCTAAAGAGAGGTAAAAATGAAGGAAACTTTCAATTTACAGTAAAAGAAATCTAGCTTTACTTCATTCACTTTTTGGACAAAGGGTTCAGGGTCCTCAATTTGGAGTACAATATAAATAAGCCATTTTGATATTATTAGAACCCGTAAGCTTTTGATGATCAAAGTTCCCTTTCTTTGTGGGGGGGGGAATCATTAGAAAGATTTTGGCAGCAGATCTACACTGTCAACATATAATTTTTCAATAAATGTACATTGTAAATACAAATGTCATATTTTGAGCAAAGTCCACACATAGCATTACTGATTGTACAAAATTAATTTGTCTACTCCTGTACATAAAGACGTTAAAGCTTTATTGAATTATAAATGATGATGTCGCCAATAATGGTGACTGGCTAAGAACTTGATGGTAGTATGTTTCTAGCTGTACCGTACGCTGTTTATCATGCTGTAGATAACTCTACGACCATGTCATTGGTGATATTAGTTGGATGCATGCCTCTGCCTTCATGTACCCCGGCCATACGTATACATACGACTCAGAATGCGTGGGCATTATGTGCAACATTCAGCAGGAAGGATGCATATATCCATCGGCATAGTATGGCTTCAGTCATTGAGTGGTGGGGGAGGGCGGCCGGGGGTCTTGAATCTAAAAGGTGAGAGAACAAGGCCATGAAATTTGGGACAGGGTGGGGGAGGGGGTTATATCATCTCAATTTTATTTTCCCCTCTCTCTCTCTCTCTCTCTCTCTTTATCTCTTTTGCCTTTTGGAATGAGAGGCCCGAGCCCGCTAGATAATATGGCTGCTACGGCATATGGTGACTGCCTGTGTATAATATAGCGAGAGTTTCCTCCTGTGCATTTCAAACACTCACTCTCTGTACATGTAGTTCATACAGACATGTAGGTGTACTGTGTATTTGTCATAAGAATATGATTTATATTTCCGCTCAGCATAATGTCAAATAGTCTACATCCGCAGTCCCAGATCTATTTATATTTTAGAAGTATTTGAAGTGCTTGTAGCTAGTGTCTATTGACATTTGACCCCAGGGTCATATTGCACTGCTTGGAAATTAAAGAATGTTATATCGTGAACATATAAGAAAAGGGCAATCAGTGTGTACTTTCCTCTTAGCAGTATTTTGATGGTCTACAATTGCTTGATGCTGTAGACTACTTCTCATCAAATTTGAATCCTAGTCTGCATACAAATTAGATTAGATTGTGATTTTGAGCTGGACATAATCTAAATTAAATATTTTTTGTCAAAATCAGAAACTACACTAAAAGGTCTTTCTTTATATATATACAAGCGTCTTCTAACATCCAGATTATTCAGACTGAACACAATATTTGAGGACTATTAAAGTTTTGTACATAAAGACTAATACAATATCTACATGTAGGTTAGAAAAAGGATTCTAAATTCCCCAATGTATCCTTATTCACTGGTTTATGTGCAAAGTACACAGGTGTGTATATTTACATGATTGGCAATATGGTACACAAAACATAGTTATGAAAATTTTAACAACAAAATTCACACAGTAGAACTATTAAGTACTGGTGTACCTATCACTATGAACATGACGGAGAAAGAAAGAGGACAAAATATACATAATAGCAGTGAAGGGATGTTCCTTTGTTTACCACAACAATTGTTGAGGGTAGAATGAGGAATTGCATATTTTGTCCTCTTTCTTTGTCCGTCATGTTCATAGTGTATAATGCCATTTAGCATAAAGTGTATGCAATGCATAAAGAATGCAATGCATTTTATAAAGCGGATACACCATGAATTATACTGGTATGCTGTTGTGGTCATGGGTTAGAAGAAACATGCGACTGCCTCTACTTCCTCAAGTGAATCCGAAAAGCAGGAAGTACAGGTTCTCTATATTTATCAGCGAACACTAACTAAAAAATAATACGAAAAAACAATCCAGTATTATGAAGTAAAATTCAGCAGCTAGGGCTAATTCAACCCTTGATAGATACAGAGTCATAACAATATATTATTAAAAATGTCAAATACTAGAATATATCAAAGAGAACATTCTACCCTCTTCTAGTAGTTTGGTCCATTTATGTCCTTGGTAGTACTTGGTTTAAAAACAAATCCCAATGACAAGCTGTAGCAGATTTATCCAAATTGCTCAATGGCAAAATGGGGGGGGGGGTGCAGCACAAGGCTGAACAAAACAAAATAAAGGGGAAACATTTTTCAGGTGCCTTTGTAGCTAAAAACGCTGATAAGCTTCGAAGAGAAGGAGTAGAGGGGTCTTGCATCTTCACATTCTTCACACGCGTTTTAATAGAATGTCAACGAACTTGTACCTATGACAGTTTTGTGAAACGATGCCTGGGTCCCCTGGCTGCTCACTTTCTCTCTTTCTCTCTTTCTTTCTCTCTCTCTCTCTATGTTTCTCTCTCTGTGTATCTCTGTCTGTGTGTGTGTCTCTCTATCTGTATATATATATATATATATGCCTGTTACATCATAACAGGAAACATATAAAGCGAGGTCTTTTTTTAACTGTTCATGTTATCTTTGTGTCCCAAGTGAAACCTTGAGGTAAACTACATATATGTACATGTATAAGACCAATCATCGGAGTCCTAGATTCCAAATGGTTTCCAAGTTGTAAATTCATACAGACTTTCTTTTAAAGCTTGTTGTCAACTTATTGTCTCTAGTACACATTCAGATCTGTCATAATGTGTTCACTTCTCTATTAAGGCCACCTGTCTATAGTGGTCACATTTATCGTCTCCATCTATGAAGCAATGTGTGTTGCGGAACCTGTCTGGAAGTGCCACCTGTTTACAGTGGCCACCTTTTCTGCTTGTTTCCCCCTACTTTTTCTCAGATGGGTTATACTGTAATGAGTAAAAATCCAGGCTTTGTGAGTATGGGCCAAGATGTTTAATGTGTGAAAGAATGTGACTTCTATAAATTCATCTTTTTCAAGATTTAGGAAGTCATTGACCAACAGGCGTGCAGTTTCCTTGCAAACTTCCACCAGATTCCAATCCCTTCTTTACATTACTTGATACACTAGGAAACTGATTTGAAATTGTCTTTGTTTGGTGTGAAGTTTCATGCATGTCCCGTTGCTAGTCACAAATAGAAAATAAATCAGCAGAAACTTGTGAAATTCTATTGGAAGAAAATGATCTGCACGCTATGATATTTAACAAAAGATTGACTCTATATCTCCTTAATGTTCATTTTTGTTTTTCTCTTTTTTCCTCTGTTTACAGGAATCTTGGGACTGGACTTGTGGGCTTGTCCTCAGAAGTGATAAACCATCTGTGAGAAACCTAATTGTGAGGTTGGTACTCGTGTTCAGTGCCCTTGATCCCAAAGTGCCAATCACGCTGGAAAATGACGAGTATGCTGCAAATCAGACAAGTGACCCCGACTGTCCTAGTGATACAATGTCTATAGACAGTAACCAATTCCAGATTAGATCTAGTGAGAGCAATGAGGTAAGACCAAGACAGAATGGAAGCAGCGGAAGGTCTAGTCCCGATGACCAACCAGATGGACAGTCCTTAGGCAGACAGTCATCATCAGCCATCCTTAGTCCAGGAGCATCAGCTGCAACAGGAGCTACGAATGTCTACTTCACGAGTTCGAACGATGGTGATCTTGAGTCCTCTGAGGAAAAGGATTTCCATAGAGCAGCCAATGAGAAAGAGTTCATAAAGAAAATGGGATTTGATGTTCAGAAGCGGGATAGAGAACTGCAGAAGCTAAAGAGAGATATTGACCGTATCGTGAAGAATGTGGAGGATTTGATGAATATGCCCAAAGCTTTTGCATCCGTCTATTACAAGCAGGAGCTGTTTCAAGGGGTCTTGGCCACGTTCAACAAAGACGTGATGGCAGTTCATAGTAGGTTGGACAAGCTGAATCTTTCACCCAATTTTACAGATCCGGGAATCTATGACAAACTACAAAAGAAAGTCCAAGAGCTTGAGAGATCTGTTACTTCTCTTCGTCAGTATGGAGAGAAGATAGATGAGAGATTGCTGACATTGGAGACCTCTTACAGCGGAGTCTTTGTCTGGAAGATTGCAAATTACACTGAGAAGAAGAGGGATGCCATGAATACAAATGTCAAATCAATCTATTCGCTACCTTTCTACACCAGTCAATACGGATACAAACTTTGTGGACGAGTTTTCCTGATGGGAGATGGCGTAGGGAAGGGTACTCACATCTCACTGTTCCTAACGATCATGAAAGGTTCATATGATGCAGTGCTGCCCTGGCCATTCAAGGAGAGGATTACTTTCCAGTTAGTTAACCAAGACGATCCTATCAACAAGAGTATAGTAGAGGCATTTAGACCTGATCCTGCAAGCTCTTCGTTCAAGAAACCAACCACAGAGAAGAACATCGGAGCAGGGTGCCCCCTGTTTGCCAAGATCCAGATAATTGAGGATCCAAAGTTAGGATTTGTCCGAGACAACACCATCTACTTGAAGATCATTTCTCAGACATCTGATGTCCCTGATATCAAGTAAAACCAGAAGTGGTTTGAAATAACCGATGGAATGATATGTCACTGTTTATTCAAACAGGCGATACTATCCGCGTTCTCAATGACACATTGAGATATTTTAGGAAAATGGTCTTATGTGCATTTGTCCGCTTTTATACCAAGTCTCGAAGCTGTGTTAGGTAGCGTCTCACTACCATTTAGATGTATTTCAATACGTTCCCCGGCGTGGCAAATGTGGCCGATTTGACCTGAATCTCGTATTTATGTTTAATTTTCGGTACACATGTTGAATGTCGGACTTTTAATATATTAATTAATTGATTTTAAATGGACAATTTTGAATGTTTTTTTAAATAGTGGCCAATTTGAAGTTATCATCCAGGAATGAATAAAATTGGTTTGTAAAAAAAGCTAATTTCTAGGTTTGCTTATGTAATAATATTTTTCTTTTCAATCATATATTTGTAAATGCTTATTATTGCTATCTAACTGGAAAGTTAATAATTGTGAAGTGGACTCCACAAGTATTGAATAGTATTTTAAAAACAGAAATAAATTGAAATTTTAAATTGAGGCTTATAATCTCCGATTAAATCAGCCCTTTGTAGGAGTGCGTTAGGGATATATATATATATGTCCGTGTCCGTATATGTGGCAGAATCTCGGTGGGCTTGTCAGAGAGAGAAAAAGACCAGATACAACATCTCTTGCTTCAATATTTAACCATTCAACCGCTTTAAGACAGGAGATATTTTCAAAATCCCGCTTCCGCTCATTCTCACGATATTTACCACAAGGAGCAGAAGACAGAGGGAATGGAACAAAAAAAGAAGAATGCAAAGTACACAAAATGTCTAAAAATTGGTCACTTCACAAGAGAATCCTCAGACAACGATGTCACATGTTTTGATTGTGGACTGTTAGGCCACAAGAGGGGGAGGGGGACCCCGGTGCGGCACACTACTTGAAAGTGACTTTCATTCAACCGACAGCGAGACAGCCGAGGCATTTCAACCATCAAAGCCAACAAAGCCAACAAAGCCAACGAAGCCATCGGCATGTAAAAATTCAGAGCCGAGCGCACAAGAGCACGACAAGAATCGCGACTCAGACCAACCGAGCTCCTTCAGCGTGCTCGTCTCCATAGCAACGACACCAGTTGACAGCGGCGTCCATCAAATCGTCGCAGGCGCTCCAAAGTCAGTCCTGCTTAAGAGAATAATCAAGGAAAAAATGAAAATTCGGAAGAACCGTATGGCACAGCATATAGAAATAAACAAAGAAGATCAAGAATAAGATATAAGTAATGTCTCAACACTCTTGATGAGCTCGATGTTTCTTAGCAAAGGCGCCGGAATTGGGGCAGGGGCCGGTCACCCAAAAAAAAATCGGGAGGCAAAACGCATTTTCGCCACCCCCCCAAAAAAAAAAATCACCAAGGGCCCTAAGGCGGGCCCCTGCATGCTCATCTGACCGTAATTTAATATCTAAAACCCTTGAGCTTCCGGGGGCCCTGCCCCTTGGACCCCGCCAAGGGCCCTAAGGAGGGCCCCTGAATGCTCATCTGACCGTAATTAAATACCTAAAACCCCTGAGCTTTATGGGGCTCAGCCCCCTGGACCCCCCGCCAATTAGCGACCTGCCAGTGTCACAAATGAGGTATCTAAATATGCTTATCTGACCGTAATTTCATGCCTAAAACCCCTCAGCTTCCGGGGGCTCTGCCCCCTAGACTCCACTAAGGGCCCTAAGGAAGGCCCCTGGATGTTCATCTGACCGTAATTAAATACCTAAAACCCCTGTGCTTTAACCCACGCCAATTTACGCTCCACTTTGAAAAACGTTCCGCGGGGCCTGCATGTAACATGTAAGAGTGGTAGTGATGCAGATTATTCTTCTGCCCCCCCCCCCAAACATGTTTTGCCCATTTCGCCACTACTTCTGAAAGGTGAGCCCCCTGGAATGTTTGCCCCCCGTTAAATAATCATCAAAGATTGTAATGATGCTTTTTATTTGCGTAACCAAATCTCTTTAAAATACTTAATTGATATATGGACAGTAAGAAACCCTGAAGCAAGGGAATTTACACATGAACAATCTTATCCATGCTTTTTACAGTCTCGAATTCACTTCGTCCTGTTATCCGAATGGTTGAATGATTTTGCTAAAGATATTGTAATTTTATGTCAGACCTTAATGCGGTGTATTGAAAATTCGAATATAAGGCCGCAAAAAAAGGCTTTGGAAACTGAATAACTAACTTTTGCATGATGATGTTTATCAGAAAAATGTAATTTCTCTTATTAATGACTTAGAAGAAAAATTACAATTAAAGAAAAACAATATATCGGTTTTGTGGGACATTTTCAAACAGAAAATAAGACACATGGCAATTAATTATTGTATTAATAAGGCAAGGGTAAGAAAAGGCTTCCAGTTTTTCTTACAGGACAGGTTAAATCATTTTTCAAGTCTTGGTATATTAAATGAAGATCAAGATAACGAATTGTCTCATGTAAGAAGACAATTGTCAGAATTTTATGAATATGAAATACATGGTGCACAAATTCGGTCCAAAATCAAATGGTATGAAGATGGTGAGCGAAATAATAAATATTTTGTAGGCTTAGGAAAAAGAAACTTTAAGTTAAAGAATATATTTAAAGAAAATGTTAAAGGAATAATATACAGAAATATGAATGATATAATTGTAGCTGAAGTTGAATATTTTTCTCGTTTATTTTCGGCTAGAGAAAACGAGAATGAAGTAAATGATTATCTTAAAAACATTAAGGTTGATAATGTATTAATTGAAAAACAAAAGAGATACTGTGATTCAGAAATAACACTTACAGAATGTAATGACGCCTGAATGGGACTAAAAAAGGAAAAAGTCCAGGTTCAGATGGTTTGCCTTTTGAGTTTTACCAATGTTTTTGCAATAATTTGATATATATTATGTTGAAGTTATTCAAAACATCATTGTTAGTAGGAAATTTACCGATTTTACAAACTAGAGCTGTCATAACCCTTCTACATAAGAAAGGCGACAAAGAAAATCTTTCAAATTGGAGGCCGATAAGTCTCCTAAATACTGATTATAAAATTATATGATTATAAAAAGGCTTTCGATTAAAGAAATTGGGATTTTCTTTATAAAGTTTAGAAAAATTTAATTTTGGTGGTATATTTATTGGATATATAAAAACTCTTTACACAAATGTTCAAAGTTGTATTGTTAATAATAATTGGCAATCATTATTTTTTCCTCTGCAAAGAGGTCTTCGGCAAGGTTGCCTAGTGTCCGCTCTATTATTTTTAGTTGTCATCGGAATATTAGCAATTGATATTAGATCAGATAAAGCTATTCAAGGTGTTCACTTACCGGAATCAGGAGGTATGCCTGGGACTCAAGTGAAATTTAGCTTGTTAGCAGATGACACAACAATTTTCGTTGCAAACGAAATTTCTTTGAAAAGTGCCATTCGTAAAATAAAAACTTTGGGTTGCGTAGCAGGACCTACTTTAAATATATCAACATCAAAATGTTTTCATTATGGTGAATTGAATGTAGAACAATATAAAGAAATCGCATGGTCTAATCAGTTTGTAAAAACATTCGGGGTTTATTTTAGTAAGAACATGAAACTAGCTTATGAAAAAACATGGAAGGAAAAGGTAGAACAATTTGAAAACCAAATTAAACAGTGGAAATGTAGAAAGTTGACATAATTTAGTAAAATTACTGTATTAAAATTACTTGTATTGTCAAATATTACTTAATATATTATGTAAGTTTTTCCAAATATTGATTTGATAAATAACAAAAAATGGAAAAACTCATTTACAATTTTGTACGGGAAGGTTTAGATAGAGTAAAGAGAAAAACTATAATCGGGTCAACTGATAAAGGAGGTTTAACTATGCCAGATTTTTGCAAAGTTTTGCTTTAAAAGTAAATTGGCTTTATAACATAATGGAAAATAAAGATCATAATGTTAGATGGAAGATTCTCCCGTATTATCTTGGTCCCAACTTTTTAGTGCTTAAGATGAGTTTCTTAAAAAAAGAAGATTTAAAAGTTTAAGAGATATACCTTTATTTTATCAACAATGTATTTCGGCATGGAAAAAATGTCAATGTGCTAATAAATCATGTAATGAGATCACTAATATTAGAATGCAGCTGTTATGGGGGAATACATATATAAAAACAACAAATTATGTTTTTGGTGGAAACATTGGCTAAAATCTGGAATATTATTTATTGGGGACATCATAGACGCCAAACGGGATGTGGATATAAATCAGGCAAAAGGATTACTTTTTATTAAAAATAATTATTTATGTGAGGTTAAATTACCTTGGAAGTGTATACCTCGTGACTGGAAAAGAAAATTAAATGTGAAACTGGTTTTTTCATATGAAAACACACGTCTTCATTTTTTTGAATTGACACCAAAAGTATGTCATAATATATTAGCTACAAAAATAAAAATGTCACAAATTATATATAAGGTATTAGTTGATAGAACTTTTATAAATGCAAATGTTAAAATCTATTGGGAATATTTTTTTGGAAAATGAATTAATATACGTCAAGGAAATACGATTAAAACAGTTTAATTTCAAACTACTCTATAAGTTATTTGCATGTGAAGAATATATATATATATCGTTTCAACAAATCTGATCATGATTATTGTTTGAATTGCAAATGCACAGAAAATTATTATCATTTATTTTATGATTGTGATTACTCAAAAATATTTTGGAACAAGATCTTAATTTTTCTCAGAAAAAGAGAAGTATTGTTTGATAAGGAAAAATTGATTTCAGTGATATAATTGTAGGCAAGCAATGTCATCATATAAATTCAAAATATGTAGTTTTTAAAAATCTATTAATTAATTTAGCTTCTTATGTTTTATATACACAAAAAAGAAAATGTAATTTTACAAACATATTCGACATTTATTTTAAGGAAATATTATGGAGGGCAAATGTTAAAAAAAGTATAATTAATTTTGTGATATAAGTATAATTCATGTGTTTTTCTTTGTAATCAATATAATTATGTGTTTTTTATGTAAGTATTATTCACTTATAAATGATGGGAAAAAACTAGTACACAGTGATTTGTTTTCCTTGGGGATATATTGTTTGAAATTTCATGTAGTCTAGTCTTCTCAGATATTGGATCATGGGGTGAGAACAAAAGAAATAAAAAAAGTGAAATTGTATGCGCATCTCAGTGATCTCACTGTTATTACTCGTTTCTAAGAGCCATAATTCGTATATTTAGTTACCATTCCATTTATTCTATGGCTTTGTTTGTTTAGTAACAATTTTAGTTTCAACCATTAATCTATACCCCAGGTATCAACGGTCCCAACGCTCTTCAAATAGACTAAGAAACGGTGTTATAGTCTCAACTTTATCGTACACATGAAAAACTATAAACTAGGATAACGCGGGCCTATTATTATATTGGTAGATTTGTTTGCTTTTTCCAAAACTGTTATTTGAAAACGCAAGACTCTAATTCAAAATATAAGTTGGACAGGAATTTTGTACGATTAAAGCTTCTGGTGGAGGAAAATGACGATGAAATTATAGAGATAATTTTGGCGTTTTGGCTGTTTGGTCTACAACCAGTTCGTCTATTACCCAGTTGATCTAATCCCATATGGTCTCCACCCAAGCACGTCTGCTATCGACATGATCTAATAATCATTTCGTCTATTTATCTTTTGGTCTAATGGCCATTTAAGCTAATAGCCTTAGCAACAAAAAGAGTTGACAAAAGACTTTATTCATAGTTTATCGTTTCGTTGACGATCAGCCATGCATGAAGTCTTGCGTCTTTTTTGTTGTTGGGCAGGCAGCCAGTGGAACGGATTCGTTTAATAAAATTGTGGAAATGCAAGCATTACTTTAAACAAACAGAACTTTGTTATTCCTGGCTCATTTTTCCTGATTTAGGTGTCATATAAAAGGGGAAAATATGAACTTTCTGGAAATGTGATTTTCTCTTTGAAATTCAGATACCGTTCGCCAAATGACATTTTGGTACCCTTTCTTCAAATTGTTTTTAATCACTCATGCGTGAAATATGCATCATATGAAGTTGCATCAAATGAAAGAGGAGGACCTAAACTTTACAAATATGTGTCATTTATTAATTGTGATTGTGATTAAGTTATGATAAAACATCGATAATTCTCGGTTTCGTTTTTTCTGGGACGCACTGTATATATATATATATATCCGCTGTATTAAGATTCGCAAATTATTTCATCTTAAATTTGCCTTTCCATGCTTAATTTGTTTAACAGCTGGATTTATAGGTCATCAAAAACGAGCTGAATGGGTTGAATATAACCATAGTTGTAACCCTAATCGTAACCTCAACCCGAGTCCTAAACCTAACCCTAGACCTAACCCATAACCTAGCCCTAATACTAACCCTTTTCCTGACCCTAACCCCAACCCTAATTCATTATCATGGATGGTGGATTATTATGCAGTTAAGCCCCAATGGTTGTCTTACCTGATGTTCTTAATAAAATGATACCCCCTTTATGTCCGATTAGACGACGATCAAATTCAGAGGGAGGGGGGGGGGGAGGGTGCCGTTAATGTGTGTTAGATGTGTGTTACGGGGGCAGTATCGGTATGTCTTTGAATTTTTGATCAAAAGTTGCATTTAGATTGAAAATTTGTTATTTTTGATAATCGGAGAAACAATATTGGACAAAGAGGTTAATCTTAATCTTTTAAATTAAATTCGCCTTTTCAAGTGAAATCTGTTTTAAAGCTGGGTTTATTGGTCATCCAAAACGAGCTGAATGGGTTGAACGTAACCCTAGTTGTAACCCTTATTGTAACGTCAACCCTAGTCCTAAACCTAACCCTAGTCCTAACCCCTAACCGTAGTTCTTACCATAACCCTAACTCTAACCATTAACCTTACCCTAGTCCTAACCCTAACTCTAACCCTGACCCTAACCCTAACACTATAGTCCTTACCCTTACCCTAGTACTAACCCTTTCCCTGACCCTAACCCCAACCCTGATTCATTATCATGGATGGTGGATTATTCTGGAATTAAGCCCAAATGGTTATTTTACCTGATCTTAGTAAATTGTGTCCGATGAGACAACGATCAAATTGAGAGGGAGGTGGGGTGCCGTTAATGTGAGTTGTACATGTATGTGTGTTACCGGGGGGGGGGGAGGGCAGTATGAATAATTCACTTGTTGTCTGTAAATTATATATCTAAAACAATATTGTTAACATTTGTGGTAGTACATTGCAAAAAGGACCTGTATATGCATAAGCTCATGATGGAACTGAGAAGAAATATCCATAACTTCACAGCATATGCTCTGAGGAAAAGAAGAAAAAATATTGAAAAAATGCATTGGTGAAAATTGAATGAAGTGGATAATAATAAAGAAATTATGAATTCTTCTAATTTATTCCACAACACACACATGTACATGTATATCAATTTTAATTAAAGTGTTCTGTAGTTGTGATGTAATGTAGGCAACCCTCGCATTTGCTTTTATTGACGAGACAAATACATTAAAGGATAAGAGAAATGTAATTGCTTTGGAAATGCTTTCTTTGTGTCTACTAATTGTCCCTTTCCTTGCCAGTTAGAGTGAACAATGCAAAGAAGAGTAATTAATCAATAATCAGTTATTCTATCTCTGAGTCCTCATAACTATATTAGCTTTAGAAACTACATGTACAAAATTTGATATACACATGTACATTTAGATAAATTGCTGACATAAGTTGATACTTATAGGGAATATATATTCCAATCTTGAAGTCCTTATCCCTTCACCTCAATCTGACATTATTCTTTAGACTACCATTTTGAACAAAATATACAATCTTTGATTTTTAACGAACAAATTTACGAACATTATGTTGAATAGTTACAGCTTTGATACCAAGAAAGAATCATATGCAACAAACATACACGTATGTGAAGCTGCTAAAGTGTAACTGAAGTGTAACTAAGTAACTGAAAAAAAAGTTCACTTCAGCGGATACGCTATACACACTGATACACAACTGTTATTGAGGAGCACACGCAAACCGTAGTTTGTAGGGCAACACCCGCGAACCATATAGTGGCTCTGAAGGGACATCGCGAATCACAAACTTTGAAGTAAAATTCGTGATGATAATATGCAACAGATCGCATATTTTGTCGCGAATTCTTTGATTAATTGAGTTATCTTCTATTTCCTTTATCTCTGCTTTCTTTCTCTTTCTCCCTCTCTTTCTTAATATCTCTCACTTCTATAACCCCTCTCTCTCATCTCTCCCTCCCTCCCCCTCATCCCCCCTCTCTCTCTCTCTCTATCTCTCATCTCCTTCTCTCTTTCTCTCGTTATCCTTCTCTCTCTTTCTCTTTATCTGCCTCCGCCCTTTCTATTTTTCTCTCTTTCTCTCTCATCTCCTTCTTCCTTTCTCTTTCTATCTACTAATTGCTGTTTTGCTATAGCCAAGCTTTTCTACATTGAGGCCCAACAATTTGATGGACACACTTAAGGAATTTCAAAACATGAGTTTGAAGACGAATATTGTGATAAAAAATAAAAAAATTAGGTTTTTCTGCGTACAACACAAAACCTAATTAAATTATTGGACACTCCTTCATCAATATTCGTCTTCAAACATATTTGTTTTATGAATCATGGCAGAAGTATGTGCTAAATGACATCTTCTTTCACATCATTATATAATTTAAGTGAAATTTTGCCATAAAATATTTAGAAAATTTTGGGCTCCCAACACTTTAGAGGGGCTGTGTTTATAGTCTGTTCATTACATACATTTAGAAACATAAGGGAAAGCTCAATATGATACGCTGACCGTTCTAAACGTAGTATAATTCAAACATCTTTGGTTCTAAACACCCACATGGCCACATGATTGTTTCATGGTGAAAGAATAATGTCTGTGAAAATGTCGGTTGTTTAAAGCCCCTCTAAAGTTTTGGGAGCCCCACAAATTTCATGGAAAAGTTCATTTAAATTGTTCAATTATGTGTACAACAGAAACATATAAACTTTGCTTTCTTTCATCAATGTTTCTTTTCAAACACATTTATTTTGAAAATCCTTGCAGAAGTGTGTGTTAAATGACATCCTCTTTCACATCATTCAACAATTTAAAGCTCCATAGTACTACTTGTAGCTACTTGCTCCCTCTATACAGAAAACAATGCCTAATCGGCGCCTGTTGGTCCCCCATGATCCTCTTTTTCTTATGTTAATGAGCTGAGTTGATGAGATAGCCACCTGTCGGTGACCTCGCTGAGTGGTCTAATCCCTCCTGTCTAGTACGGACGGCCTTTAAGTGAAATATTGCAATACATGTTTGGCCAAATTTGGGGTTCGAAGGTTTTATCTTCAAATTGTTATCTATTGGTACATAAGGGCCACTAAAGTGTAACCTGCTGCTATAGAGTAACCTGCTGCTAAAGTGTAAACCTGCTGCAATTGTGTGACCTGGGGGGTGATTCACTAACAGCTAAAATCGATCCCAAATGAGATAAAATCGCTCTTAGGCTCAATATCACTCCTAAGAGCAATATCGCTCTTAGGAACTGCATGATTCATTAAGGCATTTGGGATTGATTTTAGCATTAAAATCGCTATTAAGGTTAAGAGTGATCCGGATCACTCTTACTAAATACTAGATCGAAGATTTCTGTCTCTTTCGTTCGTTAGCCTCTGATTTGGGTAGGGTCGGCTCCTTGGGTTGGGTCGGCTCCTCTCTTTAGAGCAGCCGACCCTACCCAAATCAGAGGCTAACGAACGAAAGAGACAGAAATCTTCGGTCTAGGACGCGAGCAGTAGTTTGCAATGCAGTCGCTATGGTCGGCTTCTGTCTCTAAAGAGAGGAGCCGACCCTACCCAAATCAGAGGCTAACGAACGAAAGAGACAGAAATCTTCGGTCTGACTAAATACTAGTAAGCCTAGTAGGCTAGGCCTACTCTCGTCTTAGCCTACACTTTCTGGCAAAGTCAAAGACAAAACTGTCAAACTGAAGCTAAATTAGAGCAAACAAGAGAAAGATAGATATTATTGTTACTGTTAGTCACTGTTATTGTTAAAGTCAGTGATATATGGAATCGTTTTGATTTATACTATGATAGGGTATAGGCCTAACTCAACTTATAGTGCCAACAACATATGTAAAACATTAAAGTAGTAAAGGCCAAGAATAAAGTTAGTCCGCTTTCCAGTTTCTGCTACATAATGCTAGCTGCATGGGGACGGTAGGTCTAACTTACGTACATTACTATTGACATTAGTCATTACGTAGATCTAGGCCCTACGTTAAATCCAGCATTTTACTCGAAACAAGCATAAAGAAAGACAAACTATACCCACAGAAAATCGTATGAATCCTCACACTGCTACATGAAACAGTCATGAATGATTTTTTTGTCATGTCTTATGCAAAATTTCACTCAGCTTTCTTCTAATGTTAAAACGAAATCAACATAGAAATGAACGTCATTGACAAATTAAGCGACGATAGCTAGCTAATTATCGTTATGTACTATGTCGATCGGCTACGTACGCGAATGATTGATGCCCAGTGACCAAAATTTGAGTCTGTTGATTGGTTGGATTGATCGCGCACATGAATATTCATATGCGCGCATGATTATTCACGCTGGGATTGATCCCAGCCTAAAAGCGATTTAGTGAACCAGTCAGGTAGAATCGATTTTAAGCTGGGATTGAAATCAATCCCAAAAATTGCTCTTAGGAACGATATCGTTCCCAGTTAGTGAATCACCCCCCTGCTGCTATAGAGTAACCTGCTGCTAAAGTGTAACCTGCTGCTAAAGTGTAACCTGCTATTAAAGTGTAACCTGCTGCTTAAGTGGAACATGCTGCTTAAGTGTAACCTGCTGCTAAAGTGTAACCTGCTGCTAAAGTGTAATCTACTGCTAAAGTGTAACCTGCTGCTATAGAGTAACCTGCTGCTAAAGTGTAATCTGCTAAAGTGTAACGTGTTGCTATAGAGTAACCTGCTGCCAAAGTGTAACCTGCTGCTAAAGTGTAAACTGCTGCCAAAGTGTAATCTGCTGCTAAAGTGAACCTGCTGCTAAAGCGTAACCTGCTGCTAGAGTGTAACCTGCTGCTATAGAGTAACCTGCTGCTAAAGTGTAACCTGCTGCTAAAGTGTAACATGCTGCTAAAGTGTAACATGCTGCTAAAGTGTAACCTGCTGCTAAAGTGTAATCTGCTTCTAAAGTGTAAACTGCTGCCAAAGTGTAATCTGCTGCTAAAGTGTAACCTGCTGCTAAAGTGTAACCTGCTGCTAAAGTGTAACCTGCTGCTATAGAGTAACCTGCTGTAGGCCTACTAGTAGTAGTTAGCATTATGATGTTGACGTTGTAACAGTCATCTCCAACGTACTGGAAGCTGATGACCCTTACTTACAAATATAAGGAGCAGGCACCAAAATAGCAATATGTTGATGTTAGATTTCATATTGAAAGCGGTATTAATCCCATTTCCATGAAATGTAGGAAGACTATTATAACGTACTGGATGAGTTTATAACTGGATGAGCAGATGAGTAACTGTGATGTAGATGCTGAACATGGTGTGGTGACGGTCAGTCCCTAGATCTCATCACGCCTAGCCTAGCCTCAGCTCAGCTCCACGCACGCGCGCGCGCCGATAACACGAACGATACGGTTGTGATGCCCGTTCGCTGAAGTAAACTTCTTTTTCAGAAACTTAGGCGGCAGGTTACACTTTAACGGAGTTTTCACTTTAGCAGCTTAACACACGTGCATTTACATATTCACGTCATTATGGATACTCTTGCATAAAAAAATTGAAATTTGAAGCTTTCCTCCCATTAAGTATAAAATACCTTTTAGATTCAAGGATGATTTAATTAATTCATAGTGAACACGCTGTACAATATATTCTTACTTGACCAAACATACCTGCATGTATCGTAAGGCCTAAAAAAAAATAGATGTTGTATTGCCCTTTAGGTGCCACAACATGGGTCGGTCGGTCAGGAAGATATCTTGCTAATCTATGATCGTGGATCTATTAAACTATAAATATGTACAATAACTCTATAAATGTTTAATTATAATGCGAAAGTGTATTGGAAAGAATGGGAGGTTCACTACAAACACTGATGAAACTTGATAATCAAAGGGGGACGTCTACCTTGATATTATAATGGTTTTCAATGGCCTTGCCCCTTCCTATTTAAGTGAACTATTATCATTGTATCGGCCCACTCGTATTTTAAGATCAAGCTCAAAAGCTTTATTCATTGTCCCTCCCACCTCAACTAAAACATACGGTAAGCGTTCTTTTACCCACGCCTCCTCAGTTTTATGGAATGCACTTCCAGATTCCATGAGAAATCACAATGATTTAAACATGTTTAAGATTTCTCTTAAAAGGTATTTATTTAATGTTTAAAGTGTACACCCATGAACTCAGTGTCCAACACTACATGTACTTTTTTGCTTCTAAGTGTATTTTCTAATTTGTATTACTTTTCCTTGTAATTCTTTCTTCTATTTAAAGCGCATAGGGACATGCTATCCTGTAATGTGGTATGCGCTATAAAAGAACTGAGTATTATTATTATTGAGAAAAGCACAGAAATTACAGACAAAAATCAGTAAAAGTTTGAGGAAAATCAGATAAAAAATTAATTCTTGAATCCTTAACTTCTTATGACCAAACAGCATGACCGCAATAACCAAAAAACATCAACTACATGCAATTTCAGTGGCCTTGCAGGGTTCATCTTTTGAAACTTGCAAACATTACAAAGATGTATTATAGAATCAGAACATGGTTCCTATGGGATGTACAACAATATGGTATTGAAATTGCCTGAGTTGATTTTTTGAAAGTTATTGCAACGGTGTTAAAAGCAAATTAACATAATGTGAATGGTATAGAATTTATTTTAGTGACATTCCATATGTAGTTTCTTAATTAAGGCTACAAACACTACCGTTGTGATAATCGTAGATCTATCACATACAAGATATCAAGTGACATTTGAGAGTAGATTTACATTTTGCTTCCTACAGTCTTCTAGCTCAGCTATATCCCCTCTTTCTCACTTCATTGCATTATCGCAATTTGTTCCTATATCTTTTGGGTTACATATCCCCAATTTGCTATGGTGACGGAGCACTTGGCACCTGGCCGTGGGCCGTGACAAGTTGCTAAAGGCGGTCAAGCAGGACGACCAGATGGAGAGGGTGTGGACGATCGACGGCGAGGTGCACTGTGCGCTGAAAGGGGACCCCAGGAAGCACATCATTCACGGGCCGGATGATCTTTTCCGTCGGCTTTGCTGGTCTAAAGAGAAACTGAAACAGTCTGGCCTGTTCACTGAAGTTTCCAGCTAGGGAGTACACACGACCCTCTCTCAAAACTGTCAATACTCAGCCTCAAGGATAACGGATTAAAGAGTAAACTCGGCACTGGACTTTTGGATTTATACTCTAAAAAATGTAATATGTCTCGCTGAAACCAAAATGGATACACCCGATCTCTTATATACTTACTTATACGAATATAAATATTATAGCATTAAAAAGAGCTCAATTAAGCAGAAGTTTTGTGGTTATCATGGTATGTGTATTTTAATGACAAATTCTATTTTTGAGTGTTTTACACGAATTCAGCCTACTCTCCCAGAATCCGTCACATGGGTAATGGTTGGGAGTAAGCTCCTAGGTTTTCCGTTCATTCTTGGTGCTATTTATTTACCATGTGAGGGATTCCATTCATTATTCTCTAGAAGTGTTTGATAATTTATGTAATGACATTGTTGATATTAAGAGTAAACATAATGCGCAATTTTGTTTATTAGGGGACTTTAATGCCGAGGCGGGGTTGCTTGATGATTTTTTTGGATGTAGACGATTTTGTGGACCAATCCAGCCTAGGAGCTTGTGATGATGACTTGGACATGCATGATACAGATATTCTCAATCCTCGTTCTAATAATGATACAATTGTTAAAAATAATGGCATGAAATTCATTGAAATGTGCCAAAGTTTTGATTTAAGAATTGTGAATGGTAGAGCAGGTAGTGATCACACTATCGGAAAGTATACCTGTTTTTAATAAGAATGGTGGTTGTATCACTGTTAATTATGCTATTATGTCGAAACGATTATTTCTATTAGTACAATAATTTTTCCCCCTTCCAGAGGGTTCTTTATTTTCAAAAAAAATTCCATCATATACATTGTATCCATACATTATATACAAATAATAAAAGAAATAATTTCTATACACAATGGCTCAACACAGATAATAATTATCACGACCGAAAACTTTGTGGCAGATAAACACAAACATTTATGACAAAATTAGTATAATTTTAAATATATACAAAAATACCAATCATAAAATACATGACCATGTTCGTGTTGTCACATTTCCAACACTCTCAAAACATTTTCTAAAGTGAAACCATTTCTATTTTTAATTTATTCTCTCTGAGATATGTTTGATATATATATTTTTCCATTTCATAATAACGTTTTATAGCTGATGAAACTATGTCAAATGAGGGTAGTTGATTTCGTAATTTTGCTAAAATATTTCTTGTCTCACAACCATCAGAACAAAGAATTTAACGTTGATGTCTTTGATAGATTGTCTGATGTACACCGCCCTATTATACTGACCTTCCAATCTGAAGCAAACTTGAACAGTGATTCATTGAGAAATGAAATTAGGGAAGCACGCACAGGGCTAGACAAGTCACACTTTCTCGCCTTTCAATGGAATAGCGATAGTATGTTAGACTTTAGGCAGCATACTAAAGATTATAGTGAGTTAATGCATGAATATGTAGATCAACTTGAAGCTGATGTTAATCAAGAGGGTATTGATATTTTGTATTCACATTTGTGCGATATGTTTTTGAGTACTGCACAGGAAGTTGGAGTCTGTAAATTAAAGCATCATAGAAAAGATAAAAGTAAATCAAGTAACAACCCACAACTCCAACGTTTTGTTATGCTATCCTTACCGATTGAGCCAACGATGGGTTGATGGAAGGTCGGTTTGCATGATTATTATAACCCTATTGGTCACCCTAACGGTTACTATGTGCGCATGCGCAGGTTTAGTTAGCTAGCTAGACTCTTCGCGAGCGCGTTTATTGAAAAATAGAGCCGCAAATGCGGTGGGAAAAAAATAAAGATGCCTGATGATAGTATTGAAATGTGTAAGGATTTATTTTCTTTGTTATATGCTGATGACACAATTAATCTAGCAGAAACTCCTGAAGAGTTGCAAAAAGCCCTAAACGCAGTGAAAGTTAACTTAACTGTTAATGCCAGCAAAACGAAAATTGTTTTCTTTCACGTGGGAAAGTTAGACGTATTCCAGAATTTGTTTATGAAGGTGGTGTACTGGAAGTTGTTTATGACTTTGTATATATAGGAGTGACGTTTAATTATATTGGTAATTTTTTTAAAGAAATTGCTAAACAGTTCACACAAGCTAGAAAGGCAATGTATAGTATTTTAGTAAAGGCAAAAGGGTTGCATTTATCTGTTGATACACAATGTAATGTATTTGATCACTTAGTTTTGCCAATTCTATTATATGGGGCTGAGGTCTTGGGCTATGAGTGTATAGATCAACTTAAAGTTCTTCAAAGAAATTTTGTAAGAACAATATTGTTTGTAAATAAGCGCACACATGACTGCATGGTTTAGAGTGAAACTGGACGTGGTAAAATATTGGATAAAATTAAGTGTAGAGTGATTGGATATGGGTAAGCCTAGTTAAAGGGAAGCCATCAAAGTATTCATTGATTCTTTTTAAATTTCTGTTGCAGTCGCAAAGTGAAGCACAAAGTTTTATTAATATCAGGTCACAATGGGTTGAGTTTCTTGCAGACAGCGTTGATTATGTCAGACTTGGCAACATTTGGTGAGCTCAGGGAAAAGGATATAGTGCTGCCTAAATTATGAATACTATGAAAATCAGGCTCTCTGACATGTCTATTCAGGAATGGAGCGCAGCTACCTGGTCAAATCGTATCTGCACGAACTATAGGATGTTTATGAAAAGTACCTGCAGATACTATGTCAGAAGGAAGCAATAGCTTTAAGTGAATTTAGAAGTAGATCACATAGATTGCCAGTTAATAAAGGTAGAGTTGATGCAAATGTAGTACATGATTTGCAATGCCCACTCTGTACATCAATAGAAATTGGTAATGAATTTAATTATATTTGTATATGTCCATTCTTTCAAAATGAGAGAAAAATGTATATACCAAATACCTTGTGTGGTACTAACCTAAGACCAAGTGCGTTGCACATGGATAAGGTTTTTAATACAGTTCATGCTTGCTAGCTAAAGAAATTAGCCAAATTTATTATAATAATTATGTCACATTTTTCTAAAGAGCCAAGGGTAGATGCTAGTACTGTATTTAAAATAATAGCTCACAAGTAAGCAATGTTATTAGGCACGCCCGTAGCGGTAGGAGGGTGAATTGCCCAGTTCGCCTTGATTGGTAATTTTGTTTATTTGTTCATATTATCACATGTTTATTATTGTTCATATCATCACATGTTTATCTTTGTTCAAATTATCATGTGTTTATTAATGTTCATATTATCACATGTTTATCATTGTTATACTATTGTTATATTGATACTATGTTGTAAATACGTTTGTACTACCCCGAGTGGGGTCGATAGAGTCAATAAAAAATCTTACAATCTTATTGAATCTATAAGTATAACGGTGTTACGTTATACCCTACCTTAATCAGACGGCTGAGCACAGAAGAGACCTAGGTTAATGTCGTGATACTGACATGTTAAGGGCCACCCAGCTTCGTGTGGTCTAGTTGTTTCAGTTGGGCAACAACGTTCTTGGACGAGAAGCAGGCTATATACACACACCAATGCAAGCTGGAGAGTTAGCTCGAGCGCCCGGCGGGGCCGGGCCGGCTACATCCAAGCTCCTAGAGCGACCGTTCCCGGTCAGCTGGCCATGGCCATATCCTATTTAGATAGATAGTTGTGACATGTCGACGTTGTGTTGTTCCAAATAGTTCCTTGCCATGTACAATCTCTATGAGAGGGAGCCATGTTGGAGCTTTATAAAGTGCCTGACCAATCAGAAGCTACTTCCGTTAATGTAACTCTATTTCTAGATAGCTATGGCCATGGCTTGTGTCTTCGTGTATGGTGTATGGCCAAGTTATCCTGGCGCTACAGTCGTTCATAGAAAGACAAATATTGCATTGCGTCGTTGCTTAACAGTATAACATACAACACAGCGTCAAATGCACTTTAGACGCAGCCCTAACACAGCTTGGATGTGTGTTAAAAGCGTTTGATGCACATTATACCATTTTTCAAAATTTGTTAATGAGCATTATAGCCGCAGTTTGTATTGGGTGATTTCAAACCAATTTAGCAACAGTGCTTATACTCAGTTACTGTATACTGGCTCGCAAAACCAGTGATGGCTAGCTCCCCAGGTTTCTTCCCTTTCTTTGAGTGAAGAATATCGGGGGAGACTTCAGCAAACATGCAACTGGCAAACTTGATCCAAGGGAATGTTCTGGTTTTTTAAAATATATTGTTGCCACTAAACCTTTTTTGTATATACTTGTCTTTTTCCTCATTGCTGTAATATAAATGTTTTAAAAATAGTGATGAATTAAAGCAATTTTACTACTTTGCTTAATTTATGTAATTTTGGGGTGATTGATGGCAATTTTCTGGCGATTAGAAATTAAAGAAATTAGAATTAAAGCAATTTTAATACTTTGCTTAACTTTTGTAATTTTGGGGAGATTGATGGCAATTTTCTGGTAGAAAAGGTCGGTATGTTAACACACAACCATCTTTGTATATACTTGTGTTTTTCCTCATTGCTGTAAGAGAAATGTTTATAAAAGTCAAGATTTTACTATTTTGCTTAATTTCCAAATGGGTTTTAATATTTATTATTTAGTGCCGGTAGAAATAGAATGATACACCTGCTATCTTCATTATGTATACTTGTTTTCCATTTCCCCCCAATAGCTTTCTATTCAATATTAGATTTTCACCAACTTTTCTTTTGAAAAGAGAATTTGACCGATTCAAATCTCAATCATATCATGAATGATATAATTTCTTTCAATTTGTGTATTTCATGTAATTTTGGGGAGATTGATGGCAATTTTCTGGCCATCAGACATGGTTGATATTGACACTCAACCATCTTTGTATATATATAATGAAGATAGTAGATGTTCTAATAAAATCCCGATCGAATGAATCTAATTCGTATTTCGTACATCCGCCCCAAGCCCTAACTGATCCTGTTTTTAGTATAAAAACGTACCTTCAAAGCATACGTCAACCTCTGAACAACTCTTTGAAAGGGATTAAAGAAGACAAAACCGCGCCAGCTTATTGACATGTCACATCCCTTTAAAAGAAGTCCTGTATAGATTCAAAAGAAGACCCATGTCATATTTCAAACCATGGGTTAATCCTATTGGAAATTGGCCCAGGAACGTGGCTTTTGACTGCCAAAAGAACAACGGAAGGATTAGCCGTTCCAAATTCGTTGATCACTTCCAAGTCGGAGTTCTTTTGTCTTGTCTGGTCGGTTGATTGGCGGCTGGACACCTTGTAAATCCTTCCTTATTCTGAACTTCAGCTTAATTAGACTGACTTACGATAGCATCAGCTGTTTCAAGAGTTACACATAATTATTATGGAGTTGTTCTGTATCTACGAACACCCTTTGAAAATGAGACCAAGATGAATATTATCGAAAATAATATCGCTAGTGATATTCGTTTGTCTCGCAATGTGGTCAAAAAGGGATCAAAAGATCACGACGTTTCGTGCGCCGCTGCAACACTTCGTCAGGTGATAAAAACTAATGTAAGCAAGCGTGTTTTATACTTATGAATATTATGTGGTAAATGCACTAAAAATAAAGAAATTCAAGAAAAAAAATAAAGATATAAAGAAAAGAAGAATGATATCCAAGAAAGAACGGAAGAAGAAAGAAAGATTTTTAAAAAGAAAGAAAGAAATCCAAGAAAGAAAGGAAGGAAGAAAAATAGAATGAAAGAAAGAAAGAATGTCACAGTCGAGAAAAGTGAAATGATTTACTGCCATAAACTAATCGATGAAGTCGTTAAACCACTTCCGTAACAAGCTAGCACAAATATATTTATAGTATTGATGCCATGGTCAATACCTGGAGAAAATAAAATCGCCCACTTTTCCGGGTCAATAACTTCAGACTTTAGTATAAATTTTTTTTTTAAAACGTCGCGATAGCTGATCGTCTATAGCTGATCGTATCCTTTTTACGTTCGGATCGATACTCTATGTTTTTGTCCGAGTCATGGTGGAGAGAGAGAGAGAGAACGAGAGAGGGAAAGGGACAGAGAAAGAAAGAAAAAGGGACTTGTATCTTACAAGGGAGAAATAAAGTAAGAAATAGACTGATAGTCAATTAAAAAGATAGAATGAGAAGGAAGAAGGGTTTGAGAGAGAAAGTGAGAGAGAAGGTACAGAAAAAAAGAGAAAATGATAAAAGATGATGGAGTGAGAGGCAGTAGAAAGGGCTTGCAACGAACAGTCACGTATTACGTATCACGTATTACGTTCACGTCTTGCGCCTTTTCGTGAAACAGGTCACCCAAATCTACAAAGTGTAGGGTTACGTGACCCAACAATTTGTTGATTTGCTATATGCAATCTACGAAAGCTGACGTAAATTGACGCTGGCGTTTAAAAAAATAATGCAAATTGTCATTGAGAAGAGACTAATGGCAAAAAGCTGCTTCAGGGCAGAATCTTTAGCTAATCATTAATGATTAAATAATGCGGTTAAAAATGAATGAGACACCCATTTGGCTCGATTGAAATTAAGTACAGTAAATCAGTTCAGTAAAGCAAATATAATGACCCCATTTCACCTTTTTAAATCAATGATTATCAATCAAAATGCACAGATCATTTAGCCCACTTAACAAGTGCTATTTTCATATTTTTAGTGCCCAAAAAATCAATCATTCTCGTTTCGCCTTCAATGATCGTTCATATTGTCCCCCTCCCAAATGAAATTTCAATTTTGCCTCGTTCTTTTCATTTTCGATTCGTCGCCACAGATTTTTTGACATTTGCCCCCCACCCCGGACAGTAACATTTTCAATCCAGGACCCCCTTCCAATACTGACATTTTCATAGGCCCTATTACCCTCCCTCTTCCACCCCCAACCACCACCACAATTACCATGCTGTCATTTTGGCACTGACTTATTATTTAACTCCCCCTCCGGCCCCTCCCTCTCTATTGTAAAACATTTGTTATACTGCATTCATACTTTAGCCTTGCCCACTCTCTTATTTCCGCCTATGAGGATGGATGATTAAATCTATCTCGCTGACAGGCGCGGATCCAGGATTTTTTAGGGGGGGCCCAAATTTGAAATTGTGCGAGCCAAATATTGGTACGTAATGGTGACCACTAAAGCAGTGGCGTTATAAGCAAAATCGTTGGGGGGGGGGACAGAAAAAATCCGCATTACCACCACTCTTACAGGCAGGCCCTGCTAAACGTTTTTCAAAGTGGGTGGGGGAGGCTAAAGTATTTACTATTTCAGATAGAGCGTAACGTAAATTGTCGTGGGGTCTAGGGGCAAAGCCCCGGCAGGGGTCAATGGGCAGAGCCCCCGGATGGTCAGGGGTTTTAAGCATATAATTACGGTCAGATGAGCATATTTTTATACCTTATTTGTGACTCTGGCAGGTCACTAATTGGCGTGGGGTCCAGGGGGCGGAGCCCCCGGAAGCTCAGGGGTTTTATGCATTAAATTACGGTCAGATTAGCATCCAAGGGTCCGCCTTAGGGCCCTAGGTGGAATCCAGGGGGCAGAGCCCCCGTAAGCTCAGGGGTTTTAGGTATTAAATCACGGTCAGATGAGCATATCTTGATACCTCATTATTTTGTGACACTGGCAGGTCACTATTCTTTCTTTTTTCTCTCTTTCTTTCTATTTCTCTGTAATATACTTTTTCAAAAAAGGGGGGAGCTCGAGCCCCCGAGCCCCGCCGTTCCGCGGGCCCTGACATGTAGGCCTTTAAATAAGTATATTTCTTGCCAGACTGTATATTTGGGAATTTATCATTTTCCAACAAACGCATAAAAATTATAATTTACTAAAAAGTGAGGAAAATTCCCGAAAATTATGTCATTTTTAGCAAAATTTGTAAATCACTAGTATCCAATTAGAAATAAACCATGCTTAAATTTTTTTTTTTTTTTTTGGGGGCAAATGCAGTAAATTGCACCTGAAATTGCATCATGCGCATTATAATTTCCAAACGCTTTCTTTCATACAAATGCACACAAAAGTTCCGAAAGCTTAAATGCATACTATTTCACAAGATGTAATAAAACAATATGAATAGTTCTGATGATACACTTACATGCAAATGCATGATCATTTTGCGATTCTTTCTGCCTGCGAAAAAGTTTTCTTCTGCATTTTGTTTTGTTGCTGTTATGAGTTTATATTCATAGTATTGTTGTAAACAGTAATAAATAAATAAACACATTTGTACAATGACAGTTGTACAATGATAGAAGAAGCGATAAAAATCGCAACTGATCTTTCCTTATTTTCCCCCTTTTCTTTTCTTCTTCCTCTATAATTTCTTTCCCTTTCTCTCCTCTTTACCTTTCTCTTCCCTTCCTTCTCTCTCTCTCTCTCTCTTTTTACCGAGGGGATGGGGGTAGGGCAAGGGTTTTTCGGCCCCCCGATCCACACCTTGTTGGCGGGGAAAATCGCAACTGATCTCCCCTACTTTTCTTCTTCCTCTTTTTTTTCCTTTCCCTTTTTCTCCTCTTCCCTTCCTTCTATCTCTTTTAAGTTGGCTGGGGGCATGGGCCTTTCGGTCCCCCCGATCCACCCGTTGTTGGTCGAATTAATCGCTTCTTTTCATCCTTGTCTTTTCTTCTTCTTTTTTTGTTCCCATCTAGCTCTCCTCTTTGCCTTTCCATTCCCCCTTTTTTGGCGGGGGAGGCAAGGGCCTTTCGCCCCGGTTTACAACTTATTGGCGGGAAAATCGCAACTGATATCCCCCTTCTTTTCTTCTTCCTCTTTATTTCCTTCCCTTTATCTCTTTTCCTTTCCCTTTCCTTCCTTCTCTTTTTTTTTTTGCTGGGGGAGGCAACAGCATGGGAGGCAAGACCCTTTCGGCCCCCCATCCGATCTTTTTTGGGGGCGAGGGGGGCAAGGATTCGCGCCTGCTCGCTGATGCCAGATTTAAAAGAAATCACAAGGTCGAACACCAATCACTCAATTATATACACAAGACTGCATCAGCCCCATCACAACTCAGTCATACAGCATTATCATTACAGAGTGCCTACATCATCATAATCACCAGCATCATCACATATCTTTCACATAATACGAAAATGAAAAGAAAAGAATTAAGCAGTATTAACTAATTTTATTAACATTTAGAACTCATTGATCAACATAATTTTTTCTTTAATGATCTTTCTAAATGCAACATGACATATATATCAATAAAAGAAAGGTAACAAATAAATGGGGGGGGGGGCTGCTGTCTCTTGAATTCAAATTTTTCAGTTGTAAAATTTTACTATAAATTTAGAAAATTATATATTTTAAAATAAAATAAAATAAAATCCATACGATTTATTCAATTATCAACATGCTATATTACTATGTAAGGCACAGGTATATACTGAGTTTTATGAGTACTTTTTTTTTTTACATTGGAAATTATTGTTGTTATTACTACTATTATCATTATTATTATTGTTATTATTACTGCTATCCTATTACTGCTATATGATCCAATCCAATCCAATTGACCCAATCTGCGAAGGATACAACTCCGCAGTTCTCCAACCTGGAAGAAATCAAGAAGAAAAAGAAGATCATTGTCATTATTAGTACTATTATTATTCTGGTTATTATTATTATTATTATTTTAAAGTACTACTATTGTACTACTCCTACATCATTTTATTCCCCCTTCAATTTAGTATCCAGTTCAGCATCCCTAATATATTTGTCAGAACTTGAATTAATCCGAAAGCTATGTTACATGGATTTTAAAGAACAGATAAATACTTTCATGATCTTCGCCATAATTATCTTTTCTTCTTCTTCTTCTTCTTCAAAGTTCTGGTAATCTTCAAAGGGCTATGTAGCCTATCCAAAAGATGAACTAGTATAGTATTAATGACTGCTTTGAGAGAAATAGTTGTTTTTATTCGCTCGAGGGAAGGATACAATTGTGCTATTGCCCGAGGCATGCCGAGGGCAATAGCCCAATTGTAACTTCCCGAGAGCGTATAAAAACAACTATTTCTCGAATATTAAAGCAGTCATTAATACTTTTATATGCCGAAAAAAGAGTCAAATTACCAATCAACTGGTAGAACAGGACTGGTTTGTGAGTCACAACTCCCTTTCCTTCCTGTTTAAGCATTGCTGAAAAACACTTAAAAACTCTCATCGAGTTGGAAAAATCTTCATGCTTGATGATATCTACCTTGTTACAATTGAGGAAATGACGCTAAAGTCCGAATCTAAAATATAGTTATAGTGATCGACTGCTACGAGAGGACTAGCTGTTTTTATTATACGCTCAAGAGATAGACCTAGACCTAGACCTAGTCTAGTTGTCAGTTGAATCCCTGCCATCACCCCGAGGCGCGCCTGTGCGGGCGGGGCGCCGAGGGTGAGGGATTCAACTTTCTCGCAAGCCAGTATGGCAGTATAGAAACAGCCAGTGCAGTGCGCGAGTATTAAAGCAGTCGCTATGACTTTTCACCGACCGTACGAATTATCACAATAATCTACCAAGAATTCTTACCTTAATTAGCCTTTTATTGAGTAAAGATTGGTTAAAACATCACAGAAAATCTGAGACACTGTCGAGTCTGTTAATCTTTGCTAGCAAAATGACGTGACTGAAATTTTCAAGCAATTAAAAACCTAAAATGTAGCGACTATGAAATTATCGCACAAAAAAATTAATGTAAGGTGTCCGTGCTCAGCAAGACTGAACTAATTTCCGGTAACTGGAATTTTGCCGGGATTTTTAAACTATTTTTTTAAACTATTACATGGCTTTGGCATTTTTCGTTTATTTTCGGGAATAGTTAAAACAACGACTGCAATTTCGACCAATCAGATGGCTGGATTTCTTAAGTGAGGTATATAATCAGTACTAAAGACTACAAGTGGTGTGAGGAAGACAGATGATTTTTTTTAGTGGGATAAGGGAATTAGATGCCTCAGGAGTAGTCCCTGGCAGTTCTCTGGACTGTCAGCATGCACTACATTTCCTGGAAGTCAGTTCCATTAACTTTGGGAAAGAGTGTTGGTCAAATTCAGACTTTTCTATGTCGCTTCTGGCTTGGTGCAACTGGAGGGTCATGTCATGGTTCTTCCATGATCGTGATTTGTTGAAGGAAAATAGGGCTTTGGCAGAGAGACCATTGACTATCTTGTGCACCATTCCCAGTCTACTTGCAGAGTGCTTTGTAGATAGAGTAGGCCACTAGAACGTCATCATCGCAGTCACGCTGCTGGTTCTCTTGTAGTCCCTATTGTGACATAGCATGTGCCCCGGCGCTGGATCTTGTCATGATCGTGGACATCTGAGATGTTTTAGGGATCCCAGACGCTGGAACTGTTCTCAAGATGAGGGTGGACTAGGGACTTGTACGAAAAAAGCCTGGGTATCAAACCTTCTGCATGGGACAACCTGCATAATAAAACCAAAAAGAGAGGAGAAAGCAAATAACATTAAAACTAGCTGCGCTACATTAAATTTTAAAAAAATAGTACCTACCCACTATTAGATCTTACATTTTAGTTTTATTTAAAAATGATAGACTTATGACTATCTGATAGGGCTATTTTTTTTGAAGAGTAGAGTAAAGGTGTATAATTTATTTCCAATTCTTTTACAAGTAACTTTCAATTTTTTTTTTCTTAAATTATTATTATTATTAAACATTTTTTACATACAATAACAGGCAGTTCATGTAGAGGTAGAAGTCTATTAATTATAAATTGTTTGTAAACATAGGTGTATCTACTGAACTTCAGTTCAGGTGAGGATCCAGGGGCGGCGAGTGGGCCTTGGCCCCCTCCCCCGCGAAAGAAAGAGAGAGAGAGAGAGAAGGAAAAGAAGGGAAAGGGAAAGGGAAAGAGAGAAAGGGATAGAAAGAAGAGGACAAAGAAAAGAAAGGGGGAAAGAAGGAGATTGGGGGAGGGGGCCGAAAGGGCCTTGCCTCCCCGCCCAGGCCAAAAAAAGGGAGAAGGAATGGAAAGGCAAAGAGGAGAGCTAAAAGGGAACAAAAAAGAGGAAGAAGAAAGGTAGGGGAGATCAGTTGAGATTTTCCGGCCAACAAGGTGTAGATCGGGAGAGGGGGGCTTGAGGGGGGCCGCCCCCTAATAAAATTCGATACCGGTGATTTACAAATGTTGCTGAAATGACGTAATTTTCCGAGATTTTTCCTCACTTTTTAGTAAATTATACTTTTTTATGCAATTGTTGGAAAATGACAAATTCCTAAATTTACAGTCAGGCAAGAAATATGCTTATTTAGAGGCCTACATGTCAGGGCCCGCGAAACAGCGGGGCTTGGGGGCCTCGAGCCCCCCCCCCTACTTTTTTTGAAAAAAGTATAGAAAGAAAGAGAGACCTGTTGGTGTCACAAACTAATTCAAATCTAAATAAAAATATGCTCATCTGACCGTGATTAAATGCCTAAAACCTCTGAGCTTTCGGGGGCGCTGCCCTCTGGATTCTACCTAGGGCCCTAAGGCGGGCCCCTGGATGCTCATCTGACGGTAACAAAATGCCTTAAACCCCTGAGCTTCCGGGGGCTCTGCCCCCTGGACCCCACCTAGGTCCCTAAGGTGGGCCCTAGATGCTCATTTGATTGTAATTTAGTGCCTAAAACCCTTGAGCTTCCGGGGGCTCCGCCCCCTGGACCCACGCCAATTAGTGACCTGCTAGTGTCACAGATAAGGTATCAAAATATGCTCATCTGACCGTATTTAAATTGCCTAAAACCCCTGAGCTTACGGGGGCTCTGCTCCCTCGACCCCCAAACATTTTTGCTCATTTCGCCACTGCTGGTCAACATTACGTACCAACATTTGGCTCGCATAATTTCATATTTGGGCCCCCCCCCCCTAAGAAATCCTGGATCCGCGCCTGCTTCAGTTGCTAAATTTTGTGAGAACAAGTTTGATAGATATAATGTAATATTGAGGAAAACAATGCTTTTGAGTAGGCTAAGTCTTTTAATATCATGCTGAGTGAATATACTGATTTGTGTATTTAGCAACACCGTAGTTTGTCACCTAAATAAAGCTAGAGAATAAATGAGAATTACAAGATAATGCAACATAAGACAGTTCCCCCAAAATATCATTAGTCCAAGATGAGTGCGATGTTCGAATGGGCTTAGATTATAAATACAGCCTGAATATTTTCGAACTTCATACAAACATACCTTGCCAGAGTTCAACTTAGGTGTCGATCCTGTTCCTGAGTAGATCTACACCATAAAATTTGATGATCGGGTCCTGGTGTTCTATTATGCACTTCTGTGGTCATTATCTGCTTCTTGGTTCCATAGAATCTACAATTAAAAGACAATAGAAACTTAGTAAGGTTCGTGCTGGTATCAAATGCATGCATCAGCTATCAGTTTATAAATTTGTTCATGTTCTTTAGAGTAAGAAAAACCCATGTCATATGTAGGGTTGGATCCTGAATTCTCAACAACAACAAAATAAAAAAAGGGGGTGGCATAAAATTGTCCTGAAAATGCAATGTAAACAAAGTAAGAATTTAGACATTAGTAATACGCAAATAATAATTAATATAAACCCTTTTTTCTCTCTAAACATGTCTTTTCCCTCTAAATATTTCAAACAAGGCACAATCAGGGGAAAGGGGGAGGTAAGATTAGGAAGCTAGGAAGAGACACCTTTTTTGTTTTGTTTTTGTTGTTGTTGGTAGATCTAGCCTACATCCGAACCAAGCTGAATCTGGACTTGGATCACATAATCATAATGCCTGCACGTACACTAGTGGGGCAAAAACGGGTCTAGACCTAGCTATGGCTTTAATTGTCTTTGATAGTCTTTGCCATGGCACAGTGGCGGATCCAGGGAGGGGGCCCGGGGGGCCCGGGCCCCCTCCCCTAGAAAAAAAAGGTAAAAACACCCTTTTTTGAAAAAAGAAGTTGGGCCCCTCCCTAGCGCCCAAGGGGTGGCAGTGGAAAAAATAACCCTTCCGTAGGGAAAAATTTCGGGTGCCAAAATTTTTTTGCTCACTACCCCACTGAGCGAAAAATCGACCGGCACGATTTTCAAATTTTCGCACGAAGTGGGCCCCTTTTTAGGCCCCCTCCCTTGCCGCCGGCTGGATCCGCCCCTGCCATGGCATAACACAAGCTAGTATAATTGCCCATCATACTCATAGGTGACTGGGTCCGTGGCAATCTTTAATCGACATTGTCATTGGGGGCATTGGTTAATATAGGGTCTACTTCCACATTGATCGGCGCTTGTTCAGAAGCATATCCCTACTTTGAGCCCGTAACTCCGGCGTAGAGATACGCTACTAAAACAGCTAGACCTAAAAATCAAGTAAATATTTATCTTATCTTCAAATAATGGCCATGATTTAAAAGTCGTTTGGTTTCTTACCTGTTTCGTGTTAATTTTCTTATCTTTTTGGGAGTATTTTTCCTAAAAATGAAGACTTATAATAATATAATATACATTTTCTCACGGCAAACTGATGCACAATACAAATTGCATACCGTACCGACCGACGGTGTAGCGTATCTCTACGCAGGAGTTACGGGGTCAAAGTAGGGATACGATTCTGAACAAGCGCCCATTGGTCTTCCTAAACCAGGCATTTATTTAGTCTTTTTCAATTAGAATGTACATTTACATAGCAAAATTCAAGGTACATGATTCCATTATAGATACGGGGATAAATGCTGTTTAGACTTTAGTGTTAGATCTAGACTATACTAGCCTACATTCTAGATCTAACATTAACACTAAAGCATGGGTGTCGATCACGGGGGGGGGATATATCCTGTACAATCCCCCCCAATAATTCACCATCAAAAAAAAAATGAAGAGAACAATCAATGATGAGAGTCCGATGAGAGTAGTAAATGGTTATAACTCGCAAGATAACCATCAATATACACATTTTGCTATCTCATTTTCATAATACATACATATATAAATAGAAAACGAAGTAAATGAGACAACCTTATGTGAGACAATAATAAATTGAATTCTCGCTCATACGGCTTCATTAGGAATTGATGAATTTATTCAATTTATTCAATCAACAGCATCATAGAAATGCAGTGCGCCAAATGCAAAGCCGCAGCGTTAAAAAGCAACGAGCTAAATGTTAAGCGTGAAGCGCAAAAGTGCAAAAAGAAGTACAGAGAGGGAGAGAGAGATAATGAGAGACAGAGAGGATAATAACCCAGGTAGCAAGCCCATGTGGGACCCACATGGGTCCCATATTCTCTGAAACATGGGCCCCATATGGAAAACCATCTGAGGCCCTAAGGCATCTGCACCCAAGAAGCATATGGGACCCATATGGGTAAACCCATATAAGACCCATACCAAACTGGGCCCAAATGGGTATGCCCAGCTTAATCCCATCTGGTACCCATATTGGTTAACCCAGATATATCCCATGTGGGTTAACCCAGATTTTCCCCATGTGTTACCCATATGTGTACGCCCAGGTCATTCCCATCTGGAACCCATTAGGGCTGGCGCAGATAGATCCCATATGGGTTACTAAATATATTGGCCGGCCCATATGGGATAAATTATATGGGTTCCATTTAATAGCCCAGATGGCACAAGTGACCCAGTTCATCCCCATTATGGGCCCCATATGGGCTTGCTACCTGGGAAAAAGGGAAAAGGGGAAGAAACGGGCAGTAGAAAAAAGGAAGGGGGAAGGGAAAAGGAAGAAAGACAAGAGAAAAAAGAGGGACATTCCAGCATTTCCTTCAGGGAACTGATGTGAATGGGCGATGAAAAAAGAGGTTGACTTTAAAGTAACCTACAATGAAATATTGCTCATGTTTATTTCTTACAGTGTCAAAATTACTTTACGGGATCCCCCTCCCTAAAAAGCTTAAGCATGGGTGATGGTAGGTATGAGGTTAATGCATGATCAGGAATTAGTTGAGTGGATGGAAAAGAAGTGAGAAATAAGCTGAAAGAAACATGGAAAATTGCCATGGAATGATGGAAGGCAATGTGAGACAGGCCCAACATGTTTTAAAACAAGTAATAATATTCAAGAATAGTTATGATTTCTTTCTGGTCAGGGCCTTAGTGGAATATTATGCTTATATTTTAGAGCGTATCTGGTATGATAAGTATATCTGGGTGAAGAAGGAGATAATGGAAGTTTGTTGTTTGGTAGTTGGAACGTAAGTTTTATATTATGTTTTTAAGAAACAGACAGTTTGTATGAGATCAGGAGTAGAAATTTTCTGTCATTTTGAGAACCAAATTTTGCATCAGTGATATTCTGTTTCATTGAATTGAGTTTCCCCCAGAGAGGATTCAGTTGGTTTAATTAAAGAAGGACGAGAGTCAAATGAAGAACCAAAAGCAATATGTTTTTCATTTACTAATGAGAACTATGTTTTTTGAGATCTCCTTACACAGAATATTGGAATGGGTTTTTCACGATGAATGTTGTTTGGAGACATCAATATTCATAAAATGTATGTTTCTATCACCAGGAAATAAAGAATTTTCTGTCTACATGAACCTTTCCTGGTTGCTTATTAATGCATTTGCCCACTGGTATTAATACTTTCACAAGTTGATATCCCTCACAATTAGATTTTTTGGGGGTAATGTCTAAATTTCGTTTAAAAATAGATGATATCAGTCTGGTAGGCCTACACTGCAGGCAAGAGTCAAGACTAACATTTAGCATGTTATTCATTTTATTACCACTCTTATATTATCTGAAATGTTATCTTTATTGAGGGTGATCGACTTGAAAAAGTTAATAACTTGGAAGGGAGGGGTGCAACCTGCCACACGCTTCTACCTCTTGGTTGCTTTGATCCATTGCCGAAAATATTTTGGCACCTATCATCCCCCCAACCACGGATACAAATCGACACCCCTGCACTAAAGTGTAGCCGCGCCAGCTCAGGAAACGCAGTCAACGTTCTTGGTCGTTGTTACAGCCGGCTAGCATCGGCGAAATGAAAATCATAATCTGCTCGACACGATATCATAGGCTTGGACTAGCAATGAGCCATTTGCGCCGTCTCTGTAACAGGTCCATATCTACCACTGATTATTATCGATGATCAAGCTATAAACTGAACTTTAAAAATATGAGAAGTGCTCAAATTAAATAATCTACGGTAAACTTCTGATTGTTTCTAAAAATATTACCGTCGACGACACAAATTAGAGTTCATTCAATCAGTTAATATTCCTTGATCAGACAAAAGAAAGGGGGATGCGATAGGGGGTAATACGTTGTGACAATGCAGAGAGCCCCTAACTGCAACGACGAACACATCACAATCATTTCAGAGATATTAACACAAAATGGATCTTTACTTACTTTTTTGATATGGTATGGTATCACTTCGATGTTGATGTTTGCCTGAAGATTTTCTGTTTCACTGAGATGTACTTGACAAACTTATATTACAATAGAAATTCACTTAAAAGAAAAATGCTTCATTGTTTGTAATTGAATAACTTCAAAGTTGCAGTTCATACAATCGCCATTTTTCCTCAATGTCGTGCTCATGACTAGTCTTAGTAACAAGCGCTTGCAATTTAAAAAATATTGATTAAACACTCACGTCACCTTTTGTTAGACGTGATCATTCGTGTTTTACCAGCGTGGAAAACAAATGGTAGGCCCTACACTTCGTAAATTAGAGTCACCTATTTCACGAAACAGCGCAAAACGTGAACGTGACACGTGATACGTGACACGTGAGTATTCATTGCAAGCCAGTAGAAAGCTAAAAGTTGATGATATTACATCTATGATTTTTTTCCTCCGATTTGATTATCTTTCTACCTTTCTGAATACGACGTTATTAAAGTTCAAACCATTTGTAATATTATGTCACAACCATTTTTATCTTGACCGCTCTTATTCTTCGCATTCCCCTGTCCTGGGTCAATTATTTTGTTATCTTCATCACACAATCATCAATGTAAAATGAACATTATCGGCAGTATAGTCATGACAATAATTAACGTCGTTGTCATCAACACCTTCATCTTGTGCTTCTACTTTTCTTTCAACATCTTCATCATCGTCGTCGGCATCGAATTATTCTTGATCATCATTATCATTATCCTCCTCCTCCTTCTTATCACCATCCTCATCATTTTCATCATTGTTACGACCACCATAGGCACCATCCCCCTCCACCTCCTCATCATCATCACCAGCACCAGGGGCATGTTTAATGAAACTACTTATCAATAAGAAATGCAAATATTATATAACATATGATTATGCTCTCAGCGAATCAAATGCAAGGATTTCAGTAGCTTATAACAATTGTCATGTCTTGTTACTGATAACAAGTTTTATGAAACAGGGTCCACCAACAATAATCTCCTTCATCACTATTATTATCTCTTAAAGCCCCTCTGCACTAGTTTGGCCAGGAGGGATTAGAGGGATTAGCGTAGTCACTAACGGGTGGTTATCTCATCAACTCAGCTCTCAATTAACATAAGAAAAAGAGGATCATGGGGGACCAACGGGCACCGCTTAGGCATTGTTTTCTATATAGAGGGAGCAATTAGCTACAAGTAGTACAGTGGGGCTTTAACTCACCATCATCATCTTTTAAAATCAACTGCTTTTTCTTTCTCACCTCCGTCCTCTCTCATCTTATTTCACGTCCTCAATGTACGAACAATGACGATTATTATTTTGGAAAGTATCAACTTTATTAGAAATGTATACAAAATGCTTAGAAAATATTTTTTTAGAAAATAATTTTACCTTTTTCCTTAAAAAAAATAATACTTATGATGATAATAACATATGATGATGATAATAATCACATTTCATTTATAAAGCAACTTTCCATAAGAAACAAAGCGCATAAAACAGAAAATACTTACAAACGAACAGTCAAATAAAATGAGCATTGGCATACAAAGCTTAAATTACAAACAAAGGGGGGTATTAAGAGAAATTTAAAAAAATGGGTTTTCAGACATTTCTCGAAAGCTGCAAGATTTTGTCCATACTTTAATACAGGGGGTATAGAGTTTCAGGATTTAGGGGAAATAACTGAAAAAGCCTTATCACCTATTTGTTTATTGGTTCGAGGGACGGTCAATGTATTACCAGTGGCCGAACGTGTATTTTACATGGATGGTTCATATAATAATAATGTATACGGTAACTGGAAAAGATGATAACTTGTGATTCGTGACGTCTATACTCTGAAGATGACATTTTCATTTTCAGTCTCACTAATACTTAATTATTGATTGACTCCTGCTACACAACACAAGACGTCCAAAGGTATTTGTTTTGATACGCACTTTCTTCGTTACGGATATTTGCTTCAATAACCAAATACTTTGATGCCATTTAGCCATTATTCACGCTTGCTGTATAACCTATTTATAGTATATTGCCAGAAAAGGGACTGAAATGCAAGGGAAGGCCTGCAGCCTTGCCAAGCTTTGAACAGAATCCACCTTACGGACTGACACTTAACGTGCTTGATATGCACTTTAATAAAATACAATAACAAACTGATAAAATAATACTGGCATGAACTACAAGGTGAACTACAAGATGAACTATACTCTACAGAAGACAGACATACTTCAATATAATCTACATGAAAATGTCACCTGAATAGATATGACAGACCAGCGTGCCGTGGGTCTATTATGAAATCCACCATACGGACTGACGTCAATTTCGTGAAAAACAAAATACACGTATCAGAAACCGCTATGTATTTCATGAAGAAATAAAATTTCAAAGACAACTAAGTGTCTTTTTTCCTCGCTCGCTTCCCTCGCTCGCAATATATATAGAAACAGTATGATATTAAGCAGTGAAGTGCCTAAATACCCGCACACTAATTAGTCAACGAGGTGCCTGAATATCTCTTTGACAGCGAGGTGCCCGAATATTCCCGCATTGAGGTGACCGAATATATGACTTCACTGGACCTGCCTTGGTATAAAAAACAACAACAGTTGAAACGAGTTTCCGGTCCTGCAAGAAGATACCTAAGACCAACAGCGGATCTGAGACTAGGACATAGACAATGTTGAGGTAGCTTAGTGGTTTAAGACCATCGTGTGAAATGGAAGAATAGTAAATCATTGAAGGGGAACATGGCGTGCAATGACTGGGGCGAGATAGTCGATTTTGTTTTCATAGCAACCACGTCAATCAGTGAGGGCGCCTGTCAAACTGGACGAAATGCAGTGATGATGCCGGTGCTAGCTTATGCCTAGGCCACATTTGCTCTACGGCTAGGATACGGCGGCCGTACGCCCCCGAAATCGAGAGATACTTGCGGCGGCGGCAGATAATCTGCGGTGGCCTCAGGGTCACCCTAGGGCGTATCCCTATCTTTACAGGCCGTACGGGTCGCCGTGGGATTATAACGCGGAGTTATAACTGTTTTCATTTCTAAGTTCGCCGTAGTGATTAGACACGCCGTAGCCATGCGTAGAGCGGTTACACGGCGACCATACGTCGGGCGTACGGTGGCCTTTCGTTTGCCGTGCGGCTGCTCTAGGGTTTTATGAATTATAATTGACTTTTGCGGACCCAAACAAATCGCGGTGGCCGCAGGAATTCCACGGGCGTCTTAGGTCAGCCTTAAGGCGGCCCTACGGCGCCCGTATACGGTGGCCTTGCGGGCGCTTTGGTATTTGTCAAAAACCTACGGCCGCCGCAGGGACGCCCGGCAGCCGCCGTACGGTAGCCGCAGGTTTTCTCTCTCCACAAATTAAAAATACGCCGTGCGGCTACCCTAACATATGTGACCGCTACCGTATGTGACCGTGGGAATGCTGCGGCGGCCCTATAATTGCTATTGGCCGTAGATATTTTAGACCGCACGGCCGCCGCAGCAAATGTGAACTAGGCATTACTTTCCATTTACAATGAATACAATTAATGCCCAAAATCAACGAAAGGGTTTGTTGTGTTTTTGATGAACATTTTCAGTGAAGGACCATTTCAATCCTTCATATATAAGAACAATAAATTACAAATGACTTCTTTGACCTCTACCAACACAGTGCATTACCTTTACGTACGTCCATGTCCCCCCCTCCCCCCCCCCACCAACAAAAGATATCTAGTAGTAACCAGTCTAGCTTCCAGGTTACAAGAGTTTACCCCCATTAAAGGGGAAGTCCACCCTGATATTAATTTGATTTTAATAGAAGCAGAAAAATGAAAGAAACAGGTCACTGAAAGTTTGAGCAAAACCTGATTAGAAATAAGAAAGTTTTGAATTTTTGAAGGTGCGATCAATCAAACACAAATTGGCAACTCTGTGACGTATCTTCCGAGCTCCTCTCCCATATGCCCTGTACTAAAAAACTTCTACAAAATTACAGTTTCCCTTAAGAAAATTTTCAGTCATACATTCATCCTAAATATAATTGTTGGAAATATGTTTTTGTATAACCCCTGAATAGAACAAATCTATTCCGTCATCAAGAACTAAGACAATGATAGTTTATAACATTTTCTGTAAAGAGCAAATTGGAGAGGTGCTCGCAAGATACGTCACAGAGTTGTCAATTTGTGTTTCACTGATGACAAGTTCAAAAATTCTTAACTTTCCTATTTTTAATCGGATAATGCTCAAACTTTCACAAATTTGTTTCTCTCATTTTCTGCTTTTATTAAAACCAACTTTATATCAGGGTGGACTTCCCCTTAAATATAATTATGGTATGATCCTGAAATTAGATCAACATATCAACCATTTCTGATGGCCAGAAAATTGCCTTCAATCTCCCCAAAATTACATAAAATACACAAATTAAAAGAAATTATATCTTTGCAAATTTTAAATCTTGCAAATTCTTTTTCAAAAGTAAATTTGGTGAAAATCTAATATTGAAAGAAAAGCAATGGATTAAAAAAAGAAGATAGTAAATGTACCAGTCTATTTCTACCGGTACTAAAAAAATATAATCCAGGGCCCCATGCGATTAATCGCAACTTATTTGCGATTGATATCAATCGAAACTACATGTATGTACAAGCAACAGAGATAGGAGACTGTAAAATCTATCGCAACTCCTCAACATTAAATTAAATATAACAGAGACTGCGACATGAACGCAACTGCTGAGGTCTCCACGGATATTCTTCTCTCAAAATAAGGGAAGAACCCTGGAGAGCAACCCATCGTCACTGGTTTTGCTAACCAATATACCTGAGTATAAGCACTGTTGGTATATTGGTTTGAATAACCAGTGACGTATCATTTAATCGGGTTCTGTTATTTCAAACCAGTTCTGGTTTTACTTGATATCAGGGACATCAGATGTTTGAGAAATGATCTTCAAGTAGATGGTGTTGTCTCGGACAAATCCTGACTTTGGATCCTCAATTATCTGGATCTTGGCAAACAGGGGGCATCCTGCTCCGATATTCTTCTCTGTGGTTGGTTTCTTGAACGAAGAGCTTGCAGGGTCAGGTCTGAAGGCCTCTACGATACTCTTGTTGATAGGATCGTCTTGGTTGACTAACTGGAAAGTAACCCTCTCCTTGAATGGCCAGGGCAGCACTGCATCATATGAACCTTTCATGATCGTAAGAAACAGTGAGATGTGCGTACCCTTCCCCACACCATCTCCCATCAGGAAAACTCTTCCACAAAGTTTGTATCCATACTGACTGGTGTAGAACGGTGACGAATAGATTGATTTGACGTTTGTATTCATGGCATCCCTCTTCTTCTCAGTGTAATTTGCAATCTTCCACACAAAGGCTCCGCTTTTAGAGGTCTCCAACGTCAGCAATCTCTCATCTATCTCCTCTCCATACTGACGAAGAGATGTAACAGATCGCTCAAGCTCTTGGACTTTCTTCTGTAGTTTGTTATAGATTCCCGGATCTGTCAAATTGGGTGAAAGATTCAGCTTGTCCAACCTACTATGAACTGCCGTCATCGTGTTCATTGCATTTTGCATTTCTTTCTTCTTTGATTTGCCAGGACAGTCAGTCTCAGCAACAGTAAAGCTTGACTGCTCGCCTGTCAAATACCCATATTTTTCCAACGCGGTTGGAACTTTGGGATCAAGTGCACTAAACACAAGTACTAACCTGTCGATTAACTTTCTCACAGGGGGTCTATCACTTCCAAGGACCAGCCCACAAGTCGAGTCCCAAGTTTCCTGTGACCAGAAGAGAAAGAAGGAAAAACAAATGAACAATAAGGGACAGTGGTGTAATACAAAACTCTATTTAAAGGACAATCCAACCATTGTAATAACTTCATCGGTATGGAAGGTGAAAAAGAAGAGAAACAGAATAGCGAAAGTCTGAAATCAGTCATAATAAGGGAGTTATGAATATTTGAAACATGAGATTACTAAATCCATACGAATCTCAAACCGGCAATTTGGTCAGTGGATCGTAACGTAGTCATGGGACAACTCTCCCGTTTGTCATGTATAAAAATATCATTAATTTCTCTTGTTCTCCGAAGTGCCTTTTCTCTTGGGGCACTACTCGAAATACATTATGGATGGCATAATTTCTTCTGTGATATGCTTCTACACTAACTTTAATTTAAAAAGAATAACAAATTTAACATATAAGGGGCTACATTTCACCTTTACCCGAACTCAACCTTCTCTATAACTCTTACACGGCTTACTTCGAATCATCGGGCAGTGGCAGATCCAGGGGGGGGGGGTGCCGGGGGGCCCGGCCCCCGCCCCTAGGAAAAAAACAGGTAAAAACATCCTTTTTTGGAAAAAGAAGATGGGCCCCTCCTGGCGCCCAAGAGGGGTGGCGATGAAAAAAAAATTTTGGGTGCCAAAATTTTTTTTTGCTCACTACCTCCCCCCACTGAGCGAAAAATCGACCTGCACGATTTTCAAATTTTCGCACGAAGTGGGCCCCTTTTAAGGCCCCCTCCCTTGCCGCCGGCTGGATCCGCCCCTGTCATCGGGTCATCGCGTCCGATCGGTTGGTTGCGTTACATGACAGTTCGTGGATAAAGGGGCATGTTTTCACAAAAGATCGGGTAACGCGACCACCTGACCCGAAGCGATGACCCAATGATTCGAAGTAACCCCTCTTACCCTCATACTCAGATGTACAATCTCTGCATGGTTAAGCTTTGCTTTCATGATGAGTATCATGGGACACCACTCGTCTATCCGATGGACGTCCAGGGCTCTCTTCTCCGGTAGCCATTTTCCACATCCCAACACCTTACACTGCATACGTGCACCTCCTCCACAGTTCCACTCATGGATCTATGAGTGAAATTAAAAGAAAAAATATTTAGATAATTCATTGATCCATATTTCAAAAACATAGAAAATTGGCCTCCACTGACATAACAAACACTGTACATAATAAATACAACCAATATAACAATTTAAAGTTCTAGGTGGACTACCGTGTAAATATGGCCGCCAATTTGTATAACTAATACTGAACAATTTTGAAGATTACTTTTGACCTGAACGTCATATTACCATATGTGAGGCGTCATAAGAAAAGGAATTTAATTTCCTACAAGATGATGCCACACTTGATGTACTTTGTGATAAATTTCATAGCGATTTTGAGCCAATTTTTTGAGCCACTTTTATCAACAAAATTAATTGGACCAATATACATATTTCTATATATTTCAAAAATTTTCTTCACCACTGACTTCATTTTTTCCTAGTACTGCCCACATAGGGTCTTTATCAGGGTCTTTATGATACCAAAATTAAAAATTCATTGCTATCTAACAAACAAAAAGTTATATCGCTCTAAAATAAAAAAATCGGCACGAGCTAAAATGATAGTGCCTTATCTTTAGCAACAGTCACATAATGATATTTTTAAAAATAGAATATATCGCTTGAGTGTAGATGCTATCCTGCAAGCATGAGACTATTTCGTTAGAAAGTGTGATGTCAGATGATGCCATTTATTTTGTTATTTTTTCCGAAATGAATTCTGTAATGTGATATAACTTGTAATCTCACCTCGATATAATCAGTGTAGGTTCCTTTCCAGCTGCAGTTCTTACACCTGCATGACTGGATCCTCTGAAGCTTTCTTTGAGCTGATTGGTTAGGCTTCAACTATAGAAAAACACGGAGAGAAAGGTTAAAGTGTACACTCATTTGGTACATCTATTCAGTGTTACAAAACAAACAGTGAAAATGTCGGAGTTAATTAACAGCTAAAATAACACAACTCAAAACTTTAATATTCCAGACACGATGTCTTTCAACTATGTACCGTGAATAGTATGAGGATATCAAGGAAATTTATAGGCATGTCAACGAATTCCTATTGCCAAAAAGTCAAGAGAACGTCAGCGCAAGATGTGCTTATGACGACCCCTTCTTTCCATGTTTGATTTTATGTGACCATACATGTAAAAACAAAATCATATATTTGGGATGATGTGCATGTCTATACAAAAATAAATGAACATCAATCAATGAACGAAGAAGATTGTGAATTCGTTGGCATCTCATCTGTACAATCATTTTATAACTGAAAATTTACGAATTCATCATGAAGCACGAATTTCAAACTATTCATCTATTAACTCTGTTAACTCTGTAATTTGTATGACGATTGCGAATGCTCAAAGTAACTTCCCTCATTAGGGTTCATCAGTGACATTACAACCATGACACCTGTAATGGAAGTGTGAAGGTACAATATTCACTAATGTGCTGGATAGCTATGGTGATCGATGTATCAACACATGTAAAATAATTCAAATACGGAAAAGATTGAATGCTGGAAAAGAGATATATATATATATATATATATATATATATATTGTCATTACAGTTTGAAAGAATATCATCGTAGAAATGTCCCCTAAAAATAATCTCCAAGTACCCTTATATTCGAAATATGACGAGAAGTACAAAACGTTTGGACCATACTTTCATGCCAAATATGTGTTGTCCCATATAGAGTCATTTCCCTGTGCAGTGCGTTTGATTTCCAGCAAGACAGAGACAACGTATTATCATTTACATATAGATGATTCACAGACCTTCTTGTTTTATCTACGATTCCTCTGTATAATCGACCTTCCAAATAATTTCTAGACAGTTTCGATCTTTTACAATGTTATCGCATGACCAGTTCTCAATCTTATCTTAACAGTTCAGTAGTCTTGGTATCCTCATACCTTTCATAAAGAGAGTGGAAACTATAGATATATATCTAAACATTATCATACCTCGTGTAGGTTGAGCGGAGCACGACATACCAGGCAAAGTACCCTATCGAGCGCTGGTAGGTCCCTAAACAGGAAAATTTGAAAAAATTATTTTCACGAGGTAATATCGATGAAAAATGTTACCTTGTGATTTGGAAGGGGGTATATTCCGCAATACATTTTTTTATTTTTGATATAAAAGGAGTATTCCATTAACTTGTACTTTAACAATAGAAACTAGACTACTTGTAATACAAAATATATTACTTTGTTCTTCAAATGATATACTGTATCAGACAGTATATTATTACATGAAATGTAAGTGGCGAATGTACAGTTTGCAATATACATGTTTGATCTTATGCCTTAACGAAAACATTATTTTAATATTAAGACTATATCATTAGGTAATATTAACCGCTAACAGTAAGTGTAGTAACTATAACAGTAACTTGTAGCTTGTAAATGGAGGGCTTTCAGACATTACATAACTTTTCTTACAAAACAGTTGTGTTGATACCTCTCCATCACACTGTAAAATAAACAGTCTGGATGGTTTCTCGAGGTTCCCGAATAATTTTTTAGTCACCAATTTTGAAGTTACTAATTTTGGGGGCATTTTTATCAAATATTTAGGCCTGCCAATACCTCGTAGTCGGACAGCACGATAGTCTTTTTATAATAACTATATTTCATTTAGTTTATTTTCGTTGCAAATATGCATTTTCACTTGACAAAATATATCCGTTAATATGCGATATGAATAAGGAAAAGTAATGGAAAAGGTGTACAATGTGATGCTCGAGTTCCTTTTTGTGTCTTGTGTTTTGAAAAAGAATATAATTCAATGTGCTTTCTAATGTTAGTGTGTGTAAACCTAGGGGTAAGTTGTGAAAGAACCAAAACATATAGCTCTGCAGGTTGGAATTATTCTCTGAAAATCTCATCAGCCAGGTCGATAAGTCTGCTTACCTTGTGAATAGAACCGCCAGGCAACTTTTGCAGGCTGGATGCTTGCAACTGGCAGACAAAGGGTCTCGGAAAGTAAAGGTGCAGAGTGGACACTGGCTCTCCAGGACCACTGCCGGCAGCCGTTTGTTGTCATCGGAGTACCGCAGTTCTGCACCCCCCATTTAAATATGTAGTGGAAAAGAGTTATCTGAAAAGGAAAGAAAAAACAGAAATAGACCACACCTTTTCAATGTTGACAATAATAGAAACAGAAAACAGATCAGTGAAATTTGAGCAAAATCCAATTTAAAACAATTGTATTTAATGGCAAGTTATGATTTTTTTTTAAGTTTTAGACAATCAAAAACAGATTGGGAACTCAGTAACATATCTTGCAAGGTTCTTTCGTTTGATCTATACTAAACAAATTGAAATCTCTCTTTTAACAAACATAAAGACTCCTCTTTTGCCTTCAGATTGACAAAAAATATTAACCAAATAGCACTAACTATCAAGAATATTTGTCCTTTATAATATTGTCCACCATCAGTCTTAAAAGATTTATGAAACATTGCTAGAGAACTTCTTCAAGTGTGTGTTTTAAACCAACTGACCGGTTGTGTCAACCTGTTCGGACACCAACATTGTCTAATAAAAGGTAAAGTTAACTGCGTGCGAGTAAAAACAAACAATAGTCATAATACTATTTTTTACTTAATCATGTAATATTTAAGTCCAAGTAACTTAACCCTTAAAACACAATTCCCCACTGTTACTCAAATGAAATGAAATGAAATGTTAACGATCTATCCATTTAGGGGGCACTGGTATAGAGGGCGGGGGGTAAGATGCGACAAAATGGAATTGTAGATCGATTGCGGGGATATGGGGTCGTATCATTCCCTTTTCACGTTCCACGATAGCTATTTTAATATATTTTCGAAAAGATGGGAATGAATTTAAAAAAAAAGATAAAATCTTAAAATGAAAAAGCAAACCGGCTCCCACCCCACTTCCACCGCTTCCGAAATACGATGTAAAATTAAAAGCAAAAAGTATCTAGTACCATCAAAGGAGGAAATTTAAGTTAGCTTGAGGCGATTTGTTCTTTGAAATTAATTTGAAAGAAATTATTGAGATTTTGACAAAATATCAGGAAGTTTTGATTGTTTTTGCATTCGTTCCGACGAAGACGCCATCAAACTTGAAAATCAAAAAGTTCGATCTTACTGAACCACATTTTCGTCATAACTATTGTTATGGTAGTACCTGTGATTACTGAACTTTGAAGTTGTTTCCCAGGAAAAAATGACGAGTCCGTGATCTTTAGGTGGCAAACATCCCTGAGCACTTGTTTAGTCTGTTTGAAGCCAACCTTGTTTTTGTATCTAACTTGTGGGGGTGTTAACTTACACCAATAACTCTCTGACAAGAAATAAAAAGGAGTCAGAAACACCCCTCCGACCAACCCCCTGGATAAGCACATTCAACTAGTCCGGTCCTCTATCTCTGTATGTTTCAGTATGTCTCTCATTGTTTAATTTTATCACATCTTTTTTTAGGCACTTTATTCGGGCATCCGCCTTGTTTAGCTAAAAAAGGGTGAAACGAAACTAACCACGAAGTTAAAGCCTTCGCAAAATTGCGCTAAAAATGTTGAAGCGTAGAAATTTGTTTTAATGCCAAAAGATTTGGGCGTTAATAAAAACAATTTAATGATATGCGGTCCTCACGCTAAAATTTCCCTGTATGTCTACGTGTACGAGGGATGGAGAAAAAAAACCCTTTGATGGATTTGAATTGGGTGACGGGGAAACTTTTTAACTTCTAAAAAGGTGCCGTGAGTTGAAATACGGTGATCTATAGTAGACTAAAGACTGGTGTCTCCCCAAACAATGGCTGAGCCCACTCTACGCCACTGGTTTTCGCATGAATGTGGATGAATTTATTTTTAAAGGGGGAAACACACATAATTATGATAAAATCCTAAAGTGAAGAAGCAAACCGGCTTCCGCCACCGTTCAACCGCTTCTGTGACACGACGTTAAACAAAATCAAGAAAAAAGAGAGAAAAGAATAATAATAATAATAATAGTTCGTTCTTTTATAGCGCATTTCAGGACCGCAGGCTCTCTCAAAGCGCTTTACAATGTACAATGTTTACATAATTACTGGAAACATTCATAAAAAAGGTGAGTTTTCAGCGCTCTCTTAAAAACTTCAACATCAGTCATGGAGCGTAGCGACACTGGGAGAGCGTTCCAAAGTTTTGGTCCACCACATGCAAATGCCCTGTCACCATAGGTTTTTGTGGCCCCATGATTGATGGTGAGAAGGTGTTGGGAAGATGACCGCAGACGCCTTGGTGGGATGTACGGTGTGAGCAAATCTGAGATGTACTCTGGACACGTGCCATGGAGAGCTTTAAAGATGATTAGATTGACCTTGTAGCGGATCCGTAACTGAACTGGCAACCAGTGTAGATCTCTCAAGATAGGTGTTATGTGTTGAGACCTCTTCGCTCTTGACACTAAGCGAGCTGCAGAGTTCTGAATCCTCTGCAACTTACAGAGTTCTCTCTCTGGAGCTCCCAGAAGAAGGCAGTTGCAGCTGTCAAGCAAAGATGTTACAAAGGCGTGGACCAATATCTCAGTTGTCCTGCTATTGAGATATTGACGGACACGACCTATTCTTCTAAGGGCCAAAGATGCTTTCTTGCAAGTATTGTTGACATGCTGCTGCATAGTCAAGTGACTGTCAAGGATTACACCAAGATCACGTAGAGATGGGGATGGTCCAACTTGACTTCCACCAGATGTAATAGCACCCAGTTCTTGACGTTGCTTAAAACGTGACGACACATGCAATACCTCCATCTTATTATCATTAAGTGTAAGTTGATTATCCTTCATCCAGCAGCGAATGTCGTGTAGACAGAGTTCGAGTTTTGAGACCATTTGGTCCCTTGCCTGGGGTTTCATTGTGACATACAACTGTGTGTCATCCGCGTACATCATTGTCGAAAAACCATGGCCAAGGATGATATCTTCCACAGGAGCGGTATAGCATATAAACATGAGCGGGCCGATCACCGATCCTTGTGGGACGCCCCGTAGCAGCGGTCTAGGATTAGACGTTACATCCTTGACTAACACACTCTGTTGTCTTCTCGAAAGATAGGACGCAAACCAGTCCAATGCCACCCCGGTCACACCGAATCTGTCTCGGAGCCTGGTAAGAAGGATGGGATGATCCACAGTGTCGAATGCCGAGGTTAAATCTAATAAAAGAAGGACTGCCTCATTCCCGGCATCCAAGGACTGCAAGAGGTCATTCTGAACTCTTATGAGAGCAGTCTCTACGCTGTGATGCTGCCTGTATGCAGATTGTCTAGAGGGTAGTAGAGAGTTCGAATTCAGGTAAGTCATCAGCTGCTGACTAACGATCCGTTCTATGACTTTCCCAGGGAAAGGTAAATTTGATATAGGACGGTAATTTTTTAGAGTCTCTGGGTCTACAGAAGGACTCTTCAGCGTTGGGATGATAAGTGCAGATTTCAGTGATGATGGAAAGGTTCCAGTCTGAAGTGACTGGTTTGTCATGTCCGTCAAAGCAGGAAGAAGGATATCCAAGCACTTTCTGAAGACACATGCTGGAACAGGGTCAAGTGAACATGCCTTGATCTTATTTGATTTGACGATCTTGAGCACATCAGCATGGGAAGCCTTACCAAACTTCTCCAAGGAGCAGATCGGTTTGCTTCCAGCTACCAAACACGAAGAAGCCCAAGAAGATCCAGGTTCTTGATTTTCTACCTGTTCATCGTTCCGCGTTCTTAGATTGACGATCTTACTTTCAAAGAACTGTGAGAATATCTCGGACAGCTCTGCTGGTGAAGTATGAAGAGGTAAGGTCTGTGAAGGGTTTTCCACGGTCAACCTTTAGATGGTTCGGAACAATTCCTTCTGGTCACAGCTTGAAATTTTGTCACGATGATAACTTCTCTTTGCTTCTTTAAGGGCAGAATGATAGTCCGATGAAGCATCATTGAGCAGCTGCTTATTGATTGTTGTTATACTGCTCCTCCTGCGTCTCCAATATGCCCCACCTATATTCAGTTATTTCATTACTACCGATTTCTACAACATGTACACATTGTATAATTTTTTTAATTAGTATTTTCACATTCATTTCTCATATACGACCTATCTCCGCAAACTCAGCTTGACTTAACCTCTCTCTGATATACTAGTTGATTACATTCATCAATGTTTTTTTTTTAATTAGAATGTGATTCATGTACAAGACTTAGAACTCGTCATTATCACAGATTGACCTTTGTCTTTGTGACGTTTGTCCTTATACACCTACTTACCCCAAGATCTTTCTCTCTATTATTATGTATCTAAGTTTTAAGGGCTTGCGCTATACAAGCATTCCCTTTTTTAGCATGCCCCTCCGTTTCAATGTATACATTTAGGTCAACAGTATTCCCTTTTACAATTTCACTTCTTCAATTTTTCTATTTTGTCTTTTAGACTATGTTATTGCATTGTGTGATTTCATTATTGCATTTATATGTACTTTATACATGTTTAAATATTTTCAAATCAAATCAATCTTTAGTGGTATAGTCCATCCCTCTATAAGGTGATAGCCTGGTTTGAAGTTCATGGCTCGAAAGTTCTTAGAATATTGAGATTAATGAGGCCAACAATTCATGGTCGCTAACCTCTGACCCAATAAACCTAAAATCTAATAATTTCGTGCATCTATATATATATATATATACTAGAATCAAGGTTTAAGTTTATTTTCCTAAATGGTAGTACAGATATTGTGAGAACAAGGCTAAAGTGCGAAAAATTCCATCAGTGGAGTTGACCTTTATGACCTTGGACCTACTTACCCCCAAATATAATCAGTTTGTCTCTCAATGCTGATGCATACTATCACAAAGTTTGAAGTTCATAACTCAAACGGTTCTTGAGAAAATTATTGCGACAGTGAGGCTAAAACCTGTAATTTCATGTAAAGTGATCTCTATGATCCTTGAGCTTAGACTGTTTATCCCAAAATCTGGATGAATCGTTCTCCAAAATTTGAAGTTCATACAAGTGGTTCTTGAGATCATTAGCGTATTGATGGATGGGGCTTAGGTCGGGGGCAGTTCCTCAAATAAAATTCAAACGTGGTTTATTTCTAATTTGATAAAAGTGATTTACAAATGTTGCAAAAATAACATGATTTTTCAGGTTTTTTGTAAGTTATACTTTTGTTCTTCTTTCTGCCCCCCTCCCCCCAAGTTTTTGCTCATTACGCCACTGCTTGAGATGTCGCGATATAATTATAACGAGGCTAAAACCTGTATTTCAGAAATTGACCTCTATGACCACCGGTCTTTGATCTACTTACACCAATATCTAATCAAATCGTCTTCCATTTATACTATCACCAAGTTTGAAGTTCAAACCTCAAGTGAATCTTGCGATATAGCGATAACGAGGCTAATACCTGTATTTCAGAACCGACCTCTATAGTTGAATTTTGGCCTACTTACCCCGCAATCTATTCAGTTTCCCCTATGCTGATAATATAATACTGTCACAAAGTTTAAAGTTCATACCTCAAACGGTTCTTGAGATATCGCGATAACAAGAAAGCGGGACGGAACGACGGATGGACAACCTGAAAAAAAGAGAGAGAAGAAAAAAAGAAGAACAAAATTGTTTTTGGTATCTAACTTGTGGATAATCAGGAATTCAGGAAAATAATTTTCACTGAACTCTACGGATTTTTTCCGTAGAGATCAGTGGGGGCTTATACAGCATTATTACGCACGCCACCTATCGCCATAAACTTGTCAATAAAAAGGGCAGGTATCATGCATATTATTCTAAGTGAAAAGGTACAGGCTTTCTTCTCAAAAATAATAATGGTATTATGAATCGTACTGAAACTCATACAAAATTAGATTCGGGCTGTTTGAATGAAATAATAATATGCCAAAATCTGCATTTATATAGCGCTTAAAGGTATAGACCAGTTTTGGAAACGCCCCCTCTCAAAAAATGAAATGGAAGCTCTTATTACCAATCATGTGAAAGAATATGTTTTTACTAATATGTGATGATACAAATTTTGCCGGGAAATCGCCTACTAATTGATATATTTGGTAAATTATCATATCGATCCGGCCTGGATAGATATCGCGAAGCCATTTCAACATTGAACATTTGGGCATATATTTCTGCTTTTTTGCGAATTTAGGTTGAAGTATTGCCACCTAAACCTCTGAAGGCAATATTTAAACAATATTGATGGATATTTTGACCCCAAAACCCTTGAACCGCAATTTTACCACTACCGGTCTGTACCTTTAATACGGAATACCGTCTCTAAGCGCTGACAGTTACACCTATTATTTTCCAAGTTCGGTGTCGAAAGCTGGTTTTGGTGTTGTAAAACACGAACACAAAAAGCCACTACACCCGGATTTTTTCTCACAGATTGCACTATTCTCGGAGCTCGGTTCAGCAGCCTTAATTTTTTTTCCACGCTCTCAACAGCAACAACACCAACACCGAACTTGAATCCACCCGATGTGAACATCAAACTATACTAAAACAATAGATATGGGGTAAATACTTAAACTTATCCCTAAATATCTCGGCCTAGAGGGAAGTCCAGCCTCTGTACCGTTTCCGTGTCGCGCGCCCAATCAGGTGATAAAATAACACACCCTCAACGTTGAAAGTAGACCTATAGCCATTCCTCTCATTCTGTAGTGGACGGAAATTTGGGGGATCGCGCGATCAATTGAGAGACCGCGCTGTGTGCGGCATCGATGCGTGTGATAGAAGAATAAAAACAAAGAACGGACTGAATCAGGACTACCTCGAGGGTCTAGCAGAAAGAGAAATTCCCAAACTTTGATAACAGGACTTCAGAGTGGAGTGCTGTCAAGGAACCCAGATGTAGTGACGCCTTTGCTTAAAACATCCATTTATACACCCTTTCACGGTACAAGAGTGTGCATGCGACGACATGGGCGCCATTTTGTTGTTTACTCTCAATTTAAAATGGCGCCCATGTCAATATGATGTGAGCGCTAAGCGCAGGCAGTGACGCAACAATACATGCGCATCTGAAAACATTGATGACGCTATGTTTAATCGCAAATTAAAACGGCGGCCTTAACCGTGAAGGGGTGTATTATAATGAAACATCCATTGTGTTTTTTTTTATAAAAAGAGGGAACACCTCGATCAGAGAATCAGGAGCATGCAGGGCGCAGACAACTATATGTATACGCACGCACCACGCACTTTATAGATAACCCAGGACAATTTTCTTTTTCATCTTCTCTGCACATAGGATGCAGTCCGATGTATAGGGTCTGGTGTTAAATCAACACCTATACGATGAAATATGAAAATAAGCATTTGACCTTGTCCATGACCATGAAAATGCGATAATATATATAAATACAATCATATGAATATCAAGAGAAGAAAAAGTACAATAAGTTTCATTTTACAGTATAATTAAGTAGGCTTTCGTACAAAGTTCACTGCGGGGAAGTTCAAATAAAGCTACTATAGTACAGCAGTGCGCTATAAGGAATTATCTTTGTGAAGACGGAAAGAGATTTGTCGTCAGGTAAGTTAGCATTTTACCGTTGGACGGACCAAAAACAAGATTACATATGGTAATGAGATACTGTAGTTCTTTAATATGGCGCAAATATGGCGCAATATGGCGCAAAATTGTGACTCACTCAATGGTTCATATGGTTAGTTCCGTGATTGTGAGGGGCGAATCGCGCATATTATATACGTGCAACGCCACTCCGATCATAACAACCAACTCCCTGCTGCAACAGACAACGGACAATCATTGCATCGAATACGCCAGCCACGTTCTGCAAACTACTCCGAAGAGAGATAACCACCTAAACACCATAAAATATATCTCGACCTGCCTTGCGGTGCTCTCTTACACGTCTCACTGATTATTGTTTGGGTATTATTTATTTTATTATTTTATTTTTTTAATGATATTAAATTTAGAAATTAATGCTTTTACTTAGAGAGCGGGGCAGAGAGAGAGGGAGAGAAAGAGAGAGAGAGGGGGGAATATATATATATATAGAGAGAGAGAGAGTGAGAGAGACCAAAGCTTTGTAGATATCGATTGGGCCTCTACGTGAAAAGTAAATTGTGACGTGTCATTTGGTTTTCCAACATATGTTATCTGGCACTGCATATTTGTCCTTCATTCAATAACATTTTATGGAAAAGTACTTGATCTGTTTGGTTTACATTCCTCACTTTTATTTTCTAACCTATATAGTCTAAATGTTTAATATGCGCCAATTTAAGCAAGCCCTCCTCATTTTTTGTTAATGCATTAAGTGTGTAGTTTAATATTGAGATAATTTCACCTTTCCTGTACAATGTTATGTATTGTATTGGAACAAAAAAAAGTGTCAAATGTACATGAATCAAATATGAATGTCACATTAATGCAAATAAATATGTATGTTTGAAAAGATGATATGGAAATCAATAAATCAATTATATCAATTAGATATATCATCAACAGGGTCACAAAGGGTCAGTTATGACTCACATGACCACGACGACATATATATATATATAAACACGATCGAGACAAAATATAATCCACTGTTGTGACATTTCTGTTAAACGGTATTTCGCTCATAGGGCTTCTTTAAGTTAAGATACATTTTAAGATACATTTTGAGCGCCTGACTGGACTGATACTTGGTGCACAGTGATCAAGCTTTACTTTCATGTAACATGATCTCTTTGAAGGCGCGTGGAGATGAATTGTGCAGGAAGTTTGCTTCCCAGTTGTTCAGAAACTTTCGTGATTGGCTCCCAGCGGCGAGGTCATCTCGTCGGCAACTCCGAAACAGTGATAAATTGATAGAAACCAGATGTAGAACCATCTCTTTGGTAGAACAGAAAGTGCCATACCTTACATAGTCCGGCTATTAAACACAGAACGTTAACATCTTATACATAACATGTAAATAGGAAATTGCTATAAATTGCATTGTTTAAATTATGTAACCATTTTTTTTTTTTAAGAAATTTTTTTTTCTCGATATATCTATATAATATCAATTGGTACTTTCCTAAAAACTTTTTAAAAATTTCATTTGTGTGTACTTCCTAAAAACTTTGTGCAATACATTTAACTGATTACCATGTGAATATTGTAAATCGATGATGCACTTCTAATGAACAAACTTATCTTTTATCATTCCAAATTTGAGTTTTTAAATTTGAAATATAATATTTTGCAATTTCTCGTCTTGTCTTTAGATGTTTACAATGGTTTTGAATAATCACTAAACTCCTGATGTAATTTGAACAACCCATTTTTTCTGACACTCATATTTGAACTCTTTGGTTTTCTGTATATGTATTTTAAAGCCAACTGATTAATATACTCTCAGCATATATTGCTATAAATCTATATCAAGTTATTTTAACTAGAATTTCAACTGTAATTCTGTACTCTAATTTATATTTTGTTTTAAATTTATGCCGATCTAAATTCATTGTAATTGATATGTTCATTTTGTAATTTTGCATATTTTTTATCTGTGAACTATATCGCAATTCAGCCATCAACGGCAAGCGAAGATATACTTTAATAAACCTTGAATTGAATTGAATTGAATTGAATGATGTATGTTTATTTATCTGCGTTAATTTATGTGACAAAATGCTTTCATAGCAATCAATACACGCATGCATGCGTCTCCAAAGTTTTCATAGGATTAAGTATAGTCACAAACGTATGTTGTAAAAAGTGCTATGGTGTCATGATTTTAAAAAACAATATATATATATATAAATATACGTAACATGGGTTAGGTCGCTCAACGTACAAATTCAGTTACATTTGGGTGTATAATTGTAATAATAAGTTGATGAGTATTAAATAGGTTTGCATACCTATTCATATGAATCAGAGTATGTTGTTTGTTTCGGAATTTACGTCATACTCTAATATCGTTCTAAGAACGTGGGAGAACTACATTTATTAGGAAAACACCAGGATGTGAAAGAGGAAATCTGCTTGCAAATTTCATAATGTACAGCGTTACTGTTACTGCACACATACATGACCTGAACTCCATCATGAATTCTTTGAACTTCTATTTTTTTCAGCGTCTTTCACTACCACTTCCTTTGAAATAAGAGCAGATAAGAGGGCAAAATAGAGAAAGAGAGAGAAAAAAAAACTAAATTGCCGAAGCAACTTTTGTCATTTTGCAAGGTAAGTCGTTTGTTCTATTAACACGGTGAGCCATTTAGCAAAAAATTAGTCAAAAATATTCCTGTACGGCTGTAGTTTAATGGTAAGCTGGAATTTCTGGTTTGTGGATATTTTTTCTGTCATGTTTTTGAAATATTCTCTACGGAATAATTGCTTCCAAGTAGAATCAGCTTTCTCTTTCAAACGTACATGGACCCTTACACACACTTACAAAAAAGTAATATTCCGACCAATATGGTACATAGACACATTATTATAATGTATATACCATGTATACTGAACGGGTGACACAGCATAGATGTATTAGAAAATACACGTTCAACATTACAAGTCAACGTCACAGAAGGGAGAGCAGCATGCAAAGTGTTCAGTTGTGATCTTTGCGGGAATGCGAGCGCAGAAGTGGACTTCGAACTTCTCATATGATGCCATGTATATTAGTGGTAATCATTTTGCAGTACTGTAGTCGAAATGATAGATGGACTTTGAACTACGAGTAATATAATTGTGGAATGGAAGAATCAAAGTTCAGCCCGGAAATGTTTTAAACATCGTAACTATGGCGTTGTGGCGTGCGCCTGTAATCCAGCTAACAGTGGAAGTTACAAACTGATTCAGCCGAGGACGCAGGTTCGAAACTGAATCGCGTCTTTCGGATGGTGAATAATAACGTAAATAATCATATCTGATTGATACACGTCTGTAAAAACCCAATACACACACATGGAATTAGCATACAATCTCATATTGAAACGAGACTTAACATGAAAAGATTATTTTAAAAAAGAGCATAACGTAAGCAATTGATATTAGATAATTATGAGCGATGCAAGGTAAAATAACGCAGAACATGGTGATATTAATATCACGCAAATAAACACATAAAGAATTTAAATTAAGTAAAACATAGGCTTATATTCATTAATGGACCTACTTGTACTTCTTGCTTCAGTTTAATGAAAAGTTAAGTTATGGTGTTAATACAGGTTTCTATATAAGCATATTCTGGTTTAAATGTCCATGCTAATACTGTCACATGGCCTCTGAACTACTATAAATGATCTGGGTTTTTCGCATTTAAAGTCCAAGTCCACTCCAAAAATAACTTACTTTCAATAGAAGCAGAAAAATCAGACAAACCAATCAAAAAAGTTTGAGCAAAATCGGATAACTAATAAGAAAGTTATGAATTTCTGAAAAAGTATGTAAAACTATGGAACAATCGAAATCACTACACAAATTGCCAATTTGGTTATTAGTTTGTGACGTCATGTCCTCACTATTTATCAATTGCTTTATATAGTTTAATCAAAATTAATTTCCCTTTTTATCCCCTCAAAACTTGATTTCCCCATGCCTTTGCCCAGGTTATATGATTTGTATCATATTGCGTGCATGACATTTCACAACATTTTTCATGAACTTTGAAGAAATGATACTATTTCCTGAATATTGTATAGAGAAATAACTTAAGCTTTTCGACTTGCACTCATCAGAGTAAAACGCAAGATATATTGTATATTCATAATCAATGATTTTTATATAAATAGTTTATCTAAATTCACATTTTTCATGATTTAACTTGAAACAAATAATTACTCTATATTTATTTAGTGCATCCATACAAAAACATATTTCTATCAATCTAACTTGGATGCTGGTGTGAAGAAATAAGATTCTTAGGGAGAAAATAGGAAATTTATATTATCAATATAAAGAAAATAATTTGTGGATAGTGAGGACATGACGTCACAGACTCATGAGTTAGTTGCCAATTTGTCTAGTGATTTATATGTCATTAAACATTCATAACTTTCTTATTAGTTATCCGATTTTGCTCAAACTTTTTTTGATTGGTTTGTCTAATTTTTCTGCTTCTATTGAAAGTAATTTATTTTTGGAGTGGACTTTGACTTTAAATAATAATAATAATAATAATTACATTTATAGGGCGCTTTATACAGGCGTTTCTAAGAAAGAACCATGCACTTGGAGCATTTTTTCTGTATCCGTACTTCATGCCCGGGGGGAGGGGGTCACTCTCATACACCAGTGCTCCCTACCCGCGGCGTACTGGTGGGGGGGCTTGGGGCGCTAGCCCCCCCAAATAAAATTAAACCATGACTTATGGCAAAGAAAAAGGAAAAAGAGAGAGAGAGAGAAGGAAAAGAAGGGAAAGGGAAAGAGGAGAGAAAGGGAAAGAAAGAAGAGGAAGAAGAAAAGAAAATGGGGAAAAAGAAGGAGATCGGGAGGCGAAACGGCCTTGCTTACCGGGCTGTTGCCCCATCAAAAAATAAGAGAAAAGGAAGGAAAGGGAAAGAAAAAGGACAACAGAAAAAGGAAAGAGATAAAGGGAAGGAAAAAAGAGGAAGAAGAAAAGAAAAGAAGGGCGGATATCAGTTGCAATTTTCCCGCCAACAAGTTGTGGATCGGGGGCAAAGGCCCTTGCCCCCCCCCCCCGCCCCGACAAAAAAAGAGAGAAGTGACAGGGAAAGAGGATAGCAAAAAGGAACAAAAAAGAGGAAGAAGAAAAGAAAAGAGTGAAAAGAAGGGAGATCAGTTGCGATTAATCCCGCCAACAACATGGGTCGGGGCGGAAGGCCCTTGCCTCCCTAGCAAACCTAAAGAGAGAGAAGGAAAGGAAGGGAAAGGGAAGGGGAAGGGAAAGGTAAGGAAAGAAAGAGAGAAACAAGATAGGTAAGGGAGATCAGTTGCGATTTTTCCCGCCAATGAGGTGTAGATCGGGGGTCACTGGCGTACTGATGGGGGGTGAGCCAATTAATGTCCTGCCAGTGTCACAATAAAACTCAAACGTGGTTCATTTCTAATTCGATACCGGTGATTTACAAATGTTGCTGAAATGACATAATTTTTTTCTTCACCTTTTAGTAATTATACTTTTTTATGCGTTTGTTGGAAAATTACAAATTCCTTAATTTACAGCCAGGCAAGAAATATGCTTATTTAAAGGCCTACATGGCAGGGCCCGCAAAACGACGGGGCTCCGGGGCCTCGAGCTCCGCCCCCACACTTTTTGGAAAAAGTATACTAAAGAGAAATAGAAAGAAAGAGAGAAAGAATAGTGACCTGCCAGTGTCACAAAATAATGAGGTATCAAAATATGCTCATCTGACCGTGATTAAATGCCTAAAACCCTGAGCTTCCGGGGGCTCTGTCCCCTGGATTCTACCTAGGGCCCTAAGGCGGGCCCCTGGATGCTCATCTAACGGTAATTTAACGCCTAAAACCCCTAAGCTTCCGGGGGCTCCGCCCCCTGGACCCCACGCCAATTAGTGACCTGCCAGTGTCACAAATAGGGTATCAAAATATGCTCATCTGACCGTAATTAAATGCCTAAAACCCTGAGCTTCCGGGGGCTCCGCCCCCACCCCACCAGGGGGCCTAAGGCGGGCCCCTGAATGCTTAATGACCGTTATAAAATGCCTCAAATCCCTGGGTTTCAGGGGGCTCAGCCCCCTCGACCCCACGCAAATTAGTGACCGGCCAGTGTCAGGCGCGGATCTACGGGGGCAAAGTGCAAATATTGTGAGAAGATATTCAACTCATCTGGTAACTTAACCAAACACATTATAACTCTGGATATAAATGTGTATTAAACTGTTACTTGATTTAAAAGACGTTATCATGCACTGCTTTTTATGGTCTCCATTGTGTTAGTAGATGCCAGGAAAACATCACTTACGGGCCGGGGTTCAAAATAGCCCCCAAAAATTGCCTCGCCGCTACGCGGCTCGTGGACGATGCTCCGCATCGTCATTGGGTCAAACAGATACTGTTAAAAATGTTACTTGATTTAAAAGACGTTATCATGCACTGCTTTTTGTGGTCATCATTGTGTTAGTAGATGCCAGGAAAACATCACTTAAGGGGGTTCAAAATAGCCCCCCAAAATCGCCTCGCCGCTACGCGGCTCGTGGACTCACTGGGTCAAATAGATACTGTTAAAAATGTTACTTGATTTAAAAAGACGTTATCATGCACTGCTTTTTATGGTCTCCATTGTGTTAATAGATGCCAGGAAAACATCACTAACGGGGGTTCAAAATAGCAACAAAATCGCCTCGCCGCTACGCGGCTCGTGGACGATGCTCCGCATCGTCATTGGGTCAAACTGTTTAAACTGTTACTTGAGTTAAAAAGACGTTATCATGCACTGCTTTTTATGGTCATCATTGTGTTAGTAGATGCCAGGAAAACATCACTTACGGGGTTCAAAATAGCACCAAAAATCGCCTCGCCGCTTCGCGGCTCGTGGACGATGCTCCGCATCGTCATTCGGTCAACCCCTGGCAAAAGCTAGATCCGCCCCTGAGTGTCATGAATATGGTATCAAAATATGCTCATCTGACCGTAATTAAATGCCCATACCCCTGAGCTTTCGGTGACTCTGCCCTTGACCCCTGCCGGGGCTTTGCCCCTAGACCCACGCCAATTTACACTACGCTCTACCTGATCGTAAATACTTTGGCCTCCCCCACCCACTTTGAAAAACGTTCAGCGGGGCCTGCATGTAAGAGTGGGGTGATGCGGATTTTTTGTCTGCCAGCCCCCCCAAACTTTTTTGCTCATTACGCCACTGCCTACCCGTGTCCATCAACCTCTGAAATGGACCGTAATGGCGTATTGCACATTTTCCAAAATCGACCCTAATGGCGTATAGCACCTTTTCTGAAAAGGTACCCTTTTTGGGGTTTTTGTGCGATCAGTGCTTGAATTAAAACACCCCTTTTTAAACGTCGACGATGCCATTATAGCTGAAAAGGACGTCATTTCGACGTCATGACGTCATGTTGGGTGTGACCTCCCCCGGGATTCATGACTGACATCCTTTATTAGGCAAAAATTAATATGAGTATATAAGAGGGTGCACGTTTGCGGTTGAAGAACACGTTCACGTTCATGCCACATGATCCTTTGTACAAGACTAGTGTATATCGATCTGATCGTGGAAACTTAAACATGAGGACCGTTATTCATGGGGAGCGTTGCAAATGTTCAATTCTATTACTGAAAAGTAAGTATATCTTTACATTCATTCATTCATTTCATTTATTTCCACAATAAGGCCATTTAAAAAAAAAATGTTTAGCGTCCTGCCTTTTTGAAGAATAGGAAGGAGGAGGCCCTTTTTTTGTTTTCCTTTTTTTCTTCTTCAAAATGGCCGCTCCGTACATTTCCCCCGACTGGCTAGACAGCCAGTCGGGCTATTGTTCAAGATGGCCGCCAGCATTTCTGTTTTTTTTTTTTAAATTTAGAAAAAGACCATTTTAGCAGTATGTTTTTCATGTTTTTCCATTAAGAAAAAAAAAAAGGAAAAAAAGCAGGCGGCCCCCAAAAAGGAAGCGGGCGGGGACGCTAAACATAAATATTGATTTTAATGGCCTAACAGCAAATAAAATTTACAAAGCTTTTCGTTTTACAAAGTCATTCCAATTAAAATATTAACAAACGAGCAATATACATAGCTTGTAATTTATGTTCCCTATTAATTTCAGTCATTACCGTAACGGTTATCACAACCATATTACAAAATGGTAGGTGCAATATTGATGATACAGATAGAGCCACATTTTTGGTAACGCTCAGACAGTTAGAGTACAATAAGCGTATAGTTATATGCGATCGTTTTATGAAAAGTTCGAATTCTCAACATGAAAGTAATTTAAATTAGGCTATGGGTCCGACTAAATCAGTAAAAAATGTGACGGTCGTGATAGACTATTAAAAAAAAAACAACAACAACAACAATTCAAATTGGGCATGAAACTGAACCAAAGTTGGTAGGACACACAAGTACCCTCATATTGGGCATTTTTTTTAACCCTTAACATTTGTTACAGTGTCCTGTATTCAAGTTTCGCAAACCTGTCATGCCTATGACACACTCTTCTCTAAAAATAAAAAGCAGATTACATGCACGCTGGCAACTTAAATAAAAATTAAATGGAAAGCAAGAAATGTAGAGAAAGTTCTATCCAATCACGCGTTTTCATTTCTTTGTAGAGGTCCGTCCAGCATTATCTCGAGACAAAAACATCAATGTCAAACAGAATTATCATATCACAAGATAGGTACTTGTGTAGAATAATCTTGCTTGTCAGTCATTTTAATGTGACGAAATATCTTCCACACGCAGGCTAAATTTCTGGAAGTGTAACATGTAAGTCTACTCGGACACAAACATCAATTCTATCTTTTATATATATTTAAAAAAGCCATCAATGTCTCTAGTAAAAGTCCACAATCCATTCATAACTCATTGTTGGAAAAAAAAAATCGTCATTCATTCTGGAGACATGTCAAACAAATTTTGACGGACATAATTAATTTCTTGACAACAGACTTTGTGTTAATCCATGCTTTCTGGAAAGATGTTGTTCATCTACTTTCCTACATCTTCAAGATAAACATGAATTACCATAACCGTATATAGCACACTATACATGTAACTCTCATTTCAGTGTGCAGTTGCTCTCCTTCGATGTCTGCTGGGAGGGGGCTTCCTTCTTTTAAGAACATGTATACATTTCGCAGGCTTCTTGATTTACATTTTTTACTAACTTGCTTAGTACGATTGAGGCTACACCTTTTTTCTTGGTTTTTGGGGGGTCAGAAATTTGTCAGGAGGGGCAAATTGCTGCCCCTTGAACCTCCTTCAAAAGCGCTAGACAAGTTAGTGCTCGACACTGTGAGAACTATGGCGATATATATATATAGGCATGAATGAAAATTTGTCTGTATAATCACTTTGCACATGTTGTATAGATAAGTTATTACTATATCTCGAGCAAGCTCTGCATGGCCGGCAAGCTTTTTTAGTGGTCGAGAGAAAGTTTTGTTAGAAATGTATGGAGAAAATTAGTGAACATCCTATTAGTTCAATTGGTATAGCTTACTTATTATAAATAATCATAGGTTGGGACAATAGAAAAATAATTTGATATGACATATAATTATAGAACGAAAGAATATGCTTATAATGCATAACACTACATGATTCATACACTAATTACTTCAAGCAGTCTACGAGCCTGAGGAACATAATACACTGTACTGATAAATCAAAATTGATAGTACCTGACAATATAGATGAAGACATTGCTAAAATATTTCTTACCTTTGGACGCTGGTCAGTGGTCACAATTATACACACTGGCACTGGGATAGAATAATTCGCAGAGGTAGCTGGCACACAATAAGCCAATTAGTAGATCCAAAACATGAATGAAAAAATACATGTACACAAGTATTTAATTACGCGAATGTTTGATCTTCTGACATGCTCTTCAAGAACTTCAAGACATGAACAATTCCACTGTCATTCGCGAGAGGCTTCCCCCAACCATCCGATGTTCACAGTTGTACTACAACAATGAAGGCTACTCTACTCTCCTACTGAAACACATAGAGAATGCATCTACGTCCAACAGGTGATTCCCCGTTATGTAAAGTGCCTTATTTACTGAGCGTAACCAGATTGCGAGCATGTGATACATGTACTATTGGCGCGTCGCCAATTATTTCGGTGTCGCTTCAAATTTGCCGATAAGTAAACAGGAATTTCAAATGTAGAAAGTCAACATGAATAAATTTTGCGGTTTCGGAAATCAGCCAGGGGCAATTCCAATAGCCTTGTGAGTCAATGTTTGAAACATGCGAATTTGATAATGACATATTATAAATGAGTACTAATTAAAAATGTTGGTATCCCGTGTGTTAAGCTTTATCAGATTATAACAAATGTACGTTTTCAATCATTTTTTTCTTATTTCTTTTAAATACGTATAGTTATCATCTATTCTTTATTTTTTTAATTTTTTTAAATGTATTTTCTATTTAAATTGAAAATTACATTCACATATTTCATGGATAATTCTTGAATGATCAGTTATTTCATGAGGATACCAATTAATTTGTATTATACCAGTTTATATGCTTGTGCATTTATCTATTTTGTTTTTGTTGCTGTTATTTGTTTTATTCTTACCAAACAGGGCCTCATGGAAGACCACCAAATTGGTGATATGTGCCACCCTGTACAAATATCAGAAATAAATAAATAAATAAAGTATCATTTCTATAGGCAAGACGATGGGGAACTGGTATATTGAATAATATAGGCCCCGATCCCCGGCCCCGATCAGACTTGAGTTGATGTTTTAAAAGCCTTTGCGATCGTGCCCTTCGTATTATTATTGTCTGTTATAAATGAAAGAATCGTTCCCATTAGATCATACAATATACATATACCATGTTGGCATGTATACTGTACGATGACACCACATAGATATATTAGAAAATACACGTTCAACCAGGGGCGGATCCAGCCGGCGGCAAGGGAGGGGGCCTAAAAAGGGGCCCGCTTCGGGCGAAAATTTGAAAATCGTGCCGGTCGAGTAGTGAGCAAAAAAAATGTTGGCACCCGAAAAAAAATTTCCCCTCCGGGAAGGGTAATTTTTTTTCCACCACCACCCCTTGGGCGCCAGAGGTAGTGAGCACAATTTTTTTTTTTTTGGCACCCGAAAAAAATTTTTCCCTTGGGCGCCAGGGGAGGGGGCCCAACTTCTTTTTTTTCAAAAAAAGGGTGTTTTTACCTGTTTTTTTCTAGGGAGGGACCGGGCCCCGGCCCCTGGATCCGCCACTGCGTTCAACATTACAAATCGACGTCACAGAAGGAAGAGCAGCATACAAAGTGTTCAGTGGTGATCTGTGTGGGAATGCTAGCGCAGAAGTGGACTTCGAACTTCTCATATGCATGTATTCGTGGTAAAGTTTTGCAGGAGGAAAAAAAAATTGATGGACTTTGAACTACCAGTAATTGTGGAATGAAAATCCCCGCCCCGGTTAAATAAAAGGCGCTAAAATGTCACGTGATCCTTGTTTAAGCGTCTGGATCTGATCAGGCGCGATAGCTCAGGTGGTAGAGCAGTGGTCTCGTAATCCGGCGACCCGGGTTCGAAACCAAGTCGATGCGCTAGTGCCCTTTGGTAAGGCATTAATCCTCATTACCAGGTCCCTCGGAGAAGACCTAAAGCCGTTGGTCCTCTGGTTGCTTACTAACAAGCATTTATGCTTTCTTAGCAGTCAGGTAAAATAACCATCAACCAACCACCATAAACATGAGGACCGGTATTCATGGGGAGCGATGGGGAGCAATGCAAATTTTCATTTCTGTTACTGATAAGTAAGTGTCTCTATATTAATTTCTTGATTTACATTGATTACTAACTTGCTTAGTACGATTGAGGCTACACTTTTTTTCTTGGTAAGTTGATCAGAAATTAGTCAGGAGGGGCAAATTGCCGCCATTGAACCTCCTTCAAAAGCGCTAGATAAGTGCTCGACATCGTGAGAAGCTTTTGGCGATATATATATATCTTTATATAGATATATATATATATAAATAGGCATGAATGAAAATGTGTCTGTTTAACCACTTTGCACATGTTGTATAGATAAGTAATATCCCAAATCGAGCAAGCTCTGGCCGGCAAGCTTTTTAAGTGGTTGAGAGAAAACTTTGTTAAAAATGGATGCAGAAAATTAGTAAACAGTCTATTAAATCAATTGGTATAGCTTACTTATTATAAATAATCATAGGTTGGGACAATAGACGAAAAGATTGATATGATACAACGAAAGAATATGCCTATATTGAATGCATAACGTTACAGGATTCATACACTTATTACTTAATGCAGTCTATGAGTATGAGTCTATGAGCCTGAGGAACATTATTCACTGTATACTGATGAATTTTTCCAAATTGATAGTACCTGACAATATAGATGAAGACATTTCTAAAATATTTCTTACCTTTGGACGCTGGTCACAATAATACACACTGGCAAGTATAAAATAATTCGCAGAGCTAGCTGGCACACAATGAGCCAATTAGTAGATCCAAAACATGAATGAAAAAATACATGTACACAAGTATTTAATTACGCGAATGTTTGATCTTCTGACATGCTCTTCAAGAACACCAAGACATGAACAATTCCACTGTCATTCGCGCGAGGCTTCCCCCGATCATCCGATGTTCACAGTTGTACTACAACAATAAAGGCTACTCTCCTACTGAAATACACAGAGAATGCATCTGGGTGATTCCCCTGTTACGTATATATACGGTACAGCTGCAGGTGACGTATTACTGATCTCACCTGAGCGTCACCAGATTGGGAGCATGTTTTTTTTCACATAAAAAACCCAGATACTCTATTAAATATAATCAACAATGAGCTCAGATGTGTTAATGAATGGATTTGTTCCAATAAAGCTTTCAATGAATGTTCAAAAGACCCATGGTATGATTTTTAGTAATACCGTTTCAGTTTTATCAGGTAATGTCGTTCTGAATAATACTTCAATAGATCTAGTTGAATCAACGAAATTTCTTGGGTTTTTTCATAGATAACAAACTTTCATGGTAGAAACACATTATGTATACATGTAAATTATTGTCGCTCCAAATTTGCCGATTATTGAACAGTTTATTTCTTCTTTTTCTTGGTCGAAATAAAGTGACCATGCCTGCAAATGGAGCAAGGCTTGAATTACGCCAATGTGATAAGGGGCACTGGATCTAAGAGTCTCGCTATGAATGAAATGACGATACAAAAAATCGCATAGACTTTCGAAAATCAGCCAGAGGCAATTCCAGTAGCCTTGTGAGTCACTGTTTGAAACATGCGAATTTGATAATGACATATACATGAGTACTAAGTATCATTTCTATAGGCAATACAATGTTGTAGGCCTACTGGTATTTTGAATAGGCCCCGATCAGATTTGAGTTGATGTTTTAAAAGTCTTTGCGATCGCGCCATTCTTATCATTCTTTTTTCATTTATAAATGAAAGAATCGTTCCTATTATATCATATACCATGTATACTGTACGGATGAAACCGCATAGATGTATTAGAAAATACACGTTCAACATTACAAGTCAACGTCACAGAAGGGAAAGCAACGTGCAAAGTGTTCAGTGGTGATCTTGGCGGGAATGCGAGCGCAATAGTGGACTTCGAACTTCTCGTATCGGTCATAAAATTATGATGCCATATATATTAGTGGCACTGGCGTACTGGTGGGGGGGGGGCTTGGGGGGGGGCAGGCCCGTAGCCATGGGGGCACGGGAGCACGTGCCCCAAAATTTCCAAGATCAGACACCCTCCTCTTAGACCCCTCCCCAGGACGTCGATCAATTACATGTATGTGCCCCCAAATAAAATTAAACCATGACTTATTTTCAATTCCATACAAGACTAATTTATAAATGTTCGTGATATCACATGATTTTCAACAAAATGCGCGTTTCTCCATTTCTGTTGCAAGGCTGACACATTCCCAAATAGCCAGGAAGAGCATATGTTTTTTTATAGTCACTAATGGGCCTTAGTGGCCACTAACAGTAAAACTATGGTAGATAACCGTATATCCAGTTTAGCGAAAAGTCTGGACGCAATGTTCCCGGAACCACCGGTAGGTGGCGCACCACACGACTAGGGCTTTAACGGAACACTCTCAATTACTTTCGTAGTAAAATACCAGGTAATGACCTAAAATGCCCCAGATATGTATGTTGTAGCCAACATTTTGACATTGTATCGCATGGAACGCCTTAGAATGGTTTCAAGAGGGTTAAAACGCTGAAAAACATACGAAACAGTATATATCTGAGCCAAAAAGTGAATTTTATTATTTTATTTAGTAGACCTGTGACGTCACACAGAACGTCATCTTCGGCATCATAGGTCTTGGAAGCAACGTCTTCGGAAGCATTCGGATGCTCGGAAATGTCACCCAAACAAAGTTGAAAGTTCGGTTATCCTATACTTTAGTGTGTTTTATTATTTTGGGTTTCTAACTTCAGTTAACAGCTCTACATGCATATACATACGTTGTGTCATACGGCCGTGCACATGGGCGCGCACAGGCGGATTTTAAAGTGACACACTGGTTATTGAATCTAAGGGGTTTTTATTATTAATGAACAGAGGGCAGTATTGTTTAAGGGTGATGAAAAGAGGGAAGGCATAGTCATGTAGCCTGGATGATTAGGGGCTAGAGTGGTGGGGGTGGTGGGGGAGGAGGGTCCGGGAAGGGGCGTTAAGGGGATAAAAAGGAGTGTTTATTACCTACTTCGTTTTAAGGGGTTTAATTAATAAGGAACAGTGGGCAAGATTGGGGGTTGGGCGTAGTGATGTAGTCTGGATGATTAGGGGCTCAGGAGGGGGTCGGGGTAAGGGGATATAAAGGAGTGTATATTACCTACTTGTTTTAAGGGGTTTTATTATTAATGAACAGAGGGCAGTATTGTTTAAGGGTGATGAAAAGAGGGAAGGCATAGTCATGTAGCCTGGAAGATTAGGGGCTAGGGGGTGGGGGAGGGGTCCAGGAAGGGGGGTTAAGGGGATACAAAAGGAGTGTTTATTACCTACTTCGTTTTAAGGGGTTTAATTAATAAGGAACAGTGGGCAAGATTGGGGGGTTGGGCGTAGTGATGTAGTCTGGATACCTGTATGTCCGGCCTAGAGAAGAGCTTAGAGAAGATCGCGGCAGCTCTAGGCGGTACGCGGGGGAATGCGCAGTCGCCTGCGCTCAGGGTTTGTTTTGGATGTGGCGAGGAGGGTCATTTCCGGAGGGAATGCTCCACAGGCGCGGATCCAGGGGGGAGGGGGAGCGGGCCTTCCCCCGCAAAGAAAAAGAAAAGGGAAAGGTAAGGAAAGAAAGAGAGAAAGAAGATAGGTAGGGGAGATCAGTTGCGATTTTTCCGCCAACAACGTGGAGATCGGGGGGGGGGGCACTGGCGTACTGATGAGGGGGCAATTAGTGTCCTGCCAGTGTCACAATAAAATTCAAACGTGGTGCATTTCTAATTCGATACCGGTGATTTACAAATGTTGCTGAAATGACATAATTTTTTGCGAGATTTTCCTCACTTTATAGTAATTATACTTTTGTATGCGTTTGTTGGAAAATTACAAATTCCTAAATTTACAGTCAGGCAAGAATATGCTTATTTAGAGGCCTACATGGCAGGGCTCGCAAAACGTCGGGGCTCCGGGGCCTCGAGCTCCGCCCCCCACTTTTTTAGAAAAAGTATACTAAAGAGAAATAGAAAGGAAGAGAGAAAGAAAGAAAGAATAGTGACCTGCCAGTGTCACAAAATAATGAGGTATCAAAATATGCTCATCTGACCGTGATTAAATGCCTAAAACCCCTGAGTTTCCGGGGGCTCTGTCCCCTGGATTCCACCTAGGGCCCTAAGGCGGGCCCCTGGATGCTCATCTAACGGTAATTTAATGCCTAAAACCCCGAGCTTCTGGGGGCTCCGCAACTGGACCCCACGCCAATTAGTGTCCTGCCAGTGTCACAAATAAGGTATCAAAAAAATGCTCATCTGACCGTTAGTTAAACGCCTAAAACCCCTGAGCTTCCGGGGGCTCTACCCCTGGACCTAACCAAGGGCCCTAAGGCGAGCCCATGGATACTCATCTGACCGTTATTTAATGCCTAATCCCCTTGAGCTTCCGGGGGCTCCGCCCACTGGACCCCACGCCAATTAGTGACCTGCCAGTGTCCCAAATAAGGTATAAAAATATGCTCATTAGTTTTGACCGTAATTAAATGCCTAAAACCCCTGAATTTCCGGTAGCTCTGCCCCCTTGACCCAACCAATGGCCCTAAGGCGGGCTCCTGGATACTCATTTGACCGTAATTTATTGCCTAAAACCCCTGAGCTTCCGGGGGCTACGCTCCCTGGACCCCACGCCAATTAGTGACCTGCCAGTGTCACAAATAGGGTATCAAAATTTTATGCTCATCTGACCGTAATTAAATGCCTAAAACCCCTGAGCTTCCGGGGCTCCGCCCCTCGACCCCACCAGGGGCCTAAGGCGGGCCCCTGAATGCTCAATGACCGTTATAAAATGCCTCAAATCCCTGAGTTTCAGGGGGCTCAGCCCCCTGGACCCCACGCCAATTAGTGACCTGCCAGTGTCATGAATAAGGTATCAAAATATGCTCATCTGATCGTAATTAAATGCCCATACCCCCTGAGCTTCCGGGACTCTGCCCCTTGACCCCTGCCGGGGCTTTGCCCCTAGACCCCACGCCAATTTACACTACGCTCTACCTGATCGTAAATACTTTAGTCTCCCCCCACCCACTTTGAAAAATGTTCAGCGGGGCCTGCATGTTAGAGTGGGGTGATGCGGATTTTTTGTCTGCCAGCCCTCCCCCAAAAAAAAAAAAAAAACTTTGAACTACTAGTAATTGTGGAATGGAAGAATCAAAGCTCAGCCCGGAAATGTTTTAAACATCCTAACTATGGTGGAATGTGCATATTACGTAAAATCTCAATATTGAAACGAGACTTTACATACAAGGATTATTTAAAAAGAGAGCAAAACATAATCGATTGAAATTAGATAATTATGAGCGATGCAAGGTCAAATAACGCAGAACATGGTGGTATTAATATTACGCAAATAAACACAAACAATTTACACATTAAGTAAAATATAGGCTTATATTAATAATTAATGGACCTACTTGTACTTCATGCTTCAGTTTAATAAATTAATAATAATAATAGTTCGTCCGTATATAGCGCATTTCAGGACCACAGGCCCCCTCAATCCGCTTTACAGATATATATTATTACCCCGGTCATCGATCGGATTTATGCTTACTCGCACACAATGTATGCATATTCTCCACTCCCTGGGGAGCATTCCAGCCAGTCGCCATTTTACAAGCGCCACTTGCTAATCAAACTACATTAACTTTCGCATCCTACCGGGTACCCATTTAACACCTTGGTGGAGAGTGGCAAATGTAGATCAATGTCTTGCCAAAGGACATTAGTGCCGCGGTGGGACTTGAACCGCGGACCTTGTGATCCACAGTCCGGTGACATATCAACTCGTCCACGGCACCTCTACTAAAAAGTTAAGTTTGGGTATTAATACAGGTTTTTATACTCGTATATTCTGGTTTAAAAGTCCATGCATGCTGTCATTAGGGACTTTTAGATTTACACGACAAGAGCGTGCAGTGCCTTAAAAGGACGTCACATTACCTTAAAAGGATGTCACACGTGGCGGTCCACGTTCTCGTCGTGTAAATCTAAAAGTCCCTATTATGGCCTCTGAACTGCTATAAATAATCTGTGGTTTTCCCATTAAAAAAACACATTGAGAATTTCCTGTGTATCCGTATTTAAGGAATGCCATCCGTTGTGAGTAATAGTTTGCACGGCTTCCAGTTGGCTGAAATCATGCCACATGACATGGTCCTTTGTTCAGATCTGATCGTGGAAACTTAAACATGAGGACCGTTTTCATAGGAAGCGCTGATAATTTTTACCTCTATTACGGATAAGTAAGTATCTTTATATTCATTCATTCATTCATTTCATTTATTTCCACAATAACAGCAAATAAAATGTACAAAGCTTTTCGTTTTACATTTTTACGTTTTACGTTTTACAAAGTCATTCCAATTATTCAATTCAATTCAATTCAAATGAGGTTTTATTCAAGACTTGTCAAAAAGTCCAAAGACTAAAAATGCAAGTTTACATCAAACATACAATCATATAAAAAGCATTGAAAAAAAATATTAAGAAAACATAGCAAATGGGAAAAAAATAAAGAACTGAGATCCTTCTAACAGAGGAATAAAAGCCGCAAAATAGTATTAAAAAATGAAATTTACGATCACAAAAATTACTTCAGCAGCTCAATATGGTGGCGCTCAATATACAAAAATATTAACAAATGAGCAATAAACATAGCCTGTCATTTAGGTTCCCTATTAATTTCAGTCAATACCGTAATGGTTATCACAACCATGTTACAAAATAGTAGGTGTAATATTGATGATACAGATAGAGCCACATTCTTGTTAACGCTTAGACAGACAGCCTTCAATAAGGGTATGCGATCGTTTTATGAATGTAACGGGGGAAATTAAGTTTACGATTATTTCAGTGGTATAGAGTATCCAGACCTTAGACTCTACAGGGCGAAGCATCTTTGCAACAGCAATCCCTATATACTTCAGCAAAGAAACACTCTTTGGGAGCCCCGGTTTGTGTTATGTGTCTCGTCGCCCCCCCGAGCCTCTTTTGGGGGAGCTACCCAGGTCGAAAAACCAGTTGAAACCAGTAGGCAACTGGTCAACTGGTACCAGTTCAAACCAGTAGTCAACTGGTACCAGTTCAAACCAGTATATTCAACTGGTTTTTAATATGGAAATTGAGACAACGCTATCTGGGACCAGTTGACAAACCAGTTGAAAAACCAGTAGATTTACCAGTTCATATACCAGTTGATATTTCCAGTTGATTTACCAGTTGAAAACCCAGTAGATTTACCAGTTGATATACCAGTTGATATTTCCAGTTGATTTACCAGTTGAGACCAATAATCAACTGATATTGTGATAATCAATAATCAATATTGGCATCTGGCCACCAACAGGACCATAGTATATAAACTCTTGCAATTACCCCATCACAGAGATCATTTGAGGTGGATTACAGATAAGTATCATTCTCATTTAGAAATTTGGAGCTCGTACATAGATATATACAAAATTATACATTTTGTTTTCTGGTTAGTAATTACATGTATCAATATATCTATTTTTACGTCTTAAATTAGATGAAAAACATGATCAAATATATATAATATATTTGTCAATGATTGACTAAGAAAATATAAATCACAAAATTGATGTGCATTGTCACATTTGCTTGACAGATCATGATAATTGTATTTTTTGTGAAAATATGCAAATAAATCATGAATATGCACAAGATACAATGAACTGGTTTTTGAACTGGTAAAGCAACTGGTATTCTACTGGTCAACTGGTAAATCAACTGGTAATCATCTACTGGTTTTCAACTGGTAAATCAACTGGACAGTATAATCATCTAACAGTTTTCAACTGGTAAAACAACTGGTAATCATCTAATGGTTTTCAATTGATAAATCAACTGGTATAATCCTCTAATGGTTTTCAACTGGTAATCATCTACTGGTTTTCAACTGGTAAATCAACTGGTAAATCAACTGGTAATATCAACTGGTCTCAGATGTCAACTGGTATTTCTACTGGTTTTCAACTGGTAAATCAACTGGTGATCATCTACTGGTTTTCAGCTGGTAAATCAACTGGTAAATCAACTGGTAATATCAACTGGTCTCAGATGTCAACTGGTATTTCTACTGGTTTTCAAGTGGTAATCATCTACTGGTTTTCAACTGGTAAATCAACTGGTAATATCAACTGGTCTCAGATGTCAACTGGTATTTCTACTGGTTTTCAACTGGTAAAGCAAGGTAAATCAACTGGTAAATCAACTGGTAATATCAACTGGTATTTCTACTGGTTTTCAACTGGTAAATCAACTGGTAATTATCTACTGGTTTTCAACTGGTAAATCAACTGGTAATATCAACTGGTCTCAGATGTCAACTGGTATTTCTACTGGTTTTCAACTGGTATAATCATCTACTGGTTTTCAACTGGTAAATCAACTGGTAATATCAACTGGTCTCAGATGTCAACTGGTATTTCTACTGGTTTCCAAATTGTATCAACTGGTATTAACTGGTACCAGTTGAGACCAGTTGAGACCAGTTCAAACCAGTAGATACCAGTTGGAAATCCTTACTGGTTTCAACTGGTATCAACTGGAATTTCGACCTGGGTAGCTAGAAGTGGGAATGGATGGACTTCTAGCCTCTTGTCGATGGCCCTGGCGGTGTTGGAGTCCGTAAATTCTGGCGAGCGAAGCGAGCCAGATACGAGGCGCTTGCGCCGAGGGCCTCTTAACAAGTGATCTGAAATTCTCATGTTTTTCTTTGTTTGGCGAATATTCCGACCCAACTGAAGTTCGGTGAAAATCATCCAATCAGAGAGAGCTACTATGACGTAATATCTACCGCTCTGTGCGGATTTCCTCCGTGAGAGCAGTGAGACTGGCCGAGTCTGTGTTGGGCAATCGCTGCGGTGGTTACATTATTCACGTATCATGTACATGCATAATTCAGTAGGAAATCGGGTCTCATGAATACATAATTCAGATCACTTGTTAAGAGGCCCTCGGCGCAAGCGCCTCGTATCTGGCTCGCTTCGCTCGCCAGAATTTACGGACTCCAACACGGTACGCCAGGGCCATCGACAAGAGGCTAATGGACTTCAAGCTTTAAAACCTAAACTGAGCAGTAATCCGTGCGTGCATGCGTAGCGATGAACGCATTTTGTGACATTTCAATTTAATTTACAGCTTTTGTGCATTTATTATCCACCCAAATCTGATGTCCACTGATTTGATTGTTAAATGATACTTTCCGTTAGATTTTTTATTCTTATAAGAAGTCAGTTGGTCAGTAAATTTTATGTCGCAATGTTTTATAATGTTCATTTGAACTTTATTGATTTGAAGATAATGTGGATTCGATGCACCCACTACCCCCTTGTCCACCTCAAAAAAATTATTGGGAAACAAATTCTAAACATGAGAGTAGTTAGGCTTTGTGTCCGACTAACTCTGTAGTAAAAATGCGACGGTCGTGATTGAGCAACAACAACAATTAAAATCAACAAACAAACAAAATCAACAAAATTGGGCATGAAACTGAAGCAACTCTGGTAGGAACCACAAGTTCTGTCATATTGGGCAATTTTTACCTTTAAAGCTTTTCTTGAGCTCTGGTATGCGAAATATTATTTTGAGAGAAAATTGCCATGATTTATTCTGGATTGTTTATCCTGCAGTAGATTGGTTGTTGGAACCAGTAAAATAAAAAAAAACTATAAAAGAGCAGATTACACGTGGGCAACTCAAATAGAAATAAACGCGTTTTCATTTCTTTGTAGAGGTATTCCGTCCAGCATTAATCTCGAGACAGAAACATCAATGTCAAACAGAATACAGAAATATTATATCACAAGATAGGTATTTGTGTAGAATAATCTTGATCGTCACAGTCATTTCAAAGTGAACTGGCGCATCGCCCAAAATGGCTTATTTCTTTTCTAGATTTCGCAGGCTTCTTGATTTACATTGATGACTAACTTGCTTAGTACGATTAAGGCTACACTTTTTTTCTTGGTCTTTTTGGGGGTCAGAAATTTGTCAGGAGGGGCAAATTGCCGCCCTTGAACCTCCTTTAAAAGCGCTATACAAGTGCTCGACACTCATAATTGAATGATACACGCCTAAAACTAAAACAATAACAACAACACCGTGATAACTATTGGCGATATAAAGGCATAAATAAAAATGTGTATGTATATATAACTACTTTGCACAATGTTGTATAGATATGTTATTGCTATCTCGAGCAAGCTCTGCATGGCCGGCAAGCTTATTTAGTGGTCGAGAAAAAGTTTTGTTAAAAATATATGCAGAAAATTAGTAAACAGCCTATTACATCACATTGGTCAGCTTACTTATTATAAATAACCATAGAGTGGGACAATATAATTATACAACGAAAGAATATATGCCTATAGGCCTAAATACATAACACTATACATGATTCATAGTTTCAGACACTAATTACTTCAAGCAGTCTATGAGCCTGAGGAACATATACACTGTACAGATGAATATTTCCAAATTGATAGTAACTGACAATATAGATGAAGACATTTCTAAAATATTTCTTACCTTATTTGGACGCTGGTCTCAATTATACAAACTGACAAGGAAATAATAATTCGCAGAGCTCGCTGGCACACAATAAGCTGATTATGTAGATCCAAAACATGAATGAAAAAATAGGCCTACACATGTATTTAATTATGCGTGTGTTTGATCTTCAACAATTCCACTGTCATTCGCGAGGGGCCTCCCCCGATCATCCGATATTCACAGTTGTACTACAACAATGAAGGCTACTCTCCAATTATACTGAAATACACAGATAATGCCTCTAGGTTATTCCCCTATTTACGTACGTATACAGCTGCAGGTGACGTATTACTGATCTCACGTGAGCGTACGTAACCAGATTGGGAGCATGTGTTTTTTTCACATAAAACCTAGATACTCGATGTGTTAATGAATTGTTCCAATAAGCTTTCAATAAATGTTCAGAAGACCCATGCATGGTATGGTTTTTAGTAATACCGTTTCAGTTTTATCTGAAAATGTCGTTCTAAATAATACTTAAATGGATTTAGTTGAATCAACGTAATTACTTGGTCTTTTCATAGATAACAAACTAACTGTTATGGAAGGAACACATTATGTATACAAGTAAATTATTGTCGCGCTCCGAATTTGCCGATAATTAAACAGGCATTTGAAATGAAGAAAGTTAACATAAATAAATGTTGCAGTTTGCCACCAAGACTACAAAATTAAGATACCAAATTCCAAAACAACCCCTTCCCAAAAAACAATCCAAATTTGCCTCAGTGCACCACCCCAAATGTTCCAAATTTGCCCCCATATCCCACATACGAACCCGTTGATCGATGTGAAGCGATAATAGCCCAATGGTCACCCATTACGTTTTTACATTATGTATGATTTTATAAGTGCGTCTACAAGCGATGTATTTAGAGCTGTCAAGGGGGCACATTCTCCTCCCCTGGAAATTCTTTCGTACACTCTTGAAATTGTTCATGAGTTCATTAGTAGAACACACAAAGTATGGCAATTTTATTTCTTCTTTTTTCTAGGTCGTAATAAAGTGACCATGCCTGCAAATGGAGCAAAACTTGAATTACGCCAATGTGATAAGGGGCACTGGATCTAAGTGTCACTTAGGAGCACTTTTTTTTTTTTTTGCCAAATTCGTGAGAAAATATTTAGCGGCGAATCAGCCAGCCGGTGAATAAGCGGGGGGTAAGGAGCACTAATTTTATTTTTATTTTTGCCAGGGGAGGGGGGCGTCTCCTTTTTTTAAACAAAAAAATCGTATGAATACAAGCACATACAAATGGGTCAACCGTTGTAAAATTTAGAGTGTACCCCTTGTCCACCTCAAAAAATTATTGGGTAAAAACATTCTCAACATAAAAGTTATTAGGCTATGTGTCCGACTAATCTGTATTTAAAATGTGACCATCGAGTCTGAGCAATTGGGCATGAAACTGAACCAAAGTTGGTAGGACCAGGGAGGTGAAGCCAAGTTCATCAGTTACCCTTCTGTTATCCATGTATATTTAGAAAGAGGGTGTACGGTTTGATTGCGGGGGGGGGGTCGGCATCGCCTTAAATGGCTTATTTTTGTAAAGAACATGACTGTCTAGATTTCGCAGGCTTCTTGATTTACATTGATTACTAACTTGCTTAGTACGATTGAGGCTACACTTTTTTTCTTGGTCTTTTTTTTCTTTCAGAAATTTGTCAGGAGGGGCATTTGCCGCCCCTTGAACCTCCTTCAAAAGCGCTTGACAAGTGCTCGACACCGTGAGAACTATTGGCGATATAATATAGGCATGAATGAAAATGTATCTGTATAACCACTTTGCACATGTCGTATATATAGATAAGTTATTGCTATCTCGAGCAAGCTCTGCATGGCCGGCAAGCTTTTTTAGTTGTCGAGAGAAAGTTTTCTTTAAAATGTATGCAGAAAATAAGTAAACAGTCAATTACATGAATTGGTAAGCTTACTTATTATAAATAATCATAGATTGGGACAACAGAAACATAATTTGATATGACATATAATTATACAACGAAAGAATATGCCTATAATGCATAACACTACAGGATTCATACGCTAATTACTTAAAGCAGTCTATGAGCCTAATGAACATAATATTATACACTGTACAGATGAATATTTCCAAATTGATAGTACCTGACAATATAGATGAAGACATTTCTAAAATATGTCTTACCTTTGGACGCTGGTCACAATTATACACACTGGCAAGGATAGAATAATTTGCAGAGCTAGCTGGCACACAACGAGCTGATTTTGTAGATCCAAAACATGAATTAAAAAATACACATGTATTTTATTACGTGTATGTTTGGTCTTCTGACATGCTCTTAAAGATCTCCAACAATTCAACGGTTATTCGCGAGGTGGATCCCCCGAGCGCGGAAGTGAACTTCGAACTTCTCATGTGACGTAAATTTAGAGGAGGTATTGCAGTAGAAAAGAAGAAAAAAAGGTGGACTTTGAACGGGACTTTGAACTACTACTAGTAATTGTGGAATGGAGGAATGGAGCTCGATCAGCCCGGAAATGTTTTTAAACATCGTAAATATGGTAGAATGGGCATAAGAAAATCTCATATTGAAACGGAACTTTACATGAAAAGATTATTTAACCAAAAAAAAGAGCAAAAAATAAGCAATTGATATTAGATATGAGCGGTGCAATGTAAAATAAAGCAGAACACGGTGATATTAAAGATACTATGTCCCTTTTGCAGCCAACAGCAAATTCTGTAGAACTTTGCAGGAATTATAAATATGTCATGTATGTCCTATCCGTGAAATTTAAACGTTAGCAGTGTCCTAATATTCAAATTATACAAGGAAACCCGTTTACTTGCTAGACTTCACTGTCAGACACTATTGAGTGACTGACTGGCTTTTTTCTTCTTTGGTAATAACATACATAAAATGAGCTGTAAAGGGTACATGAGCATTTGTCTACATCAATAACCCACTTCTTGTAATGGCCAAAATTAAACTGATTGAATCTTTGCGCAGCATAAAACGTACGACCATTCGGTACAATGGTCTGAAAAATCAGACTATTACTTACTGGCTCTATAGCTCCTAAGTCAATTCGACAACTAATAGTCTTTATTTTCCCCCTTAAAGACATTTTCAAGCCCGCTTTTTTAAAGGGAAGTTCTAAATTAGTATTGTCTTTCAAATGCCGTTGGAATTTAACCTTTTCATTTTTTGGGCCTGCAAATGGGACATTGTACCTTTAATATCACGCAAATAAACACATAATCAATTGACATTAAGTAAAATATAGGCTAATATTAATTAATGGACCTATACTTGTACTTCTTGCTTCAGTTTAATAAAAAGTTAAGTTTTGGTGTTAATACAGGTTTTTATATTCGCATATTCTGGTTTAAATGTCCATGCTATTACTGTCATAATAATTATGATGGCCTCTGAACTACTGTAAAAAATCTTCTTTTTTCGTATTTAAAGAAAGAACCACTTGGAGCATTGTGTGTATCCGTATTTCATGAATGCCATCCTTTATAAGCTGAAAGGCAAAAATTCAGATGAGTAAGAGGGTGCACGGTTCGCTGTTGAATAAAACGAGCTGAAATCATGTCACATGATCCTTTGTTCAAGACTAGTGTATATATAGATCTGATCGTGGGAAGTTAAACATGAGGACCGTTATTCTGGGGAGCGATGAAAATTTTCACTTCTAAACTGGCACAGACGATTTTAATTGGGAATGGGGGGGGGAGGGGAGTGTCGCTCCAAATTTGCCGATAAAATTTTGATAATTCATAATTGAAGGGAAAAATATTATCTAAAGATCATAATGGTGAGAGCAAACAGTGGCATGAACAGCCTGCCATAGCTATAAGTCCAACTATAAGTCGATCTTAGTATTTGTGAAACACTCCCCTGGACACATGGAATCAAAGGGAACGTGGCGTATTTCCACGCAAAGGCCTCATTATGTATGTATGTATATTATGTATAGAAAATAGAAATCATTAATAATCCAACATTTTTCAGAGATGATAAGCTTAATAATGATGAGTTCCAAACCCCTTTGGAAAGAGATGTGGAATAAAACAAACTCCCATTAGAAAACTTTTAAAAAAGAGAAGGCAACATGCAACAATCATCCTTCGCCTCCGCTTTGGAGTCATTGGACTTAATCGGGATCTTTTCAGCTTAGGAATTCATCCTACTGGTTTTTGTAATATTAAATGCCATGAAAATGCAGCTTGAAAATGCAGCTTGCTCCTTTTGTAATAATGATGATGAAAATCTCGAACACCTTTTTGTTTCATGCTATAGAGTTAACAGTTTGGGTTACGCCTAAGCAGAGCTTTTTCGGAACTCTCTCTCCCCTCGATTTTGTCAACTAAAATATCCTGTTTGGGCTGACCAGCAGACCAGGCTTTTCAAAGTAAGAAACATTTTCACCATTAATTTCCTGCTTTTGTAGGAAAGCAATATATCTTTAGGTGTATAGGATTACAGAAAACATGCCCAACGTTCATCATTTTGTACATTATGTTAAATATTTTCAGACGGTAGAAAGGTTTATTGCTGAAAGACGCAACAAAATAGATAAGCACAATGAAAATGGCCCTTAATTTCCGGAATTTTAGAAAATAATCCTAGTTAAGCAGTTTAGCAGATGATAGAACGCTGACGGAAATCCTTTTTTGTTCTAGGGAGGGGGAATTTTGACGATCGCTGATGTTTTTTTATTCTATATACTATAGATCCATTTGATTTCTTCTTTGATTTATTGTTGTTACATGGATATAAATGTCTGTATACTTGTATTATGTTTATGTTGAATGTTATTGGACCAATAAAAACTTATCAAATAATGAAAATAAAAAAATAGATGCCATGAAATAGAGACGGTAAAACACTTTTTAGTATATTGCCCTAACTATATTATAGAAAGGGCAATGTTTCAACAGAAATAAAGGAATTTCAACCGGGTAAAAATTATGGAATACTTGAAATAGAGTGAGTTCGGTATACAAGAGGCCCGACAAGAGGCTGCATGTTGTACGGTTCGTTCTCGATCAGAACGAAACGGTTTCCTATCAGGAAATAATACCTCCCTTGTATAGAGAGCAGTGCATAGCAAAACACAATACGATATTATACAAGGCCCTACGCTAAATTGCACTCACTACAATACAACACAACACAATGCAATAATGAAATAAAAAATAACAAAAAGAATATATAGGCCTATATATAATAATAATAATAATAATAATAATAATAATAATAATAATAATAATAATAATAATAGTAATAATAATAATAATAATAATGATGATGATAATAATAAAAAATAATAATAATGATAATTACAATAACATTAATAATAATGATATTGATGATAATAATAATAATGATAATAATTGCATTATTGTACACATTTCCAGTAGCCTCATACACTGACTTTTCCAAAAAGCTGAATTTCTATTAAAAAAAGTAACAAGGGAAAGGCTCTTAGCGGTCTCGCCTGCATTACGCAATTCGATATGATGAAAAATTGAGGTTGGGACATTATTTATAGGCAGGGTGGCCCATTAGCAGGCCCCTCAAAAGGAAATCCTCTGAATATAATCAGCATTTTGAAGTGAATATTGACTAAGAATCCGATCAGGAAAATTATTTACTATTATTTGTACCAAGATTGATAACTTTCATGAAATATGAACAAATAACAAAAACTGATTTGTTAATTGATTTGTGAAAAACATAATCCAAGTAATCCAAGTAATACTGTCCTAAAATGACCTTTGACCTTGACCTTGTGACCTGGAATTTGTGTCATATGATTTGTGATACTTGAGTACCCTAATTGGGTACAAGTTTCATGAAATTTGAACAAACACTTTTGGAATTATGCTAAAAATTCAAAATCTTGATGTTGATGCCACAACAAAGTCTAAGTTTGCAGACCTGAAATGACATTTGACCTTGACTATTGTCTCCTAAAAGACTAATCCCATGATTGGTGATACTCGATTCGTAGAAAAGAAATGTATAATTTCAAAATTATGATAAAAATTCAAAATCTTAACCTGATGCCACAACATAGTCTAAGTTTCTTGACCGGAAATGACCTTTGACCTTGACTTAGTGACCTGAAATTCTACTCACATGATTGGGGATACTTGTTAGCCCTTTAGTCTAAGTTGCATTAAATAATAACTTATCCTTTCAAAATTATATTAAAAATTCAAAAACTTAACCTCAGGTTAAGTTTTCAATAATGATGCCACAACATAGTCTAAGTTTTTTGACCTGAAATGACCTTGACCTTGACTTTGTGACCTGAAATTCTACTCACATGATTGGGGATACTTGATATGATAGGCCTAACCCTGTAGTCCAAGTTTCATTGCATAAGAACTTGTACTTTCAAAATTATATTAAAAATTCAAAAACTTAACCTTGGTTAAGTTTTTGATGTTGACGCCGCCGTCGCCGCCATCCTACATATCCACTTTCGGTTCCAAAAGGTACTATTATAGTAGGCCTACATCCACACAAATTGAAAAAAAAACATAAACATACATTTTATTTTAATTTAGTGACAAATTAAATTATTCAAAAACATATTCATATATATGGACACTTGACATTCCATACTTAGTCGGAGGATTAAACCATGGACTAAAGTTCGCTTTCGAGAATTAATTCTCGTAGGCATCATAGAAATGACAGGGCCATAACGTGATCGAGTTGGAACTGTGTGCGGATCGTGGTTTAATTTGAAATATTATTTTATATTAATACATAAAAATAGGTAGGCCTAGACTATGAACGAAGACAAAATTAGAGAAAGACAATTAAGAGAAAGAAAGGAAAACAGAATGCGACGAAATTGGCAACAATAGTCAAAGTTGACTAATTGCCATTTTATTATGACGAAGAAGAAGAAGTTGTAGTACTAAATGGGTGGTATTCTCGAAAGCGGACTAAATAACTTTAGTCCATTGTTTAATCCTTCGACTAAGTTTGGAATGCCAAGTGTCCATATGAATGTTTTTGAATAATTTAATCTGTCACTAAATTAAAATAAAATGTAGATCTAATAACATAATCAAAAACAACAATATAGATCTAACTATAAAATAATTATGTTATCATGGTAATTTAGGGACATATCAAATTATTCAAAAGTATATTCATATGGACACTTGGCATTCCATACTTATTCGGAGGATTAAGTTAGTCCGCTTTCGATTTCGAGAATACCACCCTTGGGCTTGAGTACGTACACGTACATGTACATTTATATGAATCTTTGAATTGGGATCAAGATCGTTAAAATTCGTCTAAGATCCTCAGAGTCTGCTTTCTTCATTTGAATTACGGGTAAAGTTACTTGAAGTAAAACATTACATGATTAAGTAAAGCCTTGAAAACAACTGTCTATAAATTATTATGACTGAGTATGTTCAATGTTCATGATAACTGATGACGATGTTGTTGCTTGTTTTTAATTTTACTCGCACGCAGTTAACTCAATGACAATAGTACCTTATCAGACAATGCAATGCTGTGTGTCCGACGGACAGCTGACAGGTTGACACAATGCCAAAGGCATGCACAACCGGTCAGTTGATTTAAAACAGAAATATGAAGAAGTCTACTAGCAATGTTACATAAATCTTTAAAGATTTATGTTGGACAATATTATAAAGGACAAATAGTCTTGATGGTTAGTGCTATTTCAGTATTTGATTAATATTTTTGTCAATCTGAACTTCTGAAGGCAAAAGAGAAGTCTTTAGTCTTAGATCTAGACTTTATGAGTATGAATGATGACTATGACTATATGTTTGTTGAAAGAGAGATTTACATTTTGTTTAGTACAGAGCAAATGAAAGAACCTTGCAAGATATGTCACTGAATTCCCAATCTGTTTTTTATTGTTGAAAACTTCGGAGCAACTTTAGAATACCCCACGTCCCATCACGAAAATTGACCAAACGTTCGTAGGGTACCAAACGCTTCACCAATGAAGCTAAATCTCAAGACTTAAGCTTTTTAAGTAGCACTAAACCTAACCCTAACCCTAGGTCTTCGACGTTTATGACATTAACCCTATTGATGGGGTATTCTAAAGTTAAGCCAAAACGGAGCGGAAACGTGCCAATAAAACAATTGTTGGATTTTGCTCAAATTTGTTTTCTGTTGCTGTTTCTAATAATAATATTGTATATAATAAGTTGAAAAGGTGTGTTTTCTCTATTCTTTTCAGATATATCTTTCTTACTACATATTTAAATGGGAGGTGTTGAACTGTCATACCCAAATGAAAACAAACGGGCGCTGGCAGTGGTCCACGCGAGCCAGTGTCGACTCTGCACCTTCACTTTCCGAGACCCTTTGTCTGCCGGTTGTAAACATGCAGCCTGCAAAAGTTGCCTGGCAGTCTTTTTCACCAGGTAAAATGATTTATTTCTCAGAAGAAGAATTGATTCTACTCCTGAATAAAAAAAACTTTGCATTCCTAGATTAACGTTTACAAAAATATGATGCAAACCGAATCTGTTGTTTAAAATCAAGCAATATAACCAAGAAGTTCATGCTATAAAATCATAGACAAATTTCACATGTCAAAGTATATTCATGTGGGTTTCGTACTGTGGTTACTGCCAAACAGACTTAAAATGTACTAAAAAGAACAGGAAAACCATCAGTTAATATTTTATAGTGTTAGTTTGGAACTTTTCAGTGATATGTAGAACATATGTATTATGTTCATATCAGTCACCTAAAAAAAACTGTAATTCTGAATTTGTGGATATTTTCCTGATTAATCATTCGCTAAGCTACTTAGTATGCTATAAGAATGAACAAAGTACTGTATAGGAGACAGGCATTTGTAACGCATAATAAACAAGTTTAAAGGTTGTCTGGAGTTCTTATGAAATTGTAAAAACAACGTAGAAAAATTACACTAATCAGTGGGCAAGTCCAAGGTAGTCTATGTCCCAATGGACAATAAGGAGGCGAGTTGGCTCAGTCAGTAAAAGTGTCTGCCTGTTGAACCGAAGATCTCGGGTTCGTTAATTAATAGGAGGTTAAATGAAGGCCCTGTGTAGAGGAGATTCACCACCTTTGCTTGTTAAGAACCCACTGCACTATTCGCATAAGAGTAGGGGGAAACCCCGGTGTAGTGGTTCACCTGCACACCCCAGTATATACATCTGCAAGAATCTTCAGTATTGAAGGAGGCAGATTATCCATAAGAAGAAGAATTGGAAACATATATTGACATGAAATTGGTTTATTTGATGTTTTGTCTGATTCAAGCTCTAGTAGGGCTATCAGCTTGTTTACTTGGTCGGTACCATATGGGACAAAAAAGCTTGGACTTGCCGTGGTCAAGACTATTCTGCCTCATAAATCTTATAGAAAATATTTAATAGCTCAGCACTTTGAGGATATCAAGGCAGTCAGGTCATCAAATACTAACACTTAGAACCCCACACAAAGGTTCCTTGCATCATATGCAATATCTTCTGCAAACAAAATTCTCAATTTTTTAAAACATTTTGCTCCTTCGAACAACCCATGTACTGTTTTCTTGAAACATAGCCCCATCGTGCAATAATTGTTGTGTGCTGACCATGAGGGGCAAATGAGGACAAATTATTCTTTTGATATGGATGCAATTTTGAAGCTTTCTAAGTTGCTGTTGAAAATCCACAGCTATGAACTTGGAATAGGAAACCAAATATGCTCCATCCAGAAGACACTTCATGCTACAACTTTTGGAGTTTATCCATAAAAGGCACCTCAGTAAATTACATTACCACTTACGCAGAAGTACAAGAGTGATTAAAGCTCTTTGGAATGTTCCATACTTCCATTATTGCACTTCACCTAGAAATAGAAGCCAATATTTGGTAAATTCCAAGTGTTATGGAATGAAATTTCCAGAGAATTTTCAACTTTGAATAAAGAATATTATGGACATTTTAATAACAATTTGGTCAATTTCCAAGCATGGCAGAATGATTGACATTTCCAGAGAATATTCAACTTTAAATGAAGAATGATATAGACATTTTAATGAATATCTAAAAACTAATGCATGATATATGAACTAATATGAGGTACTTTCACAACATTGGGGTTTCCTATCAACAATTCATGAAATATTGAAGTTAAATATAGGTTTGTTGTGGAATGACAAAGAAGGTGAATTTTTGGTCATTCCATAACAAAGCTATGTAAATTCAATGTTTTGGAATTCAATTAATGTTTGATAGGAAGCTCAACTCCTCTGTTGTGAAAGTTCCTCATATTAGTTAACAATTTGTAGATTTACATTAAAATGTCTATAATATTCTTTATTCAAATTAAATTCCCTGGGAATGTCATTCCGTGACTCTTGGAATTATAGATGAAGGCAGACTTCATCCATGATTGCATTTATTGAGCCTTTAAAATAGTTTATAAAAAGGGTAAAGGTGTATGACCCATACTACTCACCGCTTTGCTAGTATCCTACAGACTATTGCAGCTTGGTAGTGCCAGGTTTTTGTTCCACAAGTGGTAGTAGACGTACCCGAGCGGAGATCTTTTTCCAGATGTAAATCTATTCTCCAAAGAGCCAAGAATGGAGCTTTTTATTTCCAGTTTTAATGTCACAAGGCTTCACAAATACACAGAAGTTATGTTTCTTCAGCTGTTTATCTGGTTCCCTCGTGGACTTGTACATGTAAATCACGGACAGCTTTCATGAAGACAGTATGTACATGTATACACATGTGTACCCGCTATTTACTCACATTGGATACGTCATAATCCTTTCATATCCTACACGCACACTACACACAGACACACACGACACAGTAAACATACTGTGTACCGGTATGTATGGGATGGGGGTGGTCTATGGGATACCAAGACAAACTGATACTAGACTGATTATGATACTTGTACAGTTAATTGACAGAAGATGACTACAATGTGACTTAAAACTTCAAATCGTGAATAACAACAGTTCTTCTTTAGTGGCAAATTTAAACAATTGATTGTGCAGATTTATCTTTTGTACTTATTGAAATCATTTGCAGTTTTGTACCCCTATCCCCTATTGGGCGGTGTATAAATATTAAGGTCAAATCTAAGTTCACTTAAAGCCACACTGCACTACTTATAGCTACTACTGCACTACTTATAGCTACTTGCGCCCTCTATATAGTAAACAATGCCTAAGCGGTGACTGTTGGTCCCCCATGGTCCCCTTTTTCTTATGTTAATTGAGAGCTGATTTGATGAGATAACTACCTGTCAGTGACCATGCAGGGAGGTCTAATCCCTAAAATATGAATGACATGTGTAAACACTTTTCTATGATAGAGATATTTGATGGGATATTCAGAAATGATGAAGAAGATCTCATGGAACTTTATTTGCATACTGATTAACCATGGCATGTAAAGTGTAGGTCTGGAAACCTATCCCAAGATATCAGATTTGTTATATCATATTGTGTAACCAGTTTGTCACTGTAGGGGTGTGTGTAGGTGTGTGAAATAAAGCAGTAGAAGTAATTTTTTCTAAGAATTATTTATTTACTTTTCCATTTTGTTCAATGAAATCATGATTTTAACGCTATATAGTTTTGAAGGAGAAAGGTAATTGCGTAAAAAATTTGCTTGTTTCTGTTTCTGTTTCTTATCAAAAAGGAAGTATGAATATTGTCTCCTTTTTCAAGTCAGTAGTAATTTGGCTTTTTATTAAGTGCAACACATTAGCATACAAAGAAATAAATGTTTGTATCGAAACACAATACTATAAGATCACATACTTATTTTTTGTTTAATACTTCAGTGAAGCTCTTTGTAGGGCAGGATATACTCATCAAATTAAACAACAATAATTACAGTTAAGTACCTGCTACATGTATCTACTTTCAAATCTCCACTTAAAGACATACCTGTTCCACATTGCATACCACCAGCCACTCCCCCAGTCTTTCCCGGGTGAATCATGGATGGCATATTCGGTAGTTTTTCAGAGTCATTAGTGCCTTTGAAAAGGCAACTACATGTAGATATTGATGAAATTCCCAAATTGCATGGGATTCGTGTATGTGTTTTAATAGTTTACTTTGAGTCTTGTGTCGATTAATGACCTTTTGTTATTAAAGTAAAATAATTTTTCTATTTTTAGGGATTTGCCAGCACTTGATAGGGTACTCTGTCCTACATGCAAGTCACCACTTATCCTGAATGAGGTATGATATACAATGTATATTAGATTTAATAAATAATAACATGCAGATGCCGAAACTTCTAGATGAATTGTCTGTAAACTGAGTCTCAAGGGAACTTGGAAGCTTTCATGATGTATAAACATCCCTTTATTTCAATTTGTGAGTGGGTTCTGGAAAGGGTATCAAAATTGCATTTGATTTATTACTCACACTAGTGAGGGCTTAAAAAGTACTTTACTCATTTTCTTAAGGTTCTCAGTAATCTGTAGAGGTATAATTTACCTATTTTCCAAATAATGAACCTTTTCTTTAAGAAGAACATTGTACACCTGATATATTGCGTGGCATTAAGTTTTATGTACTTCACCTCAGTGTAAAGTACATGTGAAAAGCAGTTTTTCTATTTTATAAATAAATGTTACTTACCCCCTTAAAAAAAAGTTGGTGTATAAAGTCTAAGTAGTAAAAATTTTACTGCTGCAAACTTAGTGCTGTTTTAGCTTAGCCTGAGGCATGTAATGTAAGGTATCCACAAAGAATGGTGAAGATTATAAAATGAAAAACAAAACTGAAAATGTTAAAATAATGACACCTCTCATTGTATTGACCAAAAAAATTTTGTTTAATGGTGCAGCGCATCCAAGCTTTGACAGTTTCCGTAATATCTTTTTGTTTGACAAAATGCTATGCTAAGTAGTATTAGATTTTCATCGTAATTTCTGACTATTCTAGTAAATTAGCAAACTAGAATACCATACACATACATTTGTATGTCAGCCAAGGTTAACTTTCATAAATGTTTCCCTTTATCTTTAAAATGCTAGGAATATTTGTTTTCCTATTGAAAATTCTATTCTCTGTCCATTGATCAATTTTGTTCTCTCTATTTAGTTAAAGCCTGACCAAACAGCTCAACGGAGACTTCAAAAGATTAAGTCCTGTAAATGCAAAAATTGCAGCTGGAAAGGCAGCTACAATGACTACATTCAGGTACGATAGGATCCATGTCTAACAGAGTTTGAACATAGATGTGTGGAATATGCACTTCTGTAACGATGCAAGTCGCTTCATGTATGGGTACATGCATAGCTCAATGGTCCGTAACGACACAGTTGTTAATAACTGACTGGCTTCATTTCCAGCTAGACATAAATGTCGTCCAATATTTTAGTCATGTCAAAAAGACAGTTTAGATTTATACTAACCTTTCTACACAAAGTCCTTCAGCTTCATAGAAATAGATGGGCTTACGATACAGAGCATGTATAGTGTTTGGTTTCCAATAGCAAACTAGGTCATTCAAGGAAGTCACTGTGATTGGAGAGTTCAAGAGTCATGAGCATGCTCCTTTCACGTGATTTAAATACTTAAAGTGCAGTGTGCACAATTGGGTGTGCAATTGCGGTAGATATCATACGCTCATACACCATGCATGGCTGATTTCTCAATGACTTTTTCAATAAGGCGTACACAGAAACCAGGCTGGCAAATCGCAATGTAATATTCATACTATGTTCTCCGAGTATTTTTAGCTTTGCAGTGGTGGCAACAAATCAGACCTTAAAATGATATCTCATTAATAAATATCTTGGAGTTTCAGGTGTGTACCAAAACCTTACTAGATAAAACCTCATGCATAAAGTTGAAAAGAAAATTAATGTGGAATTTATCTACTGTTGTGTTGATACATATTTCATACATGTACATGGAAGAGTCTGAAGTAAGACTATGATTTGATGAGAAAATTCTGGAGAAAAGGCTAACGAAGTTGTGCAAAAAATGGCGTGAATAAAGTTTGATCACGTAATTTGGAAGTGTGAAGTTGTGTTTGTTTTACGATGTCCAAACCCCAAGATAGAACATCTACCTATGAGGAAAATTGTAATTTATTTAGGGAGTAAGATTAAGTTTATATATGACCATGCATATTCGTACTATGTATTTGCACTTGGCTCGAGTTCTTTGTATATATATGTACTATGACTGATCTACTAGTACTAGTGCTTTTATGTACTATGTACATAAAAGAAATAAATATGCATATATTTTGTACTAATGTACTGTAAGTGGTAATGCAC